>OY856413.1:365976646-366576646 GCA_963693085.1 Alisma plantago-aquatica
AATCTCAAGGTGAGTATCAGTCACTTGGTATCAAGAACCACAAATTATATCGATTAGAGGTACATAAGAGAGTGTATCGGCCATACTATCTCAAAGGGTATCAGTCACCTACAGTATCATGGGATATCGGCCATACCAGCAACTAGGGTATCGGCCTCAAAGATCACCAAGGAATATTGACAACTTTCACCATCATGGGATATTGGACAAAGCCTCAAGGGAAGGTACTCCTTTGTTATATTATAGATGTATCAAGCTAGGGTGTATCAGGTTGCATGTGTGTCAGATTAGGGTTATCCATGTCGACTTCCATACTCGACTAAAAGCCTCATGATCCAACACTCTTCCTCACTAGTCACCACTAAGTCATAATAAGCCACCTCATGATAGGTATATCAGTTTAGCAAAAAGCATATCAGTTTAGCATGTCGGTTTACATAGCAATATTGGTTTAGTCATCTTTTACCTCAAGATGATGTTATTAACAAGGAAAAGGAAAAAGGGGTGCAACTTATGGCAACAACTTCACAAAGTTCTATTCTCAAAACAAAACACAAGGCTACCAAATAAAGCTACTAACAAGAAAGAATTAATTATATGAGAACAACTAGCAAGGTAACAAGTAGAAAGGTGATAATAACAAAGTAAGTTTAGATTTATATAACCCGCCTCAAGAACAACCACCAAGCTCTAAGATCCAAGGTCAAGAACCAAGCTCATGAACTCAAGGTATAGGAAGAAGATCCTCCAAGCACAACACCTCCAAGAGATAAGATAGGACCATGGTTAACAAAGCAAAAGAGAGGAAAGAAGATACCAAGGTCCATGTCCGAAAAGAAGAAAGAAGGAGAGAAAGAAAGCTAGAAAACCATGGCTTGCCAAGGAAGAAGATGAAAGAGAGCACTACAAGCTTTTGGCTAGCCCACCAAGCTCCAAGGGAGAGTTCTCTTCATGCTCAAGGTCAGACACCAAGGAGAGAAAGTAAGGATCACTAAAAGGGTACTCTTACATGGGAAGAAAGGGGTATATATACATTTCCGATGAGAGAGAAAGCAAGGGGAAGTTGTCACCACCTTAGAACCCTAGAAGACACATGTCTAAGAAGAAAGGCCACATGTAACACCATGCAACAAGGTGATAGGATCTATGTCTCTCTCACTTGATCACTAAGGAAGGTCAAGGTCGATACACTCATCCATCCCCTTCACAAACTGATAGGGATGAAACCCTAGGTTATAAATTGATATGGCACATCTCTACAGTCACCACAAAATGATATGGTGATCCTCAAGGTACCACCAAACCGATAGGATGTCCCTCAAGACACCCTCAAGTGATATCAAGCCTCGTCAAGGCAACCACAAACCGATACCATGTCTCCTCGAGGCTCTCAAGCCTGAGACAACACTCTTATGAGCAAAGCACACCTCAAACATGTGCCCAAAACATCACCAAAGATGTCACCACTCAACCAAGTCCAAAACAAGGTTTCCAACACTTCCTTTCTCCTCTAGATGATTCTAAGAGAGAGAAGAAACATTCTAGAGGTGGCAAACTTACACATCAACCCCTATTCTAGGTGAATTGCAAGTTTGCACCAAGCCTCTCCACAAAACACAAGAATCAACCAAAAAAGCTCAAACAACGATCTCCAACCTCCAATATGCCCTAATTACATCTCAGGTGATTAGAGAAAGGATCTAAGGAACACACTTAATCAAAACAAATAGGGTTGGCCCAAAATGTGGGTCAGGGTCCTTACAGATAAGGTAGCGAAAACATAAAAATTATGCCTGAATCTTGAACCAGTAGATAGTGTCAATAATGATGTATCTAGAAAGAGGGTTTTTGAGGTATAAACTTAGTCCTAGAGCAAGTCCAGCGGCAATCCTTACAGTATCTTGTGCTTCTTCTTCAAGTAACATGCGAACAGTCATCAACAACGGCCTCCTAGTGTTGCATTATGGATGGCGGTTGATGGTGTTATCTTAGTGTGATGGTGACAGCGTCCACACCACTACATACTCCATGTGGATGACCAAGAACTCCTCCTCATGCTTCAAGATCCAATGGGAAGTAGTTTTCCCTTTGAAGCCAACGTGCTAGTGTTGATATGTTCTCCCTTATTGTTTATCCCTTTTATGGGTAGGCCTTACTTGGGCCATGATGTTACCACAACTATGAGAGGAAAACCTTTATCAATGTTAGTTGTGTCTTCCAAAAGCCTTGACAACCCCTTTATTTATAGGATGTCCAGGGTTAGGGTTTCTAGATCAACTGGGAGTCGAAGAGATGGTTTTTCACAAATTGTTAGCTTATGTGTATCATGAGTCGGTCGACTCAACACTTGAGTCAGTCGACTTGCACCCAGTCGGTCGACTCAACACTTGAGTCAGTCGATTGGAATGATATTCTATTTGCAAACATATTGGTTTTCAATGCAATGATCGATGCATAACATGATGTCAACATCAATCCTTGATCCAATCTTACTAATCATCTAGTCAGTTGATTGGAGTTCTCAATTGGTTGAATCAATAATTGATTCACTCTACTCACATTTATAGTCATCAATTTTCCAGCCAATGTTGTTTAAATTGATTGCCTAAATATTTCAATAATCATGACACATGAATTTGTCGACTCAACTTGAGTAGGTTGACTCATATTCTCAATCAGCCAATTTTCTTGAGTAAACTCCTATTCCAGGTCCATCCTATGTGTGTGACCCTATATGTCCCAAGTTACATTCGCAGTGAATGTCCATAACCAATTTATGACATCACAAGTAATGAGTTGTATCTAGAAACACATCTTTGCTATCCAAGTAATTAGAAAGTTGGAGAACAACTTCAACCTAAAATCCATGATTAGTGTTACAATGATCATATAGTCCCTTTGTCTCTGATATCCATATTGAACTTAAGGCATGGAATCTCATTCTCACAATGTTCAATCCGTGTTCCTTGAACTAGATTAGACTGTATGAGATGTATGTGGGTTCACATATCTTATATTGAGTCACATCAGTATGGCCTACATTTCTCAATCTCACTTTTCAAGTGGTCAGGCTGTCAATCTCCTGTAGGAGGGACAAGTCATCTACATCACTCATAATCAATCTTTGTATATCACAATGTACCAGAGCATCACCTTTATGGCAACCCTTATTCAAGGTCACATTGGATGGTGTCAAAATACATTGAAAATTAAGTGATTATTGTAGTTACTTTAGGTCCAAGAACCACAATCACCACTACTAATATGAGAGTTGATTCTGACTACCATTCCATGGTCATCATATATCACTCTCAAGGTGGGTTTGTTTGATACATTGTTTTCTAACATGTACCTATGTGTTTGACTTCATATCCAATTTCATGACTAATGAGACTCTGTCATTAGTTAACACACACTCTAGTTTTATGCATTATTGTTTTCTATCTTTCTCCATAGTAATATTGCACTAGGTACATAACAACAATGCATGTATGTATCATACATATGATCTCATTGTTCAAGTCCTAAACCCAAAGACATAAATCATTGACTAATATCATTCTTTAGACATCTACGGTATCTTTGTCATCATATCATGATTGATACAAATATAATAGACATAATTACCCTTATAATTACCAAATTAGGCATATAATGCCCCACTACAATCATCCATTGATTGCCTCTCTAGGCATACATACCAACATCATTGACCCCCAACGGGTTCTCATCAGTCTCAAGATTGTAGCAAAGGATTTGTAAAAGATGAGAGAAGAGATAGAATATGGTTATATGTAGGTTGGTAGTATTCTGTGTGATTTAGCACAACCATCAGGAAAGTTCTAAAGAACTATCAATTAAGGAATTTTGTAAATATGGGTTTCATCAGCCTCAAGGGCAGACTGCCTGCTTGTCGGTCTTATATTCTATGTTCTTATTAGGATGCTAACTAGCACTCTAGACAGAAGCTTTGTTGGGTATACCCTTTTTCGAACAATGGGTTGGCAAGGTTTTAATCGGCTTGTGCACCATCAACACATCTAAGAAGCACCCCCATTGGTTTGAAGGCACTCCACTAAAAGTATCCACCCCTCAGTGAGATAACAGAGATCGCCGACCATCAAGCCATAAACCTAAGAAGATACAATACTACCACTAATAAACTTATACATACATACACTCCATGTAACAAAAATTGAACACGCTTAAATTATGTTTACACCCCCCAAGGGTAAATTTTACAAAAGTCCTAAAATCACATAAACTTGCATAACTTAAGCAAAATTTTATGCATAGCTTTATGAACTGATATTTTATGCATAGCTTTGTCAGCTGATATAAAATCATAATTCTAGGTTTAATTTTAGAACTAAGCATCCAATTAATCCAAATAATTAATTTTAGGCATAAAGCAAGATTAGGGGCCTTACATTATCCATCTAAAAAAGTATAGTTGAGATATGGCCAAGGTACCGCAACGATGTTGATGAAGATTTTTGGGATATATGTAGACAAGAATGGAAAAAATAAAGGACCTGTGAACAGCTCAAGTTATCTATGCACCATCCAAGATGGATCCTTACTACTTAATGGATCTCAAAGACTGTCTACCTACAAAGGATAAACTTTTTAGATTGAAACCTAGTGAAGTTGCAACCTACTCTCAATGTCTCTCTAGTGATAAATCTAGTGAGCATCTCTTTGGTGAATGCATGGTCTAGAAATACACGTGGGGTAGGTACAGTTGAAGCTCAACTAGAGGAGATAATGCTCATTTCTACCTTGTTGAGGTGGGTAGTAAATGAAAGAACAATGGAGTGGTTGTGTTGTGGGATATTAGAGGATGTCAGCATCTTATTTGGATAGAATGGAACAGGATGGGCCATGTAGGAAAAGATAGTGATTTACTCACTATTTTCAACAAACTTTAAAATGAGATTAAGATGGGGTACCATACATATAAACATAGACTTTATGGTCTTTCCGCTATTATTTTTAGAAAGTGGGAACTTTTGTAAAGTCTAACATAAGGACACAGATTGGTGAATCCTTGTATTCAAATTTTAGGAGTATTGTTTCCTTAGAATATCTTATCTGTAGGCTACATGTATGTGTGTAGCTTGCCATTTGTGCCCCCGTTTTAGGTTTGAAAATATATTTACCTATATTTTCTAAGGAGTAGTGAAAAGTACATATTCAACCATGGCTATGCCAATTTCAAGGATGGAATCCTACTTAAGAGGTGGAGTTTTAAACATACTGGATTTTGGGTACTAAATTGATTTTGAACTATTATTCATAAGTATCTCAAAATTTGAGTCCATATCCAAATTATTATCTCATTTAAAATCCTATTTGATTAGTTTGGTCAATGTTCTTGATCTTGGATATCATTTTGTCTTCTTTTGAAATCCATGTGTCTAAATGAGTTCATCTTATTTTCATAAGAAATATTTTCAAACTAGTCCCTTAAATTAGCCTTGTGAATAATTTCTATATGAATCATTGTAATTTGAATGATTTGTTCTTAGATATCTTGAATAGACCTTGGATAAATCAGATAGTCTTGGTTCAAGAACTATTGTCTTTGGAATCCATTATTGGTTTTATAGTACACAACTTGTTGAAGCTATTATGGTTTAAATTAACTTGTCCATCCTCAAATTATAACTACATGGATTAATTTGTGCGTATTATAATTTGTGACAAGTTGGTCACATGGATAAAATATTAGAGAATTTATGTGTTGCATAGAATTTATCATTTTTATGGAATTAGTAAGTATGGTATTAATAATAATTATTGAGCTTGATTTTTTAGTAAATGGAGTAACAAATTTGTCTTTCCCCACTTCCCCTTGTGTAATCACGACTGAGTCAATAGTGTCAAAGAACATGGACTCCCTCCTTGATGCCTCTTTCCCAAATGCCAAGATTGAAAATCCCTCTCTAACTTCACCATGGAGTTGTTTCCCCCAACGGTTGATCTCAATCCAACCATAAACCCTAAAAACATCTGACACCATCATTGTAATTGCACACCACCATAAACATGATAGTGAGGCATCAGACATTGTGGAACCTCATCAAAGACCTCGTAATAGAAGTTATATGTTTCCCTTCCTCTCCCTAATTAGCATCTCCCTCCACATCCTACATAGACACCTCCTACAACCATAGAAGCATGAAAACATCCAATTTGTCACTAGTGAGTTTATGACCCCAACTCAAGCATCTCGACATGCTAACAATGCCAAGAAATTGCTATACACTTTGGCTACCTTGTCATAGCAAAAGAATTTGATGCACATCCCAACCTAGAGCCCCCACCTCTTTCCCTTATTTCCAAACAAGAGGGTACAAATCAGCCCCATTCCCTAGCATGGTCGATGCTGTCATAGTCTACATTTTGGCTGAATGTGATGAGGCTTGCACCTCCTCAGCATCCCTATGACAACGACTTGTAAGGCCCCATGATTCAAGAAAAAAAAATGACATACAACACTTCTCCAGTGTATCGATAGATATGCATACCCTGACTTTAGCTAGTCACCCTGCCATTAACCACTCTCGTGACTCTACAATCCATAACCCTCCTCCACTGCAATAGAAAGACCTATAGACCCAAGGAGACATCTATTGTAGACCTACAACATTTCAGACATATAGACATCAGACTCAATTACATTCATCCTCATGCCTCGAGTAAAGAACACTACAATTTGATTGAACTATTCAAATCATAGACCTCTGGTTCAATTTCCCTTCCACCAAGCCTCAAAAAACAACTGCCATTAAGATCTTAGAGGGGAGAGGACAATGTCAAATCAATCATCATGGCCATAGTGATAGCTTGATATTATACTCCAAAAGTTCAACAACAATTGAATGAGTTCATGATAGTTAGTAATATAACTATTGTTTCTAAATAATAAGACAATAACATAATAGGTCTAAGTATAATGGCATAGTAAACAAGATTGACAACCAACAGAAATTGGAAATGAAGCTAGTCATAAGTACTCAATGGATTACCTAGGCATATAGATATTTGTATACACACAGGAGCATGAACTCATATATGCAAAGCCAACTTACTATTTTGAAATCTAGATATTACTAAAATAATGGTTAAGATATAATACATAGTGTGTTAATAGTAGTAAATGTTATGTATGAGTATACATCTCAAGGAACAATAGCCAACATGTGTGTAATAAAGCAAACTTGCTAATTGCCTAGCCCAGTTGGTATGTTCTATATATATTCCCCACATTAGTATTAATATTTGTGTATATTTGAATTGATAAATTCATAAGTAATAAATTAGTAACTTAAATAATTATATAAACTATATCCATGTTATAAGTCCAAACATTAAAATTGTATCTGCTAATGAACATACTTGGATATAATAATATTTTGAATTATGAAGCACTTCAACTTAGATCATAGTTTAAGTAAAAAACATAGAGAAATGGCATAAAGGAGAAACTGAATAAATCATAGAGAACATCATAGTTCGTTACTCAACCTAATATGACACATCCATTGATTATATGAGTAATTATATATATGTATATATATATGTTAATTCGCATATTGGAGACATATGTTCTAACATATAAGTGTTATGGTGTGCCCATAGTTATAAATACATGCACTAGATACCTCATTATTAGGGGAAATGAAATTATATGGTGCCTAATGTATCTTACTATATATAATCTTGACATATTTTAACTTAATAAAAATCAGGGGGTAATATGACCACCTAAGATACAAACTAAGGGAAAGATGATAAGTACCATTAAATAAGTCATTCCAAGCCAATAGTAACCATATTTTTTCTAAATTTTAGATATCTCTCTTCATCAACTCTTGGAAATGTTTAAACCTTGATTAGGAAAATATTGAACTCTTTCTTTAGGTTAATGTATGGAATTCTCTATTCCTATTATTGTTCTATATCATCCCTCTTGAGTTTATTCATAGAATTTTGGCAAGTGGTGCACCCAGTTATTTTTTAGCCTTGTTTATCCTCATCAAGGTGACCACAATAACTTCGAATATTAAATATTGTTGAATGATTGAATAAAATTAGAATTTATGGGGAAAAAATTTGAATGTTGGCTAGAGATTCGGCCTCTAGATTCGGTGGGTCATATGACCCAACAATGGGTAGTGGATAATGGACAATTAGAGGTCCCCAAGTACTGGTTACCCCTACAGGCTAAGGTGTCATTCTCTCATAGAGGGTACAACATTGGGCTCCTAGACCTGACAAAGACAAAATGTTAGATGACATGTACCAATAGATAAATCATTGATATTGAATACTGAATATTTTGATATCTATTGGTACTCTAGAGTAAATATTATTTTGTGAACTACATTGAATATTTGGTATTTTGAATACTCTTATGAAATTCTATCTTGCGAATGCTTGAAATCCATAACTTGTTGACCTTAGACCACAAAATACTCCTTATAGATTTTTTTAGACTTTAAATCTCCTCTTATTCATCATTATTTGAATAGATCAATAATAAATATTTCGTCGAGCCTTCTTTGGTCCATGTGTGGCTACTTGAGTCATGTTTTTTATCCTATCAAACTCCTTGAAAAAAACATCATAGAGGTCCACCGTCCTCATTCTAATTTTCTAATATAAAGATTAATAATTATAATGTCTATAAACTCCATCACCTAGCATTGGGCCTCAAAATAATACACATCATGAATTCAACTACGATATCAAACATTAGTCTCAGAATAATACACATCATGAAACAATCACCTTACTTTTGCAAAGGAAAACCTGTGATTTATAGATATCTTGTACTCAAATATTTTTCTCTTTATTCAATTTTAATCATATATGGGGATTTTGGTCAAAATGACCTTTGAATAAAGTTAAAACCTATTATCAGAGAGAAGGTGGAATATATCTTGTCTATATCATAAACATAAGGGCTAGCCTTCATATAGGACTATGGGTGGCTGCCAATACCCATTTATACAATGTGCAACTAATCCTAATGTACAACCATATAGACATACTTATACATTTAACACCCCCCCTCAAACTGATGTGTAGAGATCATAGGAACCCAGTTAGTTGCATGTCATTTTAACTTGACACGTCCATTTAAACATTTAGTTAGATATGTAACTTAATTTATAGGCAAACTTATGTGAGTTAGATCAATTTTTCTTGAACCTTCTCTCTGATAACGTGATAGTTCACTATGATATTTATTGTATGGTCATAAAAGAGATGGTTGGAAGCTATGTGAACTAAAAATTTATTTTCGTACATCAATTCCATGGATTCATATCAAGGAAATCACAATTCTACCATGAATTTCCTAACCCATAGAAGGTCACTGGTGACGTGAACCATAGCCCGATACTCAGATGTGATGCTTGAACAAGATATTACAATATGTTTTTTTCTCTTCCAGGAGATCAGGTAACCCCCTATAGAGATATAATGTCTAGTCATAGATCGTAGGTCAATCATAGAGCATGCCCAATCAGCATCAGAAAAACTATGCACTTTTAGGTGCATGTGACTAGAGTAGAGGAGAATTTTCTCGGGAGCACTTTTGAGATAGTGGAGTATGTGAAATAACGATGCCAATATATGGATTGTCCATGAAGTGACTAACCACACTTGTAGAAATGAGTTGTCTTGTTGAGTAATTGTGAGATATTTTGATTTCCCACCCAATCATATGTAATGTCTAAGGTCTACAAGAGGCTCCCTTTAACATAGCAAGACATTAAAATATTTCTTAACACTTTGTTTCTTATGCCTTTTCCTCTAGGAATGATTTTAAATTTCCTCAATCTCAGGTAGGTGGTGACACAAGCCTTAATTTTGAGATAGATCCCGTCTAGTGTATACTTATGACATTATACACATATTTAATTTACATAGATAATATTACATTAATGACTTAAAATAATTAAAAATTGATGGAACATTCCTAAATTAACTAGGCAGATATTAATTTATTAATTATATATTTTAAATAATTACATTTAGCTAAACATAGTTAACTTATGCAATTTCAGATAATAATTATGGTTGACTTAAATTTGGATATATTACTCATTTAGAATGACCTTTTTCCCTAGTACTCTTAAGTGTTGTAATTAGCCTAAAACTACAATGTACTATTTAATTTGAATCTTATAATGCCTATTATTCTCTCTCTCTCCAATTTTTATGGCCAAAATATTTGAAAATAAATAATAATTTAAAATATATCTTATGTAAACACTTTTAATAAATCATGCCATTAAAATTTATTAATTCATTAAAATCTCTTGGAAATATAGCATATGGATAATACATTAAATATTTCAGCTTCAATAAAAATCTTAAACAATTAATAGACTTTTATACCCATCTAAGGCCCTAAAATGACATAAATGTCCCCATCATATTTTATGGTCTCAATATAACTAAAATAAAAATTTAGCATTTTTGTAGTGTGACACGCTACTCAGTATACCACCCTTCATATTTTTGTCTCAATCGGACTTCAATGACCCATTCAATTAATTATTTATATTCCTATCTTTCATGTAACTACTCATTACATTTTATGCCATCGGCTACATTCCTTCTATTTTTCCTGTAAAGCCTTCTCCCTCTCAGTGCGCCCACACTGGCATGACAGTTGTGGTGGGCACAAATGACATGAATATGACAATCACCATCCTTTCCTCTTCCTCTTCCTATTACTTATAGGATTCCTCCCCTCCCTATTTCTTCCCTTTCCTTTCCTTTCCCTAACTGCCATCCTCTCCTCTCCTTCCTCTAGTCTCTTGCACCCAGCCGCAGACGTGGTGCACCTACAAAAACTTCTACAAGTCCTCTTCTTACCTCAATTTTCCTGACTACACAACCTCTTTTGTCGCACCGTTGGTCCCTGAACAAGCATCTGTATCACCACCTACTAAAGAATCCATCTAGAACATGGTCCTCCTCCTAGAATGCAGTCACTCAAAACATGGAATTCCTCCCGGACCCTCCACCACATCACCAGAATTGACCATATGCAATCCAAATACCTTCATCTTCTTCCTCCTTTCAACATACGCTTCCTTAGTTAGATTGCTTAACCATCATCAACCATAAGCATGTCTAGGAAACTAAATCTTATAGGTTATATATTTCTCTGTCAGCCTGGGCAGTGGATAATTGGATCTTTGTTATAGATCAACCAGTGATCCTTGAGGTTTCAACTTCAGTTCCACTCAAGAAAGAAGATCAATGTCTCATATGGACTTCTTACATAGTCATCAATCGAACTTCTTACATAGTCATCAATCTGCAAAACTTGACGTCAAGTTCAGTTGCTTATTTTAGTAATCAATGTTAAGATCTTTGGGAATATATATATATATATATATATATATATATATATATATATATATGTGTGTGTGTGTGTGTGTGTGTGTGTGTGTGTGTGTGTGTGTGTGTGTGTGTTTGTGTGTGTATATATATATAAGGTTTATGTATGCACAGTAGTCAACCTAAAATCTATAAATTAATTCATAGGTCATAATGCACTAGAATAGATGATCCTAGTTACTCCTAAATGTGTATATGTATACCTTATTGAATTATCAAAGTTTTAGCTATAACGTATATGTGGTTCTATACATGTATCTTAATGTACACAATATTATTACAAGTAGAGAATTCCAACTATAGCATTCAACTTCGATTTTAACATATTCGATATAATGATTTAAATAGAGTTTGATGATACATGAATAGATATCTCTATGCTTACTAACCAGCTTTATACATCACGTAGTGTGCAACATACAGACTCACACACACACTTACGTGCACACGTGTGCACACACACTATATATATATATATAGAGAGAGAGAGAGAGAGAGAGTCAGGCTAGTGTACACTCGAGTGTACCGGAGGCACCGTACACCTCAGTCATTTTTGAAGATGCAGTAAATTTTTGAAAAATCTAAACCATTGATCTTCTTAATTATCATAAGAACATACTATATAATAAATTTTAGCTCATTTGGACACTTATAGGTCGTGCATCTAAAGGAGGCAAAAATCATGTATTTCAAATTAGTTTTGTGTGTCGATTTTGTTGTCCTTGGATGAGTGACTTACACTCATCCAAATGAGTTCAAATTTTGTATGTGACCTATTATTATTGTAACCATGAAGATCAATGGATTAGATTTTGAAAAAACATGGTCTAGATAGGCAAACACCATTGGGGTGTACGGTGTGATCTGTACACTCGAGTGTATTCTAGCCTAACTATATATATATATATATATATATATATATATACATACATATACATATATATAGAGAGAGAGAGAGTCTGTGACAAAGTGGATTTTAGCATAATGATAACATAATTACTATTTTGCCCTCATTAAACTCACTCATTATCCCAAATTAGTTTTCTTGGTTTCATAATCAATAGTGGTACTCAAATTTGAAATATGCTGAGCAATGTGGATTTTATACATATTATAGTCCAAAGAAGAAAAATTGATCCATCAAAATCCATCATATTATCCTCAAACTTTTTATATATATTCTCCACATTTTTGTGAAGTTGTGGTCTAAATTTGAGAACAATTGGACATTCCTACGATTTTCTATGAATTTTGGAAGTTGTGTGCTCAAAATCCCCTTCTATTTGCCTTTTTATTGACAAATTCCATGTCAGTGATCCACTTGCAAAGGAAGAGGTGATTCTCAGCCCTTAGATCTGAGCCACATGGATCCAATCCAGATCAGATAGCTTTTGGCTTGTCTTCTACCTCCTGCAATCAGCAGGGAGGAGTAAATGAAGGCTGAGAATGGGATCTCCCGCATGTGACCATGAATCAAAATTCCATGTGAGCCAAAATGCTCCTATCATGATTTCAAACTCATCAAACCCTACTTTGATCACCCTTTTTGCTCTTGTCAGCCGCCAAAACAAGATCCTCGCCTCCATCTCTCTTTCCGGCGGCCATGGTCGCTGCCCAAAATTGGTAGCCCTAAAACCTAGCCCCTACCACTATAAAAGGACCCCCCCAAGGTCTGCAGCAAGTGAACCTTGCTCAGAGCTCATCCTCGCACGCCAACTTGGCCTCAAACACTCTGCTTTCACTTGCCGAACACCTGCTACTCCAAGTAGTTCCGCCGCCATTGCCTTTTGGGTGTTCCTTCTCCTTGCCCCCCCCCCTCATCAATTCGCCACCACCACTACCTTCGCGAGGCCTTAGCAGATCTGGAAAGCACCCTCACTGCCCTCCATTGGCCCTCATTCTCCCTTCCTTTCTATCACCAGTGAGCCTCCTCTGCGGTGGCTCTGTGCTACTCGCGTGCTGCTGGAAAGGGGAATGATGGTCCCCGAACCGTCGGTCCAAGGAGCCCAGTTGACCAGCAATTGAATCGGCTATTTAGAGTAGTGAACTGACCAATCATAGGCATGGACCTGACCCTAGACCAGAGATCCGCATGGCTAGATCTCAGCCATTGCTTGCACATCCAACGACCCTAGTTGTTCGTGAAATAAGGTATTTATCTCGCTCTCTGGAAAATATTCAATTAAATGTCCAGATCTTGTTTTAATTGTAAAAAATGTATCCGAACTCCAAAAATGATGAACAAATAGTCCATTTTGATCAGAAAAATCTAATGAGTCGTTTAAAAATACTTATGAAGCCTTATTATAAACGATTCTCATGGATACACCTAAATATTGATCTCTTGCTTATGTATTTGGTCTAAATAACTCTATTTGTTGTTAATCTTGACATAACACTGAAAACCCAAATTCTTGACTCTAATGTTCATATTGAGACTCTAAAATAATAATTTACGCATTTATGATCTAGATTTATATTTGTTGACTTGATTTAATCTTGAATATGATGATGACATCTTAATAATATGATTGATCTAAATCTTATGGCATATCTTGATCTATTGACCTAAAAGTTCATCCCTGATTTACTCTTAATATTAATCGAAACTTGATCTAATCTTGAATACCAATGATATTAGTTATCATGATGATAATCCAAAAATGATATGAGAACTTGTATAATGACCATAAATTAGGGTAACTAGAAAACCTAGGTAAGTCATTCACACTCGAATATATTGTACACTTGATATAATGTTGGACATATTGAAATATTGATTATAAGTGGATGACCTAACCCCAAGGTTAACCTAGGAAAGTGTTACCCTAATCTCGAATATTGAAACATGATCTCCAAATATCATGATCCTGACCCTTGATCCAAACATTTTGATTTAGGATCTAAATCGAAGGGTCTACCTATTACTAGATGATCTGTACTTGAAATCCTCAGTGAAAGGTTTGCTATTATATAACTCCTCTTTGATTGTATTGAAGATACTTTTATGTATCTCTTGACCGTATGCTTGGGTATTTACTTGGATGCGCTATTGTTCCCTATTATTAGTATTCTATTTTTCTATAATATATTTTGAAAAAACATGAAAACATAAATTGCATGCCCATTATGACTGCCCGTATATTGATAATGATGATGATATTGATAATGTTGATAATGTTGATATTGAGTACCACAACCCCCTCAGTTGGAGGTGGGACTTGTACATTGACTTCCTATGTTCCTATGGTGAGAAGGAGCCTAGTGACCTTTCCCATCATGTTGGGGTAATAGAGTCACACAAAATATATAAGCATGCTTCTTGAATTACAGCATAATGGGAACTCATAATAAAAGTCAAATTGCTTGAAAAACTTGTCAAATAAATGTTGGTTTTGCAAATTGTTTGTTATTCTTTTGAATATAAGTCCTGCCAAGTATACTTATTTTCTTATAAAGTGTTTTACTTGATTTTGATAGTGTACCGTGCAATTGCATGATTGTGTCTTGATTTTCTTGATTTTAGGCAATACAAATGGAACACTAAATATGATCGCTTCCGCACTATACACTCTGATGACAAAGATAAATCGGATATATCTCCATATTGGGTTAGTTTATTCTTTAATTATCCAGTTTTTTAGTTATTTATTTCTTATTGTATGTGTCACTGTGATTGATCCTATTGGGCCACTCAGGGACGGGCGCTTCAATCCTTTTTCTACTATCTAGGTAGTGGGATTGGGATTGGGGTAAGAATAGTTCTGTGACAGAGTCAGGCTAGTGTACACTCGTGTGTACTGGAGGCACTGTACACCTCAGTCATTTTTGAAGATGCAATAAATTTTTGAAAAATCTAAACTGTTGATCTTCTTAATTATCATAAGAACATACTATATAATAAATTTTATCTCATATGGACACTTATATGTCATGCATCTGAAGGAGGCAAAAATCATGTATTTCAAATTAGTTTTGTGCGTCCATTTTGTTGTCCTTGGATGAGTGACTTACACTCATCCAAATGAGTTCAAATTTTATATGTGACCTATTATTATTGTAACCATGAAGATTAATGGATTAGATTTTGAAAAAACATGGTCTAGATAGGAAAATACCATTGGGGTGTACGGCATGATCTGTACACCTGAGTGTATTCTATCCTAACTCTATACACATATATACATATATATATGCACATATATATAAATATATACATATATAGCGTTCATTCAATACTGGCGTAGGTAGCCTAGATTTCACAACCCATCAGCCCAAAAAGTAACTACACGGTCCAAAAAATAACTCGCTGGACAAAAAGTAACTATATTGATAAAAAAGTAACTATACTACTAAAAAAGTAAACATGGAAAAAATACACAACATATATATAATTGTATATCTGTTATAGTTATTGCAAATGTAACTATCTAGAGTGTATGTATATATGGAGAGAGAGAGAGAGAGAGTCAGGCTAGAATACACAACATATATATATATGGAGAGAGAGAGAGAGTCAGGCTAGAATACACTCGAGTGTATAGATCACACTGTACACCCCAATGATGTTTGCCTATCTAGAACATGTTTTTCTAAAATCTAATCCATTGATCTTCATGGTTACAATAATAAAAGAACACATGCAAAATTTGAGCTCATTTGGATGAGTGTAAGTCACTCATCTAAGGACAAAAAAATCGGCACACAAAACTAATTTGAAATGCATGATTTTTGTCTCCTTTAGATGCACGGCCTATAAGTGTCCAAATGAGCTGAAATTTATTTTATAGTATGTTCTTTAAAAAGTTATTGCATCTTTAAAAATAACTGAGGTGCACGGTGCCTCTGGTACACTCGAGTGTACACTAGCCTCACTCGATATATATATATATATATAGAGAGAGAGAGAGAGAGAGTCAGGCTAGTGTACACGTACCGGAGGCACCATACACCTCAGTCATTTTAAAGATACAGTAAATTTTTGAAAAAACTAAATTGTTTTCTTCTTAATTAGTTACTTTCTAGATCAATTAGTTACGTTATACATGATACGGTTACTTTTTTATTTAAATGGTTACTTTTTTGTTGTCATATTTACTTTTTTTTATAAATGTTACTTTATAGCTAGAGTAATCACACTGTTATTCAGCAATAATAGAAAGGACCTCTTATCTTTGTTTTAACGATTGCACCTTGTGTGGCATGGTCGTTCTGCATATGTAATTTCCGTGCCTACTATGGAATGATCGTTCTTGTGTTTCGATCATTATGTTACTTTTTATATTCAATATTTTCTTTATATTACACAGAAATACTTTTCAATCAAATTATTTACTTTGTTATTCTTTTAGTTACTTTAATATTCACACAGTTACTTTTTGTTTCAAGTCGACTGCTCAGGGGGTATACGGAGGCAGGAAGATGAGAGGGTTGACTGACCGAATTGATTGGGAGGACATGCACCTCTCTCAGCCCCATCCGGCCAGACATGAATATTCATGGAGTGTTTGATTTTAAGGGGAACTGTAAGGAGTTGTGTAAAGTTAGGAGGCTCATGGAGTGTTTGAACAAGCTGAGTAGTAGTAGCACTGGAGAGAAGAGTATTATGTTTAGTGGGTGGACGACGTTCTTGGATTTACTTGAGGTGCCTCTTAAGAAGAGAGGGTATCGGTTCTTGAGGTTTGATGGGAAGTTGTTGCAGTAGAATTGGGAGAAGGAGCTCCATCAGTTCATGGTCTTTGATGGAAACTTGGGGGTGAAATAGTTGCTTGGCTAGCGACATAGTGGAAGAGGGTTACAAGGTTCTTCAGTTTGGGTGGGATTCCTGAAGCACTCAAGGATAATGACGGGAGGCACTGCTCAGGGGGTATACAAAGGCAAGGAGATGAGAGGGTCGACTGACCGACTTTGTTATTCTCTTAGTTACTTTAATATTCACATAGTTACTTTTCATTTCTCTTGATTCCTCTACAGTTCAGAGAGTTACTTCCATATGTTATTGAGAACCTACTGAAGCATATTACAGGCATTATCCATACAAAATTGCCAGCAATCTAAAGTTACAGTTAAGAACATCCAAGATATCTAAAGGTATATATACGGAGAAGTGCAATTTTTTGTCAAACCAAAGCAAACTTTAGACTAGATATGTATCTTATAGAGTCTACATAAGCATTTCCCAAGCATAAGTTCAGAACCACACTCCGACCAAAAAAAAGTTCAGAACCACATTGTTTTAGTACATGTAGTTTGCAAAAGTTCTACTCAATCTGACTTAAGCCATATGTTCAGGATTGACACAACACCATCATACTTTTCTTCACCCTGTTTGTCACCTGCTCCTTCTTGACTCTTCTTGATCTCTACCACCATGTACTTTCACTGGCCCCTCTTCATCATTCTCTAGAAGATATCTGCCCTAATTGCAGGGATGTCTTTACTAGTGAAATTCATCTCCTTTTCATTCACTAAGCATTCCAGATACTTCATCATGTACACTCCATAGTCAATATCATCTTCATCTTGTTGTGGGAATTCATGGTACTCTATTGTCCATTGTGACATTTGACTTCCCCGATCTGGCACTCCCCTGAAGAACTCATGAACAAAGCCAACCTGCATGCAAAACAAAATGTTTATTAAATAGAAGTTTGTGAACAATAGATTACAAGAGGAGCTACTTTTTTTGCTTACCCATCTAGTGACTTCATTCCTTGATTTGCTATTTCCTGGGAATGAATTGTAAGACCTGTGCACCTCATCTCTAAAGCTTGATTCAAGCAAGTGCCAGGGATGTCATTGTTAAGTATTGTAAAAATTGAATCCATTGTCATAAATTCTTTTGCATGTACATTGAAGAGAGGCGATAGCATATCAATCTCATTCGGTGTTATGTCATTCACCATCATATTTAGCTTTTGTTGTAAAAACAAAATTGTAATTTACACAGCTATAAGTTGTAGTGTCTTTATCTACTGTGAGTGTTGTAATGTAGTGTAATACTTTGGATGTCTTATCGGGGCATAAGTGCTCAAGCAATGCCATGGAAGTCCACTCCTCCTCCTACTACTTGTTGTTTCTTTTAACATTTGGACAAAGCAATCCATAACCTGAATATCCATAGTATTTAGTTAGCAATCCATATCATATATATTAATACTTACTACTTTTAGTTCTTACAGGTGAGTGCATCATTTTATCTTTAAACAGCAGTGCTAACAGATCTTTCCCCATGCACCAAGTGTCTTTTCCAAAGCTCCATTCTCTCCTTGACCTGTGCATTAGTAAAGATGTCAGACATTCAGTCTATATATTTAGCAACTAATTTCTTCTACACATGTGATTGATAGATTTTTAAAAAGTTACTTCTTACACTTCGTCAATGTTGTCAACAAATTCCTTTACATCCTCTTTGTTTTCCTTCATTTTGAAGTGTTCCAATCCAATGAATGTGGAGCTTCTTTGCTGTCAATAAAATGTAATTTATGTTAGTAGTTTCTGTAGAAGATATACAGATTTTATATAGTTACCTTGAAAATATAATCTATAACCTTTTTTGCCTATTCTGCAATCGAACGCTACTTTATATGTCCAACAAATACTTTATGATCTATAGTAATACTTTTCATTCTACACATTTACTTTTTTTATTATAATAGTTACTTTTCTATTCTCGTTGTTACCTTACTTTTCACATTCTTACTGTTATACTCAGACAGTTACTACATAGTTAGTTAAATCAAAAAGAACATGCAACTAACCTTGGCATGCCTTCGTATCTTTATGTTTTCTTCAATGCTTCCTATAATTGGTTGTGTCTTTCTGTTCCTCTTCTTCATTGGCTTATGAGTGTCCTTCTCAATTTCATCTCTATCTACTTCTTCTTCTCTTACTTCATCATCTGCTCAATCTTTCTTTTTTTCCTTTGATTCTTCTATTTCTGATGGATTTTCTTCTTCATCATTCTTTTCATCCTCTTCCACTTCTTTGTTTTCTCCTGCATCTTCTTTAGTAGTAAGATCTTCTTTTACATCCTTTGAATTCCCTCCAACATTTTCTATTTTGTGGCCTTCTTTATTTGTTATATCCACTTCCATTATTACTGGATCCTCTTCAACTGCTTTCCTCTTGAGGCGAAGTTTGCCTATCCTGGGTGTTTTTTCCTTATTGCATTGTTGGTCCATATCCAACAAGTTTTGTTGTAGTTCCTCAGTCCTTTTTCCTAGTTTAACACTTCCATCGAATCCAACACATCATTCTAAATGAATGTTTGTGTAGGCGTAGAAGTATCTCCTATAATCACCTCATTCGAAACTTCCTTCTTCAGAGTTCTATTCTCTTCCTCCACTTCTGCTAGATGTTTCCTAAGCCTATCATTTTCATTTCTCAAATCTAAAAAAGCCTCCATGGCTATCCTCGTGCACAATTTTTTTTGCATTCGCAGCTCGTCTTCAAGCTTCTGCATCCTATTCTCCAAGCTCGTAGATGGTCCCCTACTTGTGCTAGGGGATGTAACCAAATTGTTACTCACAGCCTTGTTCCTTGCTTTGTTTGCTGCAAGGTAATATGGCAAATCTTTTAGTGACTTTGTAGCTTCCCAATCATCAGTTGTGTCCCTTTTCAACTGTGTACAAACTTATTCACAAAATTGAGCAATGTATCATACGCATGTTATAATGTACACACTCATTCTCACATTATCTGTTTCCAAACTTCCAAGTTCTTGTATCCTCTTAACATGAGTTTCCCATCTCTTTATCCTTGGCTTTTCATCAAGGAAAGTAGGATGTGCTATCCCTATTATCTTGTAAGCCCAGACCTGCATCCAACAAAAAAGTATAAATCAAAATTATAACGTTCATTTATATTCTTTCTTGTGTAACCAAAAACACTATGCAAAGTGTTACTTATAGACAGGCACATCACACATCCAGTGGTGTATAGTGTGCTTCTGCTGCTTTCCCCTCTTTTCCTCTTTCTTATGTTCCCACTTAAATCCTTCATTCTCTTGAATATGCAATTGTGGACCAACTGTGTCCAGCTCAAATGTCCTGTAGCAGTTACATCGTCCAAATAATGTAGAAGGAAAATTGGGGCACAGTAACTCATGTCTAGTAAAAGGAATGTTGCTAACAAGTGCAACATCCATGCACGGCACATATTTTGATAGTTTTCTACTGTGTCTTTCTTGGAAAATTCCTGCCAAAGCTTCCCTAAATTGTCTTTGTGCAACACATTCCTCTCCCTCAGTTTTTTTTCCAACTTCATTATCTTCACCTCCTCCCTTTGTTGCATTAGAAAAAACATCCCATATTGATTTTACAATCTGGGATTGCTTCCTAGGAACTATATCCATACCCCTACTAGGAAAACCTAGTATCATTCGTACATCATCAATTGTCATCCTTGCTTCAAATCCTGGTGCTAACAGGAATCTATCATCCTCTATGTATCTCTCTATAAGTTCTTCTAAAAATGCCACATCTACCGTAAGATTAGGCATCGCTATCAAAATTGTGAAGGTTGTTGACTTCAGCATCTATATTTGATTTGGGCTAAAGCATATGTTGTTCTGTATGATGTTGTAACTCTTTATGTAATATCTATGATACAGCTTTTGTGTACCTGCAAATATATTGAAAAGTCACTACCTGTTACTTTCTTAATGTAATACTTACTTTTGTTATTTTATGGTTACTCTTTTATCCACATAGTTTCTATTTTCCTTTAATAGATACATTTAATCATCAATTTACAATTAATGCCCTGAATCAAGCATAGTTCCCTTTAGAGATATAAGATAAATATATTTGTAATACGGTATCAAGTGAAGAAGAAAACGATATCATTGCAAGGTTTAGCAAAAGTAAATATATTTGTGAATGAAGGAAACCATGCAATAGTTCAGTATTTTTGTAAACGAAGTAAAGCATTCAGTAGTTTAGTATCATTTCATGTTTACCAAAAGTAAATATTTCTATAAGAAGAATACAATATACAATTACACTTTGTATTCAAGTATTCATATAAACAGTACTACCTTCCACATCCTTTTCCTTTCCTTTCAGTTTCCTTCTGTCATCAGAATTAGATCCTTTGTTACCAGGTTTTTCTTTTTCATTCCCACCCGCATCTACCTCCATTTCTTCAACAGAGTCATCCTTGTTACGCATTGCAATCAAAGTTTCTTTAAGTTTTATAAAGGTTCTGTTCTGCTAATCTAATAATTTTTTAACTGTAAGTGCTACTTTCGTATTCTCCGAATTACTTTTCTCTCAACCAAGTTACTTATTAGTCTACACGGTTACTTTTTTCACTTCACAGTTACTTTTTCATTGCTAACATACAAGATACGCTCAACGGTGTTTTTATTGTAGTCCAACATTGTTATATTTTGTATACAACTATGCATGCATTGAAGATTACCTTTCGTTTCTTCATTCTCACACTCTACAACTGAATGTTTTCCAACCTCCCACTCTTCAAATTGGTCTCGCGCTGGTTCCTCATGTCCAGTAGCATCAGCATGTTCTGCAGTTGTCTTACTCTTTCTCCCTTCTTCTTTCCCTTTCTAGATTTCACCATCACAGCTGTTTCACTTCGTTTTTCTTCACCCTTATCCCTCTTTGATCTCCTTGGAGTTGAGTCAGCAACGTCTTCAAATACTTTTTTTATTGTATTATGCACATCATCGTATACTCTAATACAAAATCATCATCTTCAGTTAATATTCCCATCTCCTTGTTATTTGGCTTCTTCACTGCCTTTTTGCATGGATTTCTTCTTCCCATCGCTCAAGAATGGTAGAGAACCAATAGCGGAGAAGGTCGTCTGCGGTAGAGACACAGTGGTTGTGGGAAGAAGACCACCATCGCTGCTAGCCGAATGTATCCCACAATCACCTTAGTCATAGGTTGCAGACTTCGGTGGGCAGAGGAGCATGACGAATCGATGTTTTATTGTGGGGAGAAATGAGACAGACAAGGGTTTCGAATTGGGATTTGGGGTTCCTTTAGGCGGAGTTTTTTTTGTGAATTCATTTTCCCTCCAAGAGTCGCTCCTTTAGGGATTCCATTTTTGTTTTATTTATGATGATGCCACTACATTTTTTGGAATGGGTAGCAAGGCTACAGTACCCGTGCGGGAAATAAAAATAAACTCATGGTTGTTCATTGGTTGCCCGTGTGGGTATTGTAGCGAGGCTACCCGTTCCAAAAAAATATGGTGGCAGTGTTTGTAAATATTCTAACTTTATTGTCTTGGCTCCCGCTTCCTTTGATTTCCGCCGCAAATCTTCTCGCTCTACTTCCTGCTTCGTTTGATCCCCACGCTCCAATATTGATACCTCACACCCAAAGGTGAAGACTTATCCCTAATCTCGCTTCCACCGCAGCAATCGGTCTTCATCCTGTCGAAATCTGGTCGCATCCTAGTAAAAAGATTGTCTTTTTGTGGTTCTTGTATGAAGAGCAGGTGGCCTATGAACTATTCATGGTTTGGCGACGAGGCCTAGGTTTGTAACATTGACGACAACGATGTTTCTTAGTTGAATATCAGGTAAGAATCATCCTCTACCTCTCCGACACCTTCTCCCTATCTATTTTGAAAGATCATTGTTGTGATTTCCTCGGTCTCTAGCCTGATCTATTTTCTTCCTACAAAGCTCTTCTAATCATTTTGATAGCAATCTGAAATCGAATACATTTGTTCATGGTGTCGTCTATTCACTCTGTTGGACTTGTAGTATACCCTAATTCTACAAATGTTATGATCCAGGTTTCGGGCATACTATTCATTTTGGGAGGAGGTAAAGTAGGTCGTCGAGGAGGTGGAGCAAGTGGTTGGCATTGTACTCAGAGATTAGGACGACGCTACTTAACTGACAACCAAGTAAGACAGCCCACTCCTCTCCTAGATCTTCTTTGTATATGTGTCAGACTATCAATCAATTTGGTGATCGGGGTTCCCCATCCTGTACTATGTCATTCACCTATCCTCTTTCTATCTAGCTTCTTCTTGAACTTCCGTCTATTTTTTCTCAATCCGTAGACAATTCTATATATCTATCGTAACTTGTTGCATTGTTAGATATTAAATCTAATAATTAGTGTTAATATTTACCTTTTTTTCAGTGCAGTTACTTTATGTAACACTCTATTATATTGATTACCTAGGTATACTTTGTTTATAAAATAGTTACATTTTTAATACTCTGTGAATGTAAAGTTTAGATAGTTACTTGTTCTTGTTGGAATCATTTTTAGATATGTAGTGATGATTAGATATATACTTTCCAGTGGTTTACACATTTGGGTCACATTTCACTGAACTCATCTCTTTTGATGTTTTCTGAAATGGGTTTTGATCTGTCTTATTCACTTTACAGGCTATTTCTGTTATGGATCATAGTCTAAAAACTGATGCTAATAATGATATGATTTACTATGATGATCATAACATTCACTCTTGCTCGTCTGTTGCTGCTGATACTATGTCTACAGTTGATATTCCTAGAATTGGAATTGAATTCAAATGTTTAGATGATGGTATCTCTTTTCATTATAGATATGCTAGTATGATTCGGTTTAATTTTAGGAAAGATGACAATCGTTATGAATGATGTACTAAGATTTTTCTTTCTAAAGATTTGGTTTGGGATAAGCAAGGTCATATTAGTCGCTCTAAGAGGTCCAAAGGGCCCTTGAGTCCTGTTTGTGACATAGTCGGTGATTTGAGTGAGCAGCTATCTAAGAAGCATAAGAGATCTGTGAAAAGATGCGGTTGTAAAGCAATGATCTATTTTACTCTAGACAAAAAATCTTCCAAATGGGTTATCACAGCATCTGTTGATGAACACAATCATGATCTTGTCGATGAAGCTCATTTGCATTATTTGAAGTTTAATTCTTCTATAGACCAAACCCAAAAAGAGATGATTTCTTCTATGAGTCTAGCAAACATTCTTGTATCCAAACAACTAGCATAAATAGCAACTGAGTCTGGTGATTATGAAAAGTTGACATTTACAAGTAGACAAGCACATGGACATCTAAGTAACAAAAGAATTGAGTCATCTAAATACGATGTGGATATGGTGTTAGATCATTTTGCAAGTTTCAAACAATTGGATTCTAAATTTTTTTTACATATCAAAAAGATTCTAATGGTTTCTTGACTCATATGTTTTGGTCTAATCTGGTTTCTATTGATGACTGTGTGCTCTTTGGTGATGCCATTGTTTTTTATACGACTTACCGTACCAACAAGTATTCAATGGTGTTTGGAATGTTTGGTGGTGTCGATCAGCATTGAAAGATAGTGTTATTTGCTTCAGCCTTATTGGTGGATGAGAAGTACGAGTTGTTTCCTTGGGTTTTCAGGCAATATTTATTGTGATTTAGTAAAGAGCATGTCTCCATCATAACTCATCAAGATCCAGCAATGAGAGCTGTGATTATTACTACTTTCCCGTCATGTAATCATCGATTTTGTAGATGGCACATTCTACGGAAACTCCCTTCTAAACTTGGTGGAATACCTTACAAGGATCAGATCATCAGTGCGCTTAATGATTGTGTCTGGAATGTAGATGATACAAATTAGTTTGAAGAGAGATGGACTTCTGTAGTTGAAGAGAATGGCTTATTGTCCATTAGTTGGTTTGTTGATGTGTATGCTATGCGAGGGCAGTGGGTTCCATGTTTTATGCAAGATTGTTTTTTTTTGCTGGCATGAGGACAACCCAAAGAAGTGAGAGCCTTAATGCATTTATTAGAAGCCACATCAACAGTAGAAAAACATTATTTGAACTTGTTTGTAGCTTGGATACTGCTTATTCTCATTTGCGGGAGATAGAACATTTTAAGGATTTTGATGATGAATATAGAAATCTTCCTTTGGCTTCATTGTGGCCTTTGGAGGAGCAAATGAGAGGTATATACACCAAGTCCATTTTTAAGATATTTCAATCTGAGGTTCATCAAAGCATGGTGTACAATGTAAAGGAAACCTCCGACGAAGGTGTCTATGAGGTGTATCGTCTTGGTGGGTCTAAATCTCCTCGTATCTTGAAGAAAGACTCATGCACGGGTATGGTTTCATGCAACTACTTCATGTTGGAATTCAAAGGTATTATGTGCAAGTACATTCTGTCTTATCTAAAGAGTCATGATTTTTGCACTCTTCTCGAACCATATATATATATATATATATATATATATATATATATATATATATATATATATATATATATATATATATATATATGAGGTGGAACAAGGGATATAGAGATCACCCTTTGGTTTTTGGCAAAGTATATGTGATGCATTCATCCACTAGAAGTACACTTTAGCTGGTTTCTGCTTGCAATTCAGTTGTGAACATAGTGTGCAGGAACAACGCTATAGATATCTGTCATGATAGGTTGATTATCTCTGTAGAAGGAGCTATCGGAATTAGATGTTGTTGATGTTGGTGTAAGTGCTTCTGATACTGCTTCTTCTACTGCTGTCAAGGTCAACATTCCTAGTGTTTCCAAAACCAAAGGAAGACCTAGATCAAATAATATGCGGTACAAGTCTGGGGTTGAAAATTCCTTATCTAAAATGAGATAGTGTAAAAGTTGCTTACAATACGGTGTTAATCATGATAGCAGGAACTGTCCTTTGAAGAAATAGTTGTATGTGTTACCTTTTATATAGATTTATTTTGCAAATTTACATTGGTATTGCCTTAATTTTCTAGTTCCAATGCTTACTATTGTATTCAAAGTGACACTTCTCTAGATTGTGGGGTTCCAGATTGATATGTTACATGATTGGTTGATATGTATTGAAGATTCATGTTGCTCAACCATATTGTTGTTGTTGCTAATGTTGATATTGTTGGGTTTGGAGCTCATAGGGATACATCGTTAGATTGTTGGATTCCATATTTATATGTTTCTTGATTGGCTGATCTTCTGATGTTGTCTTCCTTATGTCGTTCTTCTGCTACTGCTGCTTTTGGAGTTGACTATCGTGGACCTCCATTTAGTGTTGGAGCTGATTAGTGTGTTAGTCATACCAAAATTTTATGTAAACGTAATTATTGAGATGTGCTCATTGACAGCTGTAATTTGCACTTTGTTTGAACTTCAATTTAACTATTTCTCCTTTCAATGGAGCTGACATTGTATTAAGAATTCAAATCTATTATAAAGGTTTATGAGAAAAGGTTTCTCTTTGTACTATACCTTACCCTTTGTGTTAACAGGAGATGGTTTGTGTGCATTAGCTATGTTTGAGTTGTTTGTCTTTTTTTTTCATATAACTACTTAAATATGGCCCATAGTTTCTGATGCAATTTGCAGTCATCTTCTTCAATGTTGAGTTACTTTCCAGATCAATTAGTTACGTTATACATGATATGGTTACTTTTTTATTTAAATGGTTACTTTTTTGTTCTCATATTTACTTTTTTTTGTAAATGTTACTTTGTAGCTAGAGTCATCACACCATTATTCAATAATAATGGAAAGGATGTATTACCTTTGTTTTAATGATTGCACCTTGTGTAGCACGGTCGTTCTGCATATGTAATTTTCGTGCCTATTATGGAATGATCGTTCTTGTGTTTCGATCATTATGTTACTTTTTATATTCAATATTTACTTTATATTATACAGAAATATTTTCAATCAAATTATTTACTTTGTTATTCTCTTAATTACTTTAATATTCACACAGTTACTTTTCGTTTCAAGCCGAATGCTCAAGGGGTATACAGAGGTAGGGAGATGAGAGGGTCGTCTGACCGACATGACTAGGAGGACATGCACCTCTCTCAGCCTCGTCCGGCCAGACATGAATATTCATGGAGTGTTTGATTTTAAGGGGAACTGTAAGGACTTGTGTAAAGTTAGGAGGCTCATGGAGTGTTTGAACAAGATGAGTAGTAGTAGCGCCGAAGAGAAGACACTACTATAGAAAAGGCCTTTGGCGTCGGTTATTTAGAGCCTTTAGTGTCGATTTCCAAGCGACACCCAAGTGGGCGCCGCTAAAAGTCGACACCTTCAGCGTCAGTTAGAGTAAAGTCAGGAGGCTCATAGAGTGTTTGAACAAGCTGAGTAGTAGTAGCGCCAAAGAGAAGACACTACTATAGAAAAGGCCTTTGGCGTCGGTTATTTAGAGCCTTTAGTGTCGGTTTCCAAGCGACACCCAACTGGGCACTGCTAAAAGTCGACACCTTCAGCGTCAGTTTCTAACTGACGCCATAACCCTTCCCGCCACCAAAAATGTGCCAGCAAGGGAACTATAGGCATTGGTTCTTAACAAAAACGACACTATATCATGATCAAAGACGTCGGTTATTAAAAAAATATCGACACCATAACCCTTCCATCACGGCCGTGCCTGGCCACAATAGGCATTGGTTCTTACTGATAACCAACGCCAGCCATGCAAGAGACATCAGTTTTTTGCTAATAACTGACGTCGTATGTCTTTGGTGTCGGTTTTATACAAATAACTGACGCCTATGTTCTGATTTTTTTTTCTTATCAGTTTACAGGCCTGTTGTATGGCTGGTCGCGGGATGCAGAACCTGTAGTTCAGTTTTGAACAGTAGGTTTACAGCATCCATTGATATCAGCCAACAACAGGCCACAAACCTATAAAGTCATTCACATTCAGACACATGTATTGATCAGATACATGTAGAAACATGCAAAGTCATTTACATTCACATTCAATTCCATTCATTTCATCTCTTTTCACATTCAGACATTCATGCATTGATCAGAAAAAGTCATTCACATTCACACATATGACAATTCAGAAAAAGTCATTCACATTCGCACAAAAATAATTATGAGAACAAAGTTTAGAAATATCATTCTTTATTCATCATCGTCATCATTTTCATCATTGTTCCAATTATATTTAAAAATTCCTAATACTTGTAGGGTTTTTGCCCATTCTTCTCTTACAACATCTAATTCCTCCCTTGTATAGGGAGTATATACATCTAATAACTTCCCACCTGTGTCGAAGTCAATTTTAAACACTTGCAAAGATAATGACGTATATATATAATTAATAATATATAATAAGAGACATATATCTCATATTATCTAATGAGACTATATATAATACCTGATGTATAGTATCGATTTCCATTACAGAATATTTGATGATTAGGCCCATAAATCGCATCACATAGTAGGCACATGCCCAGACATTGTCTTGTGTAGCACACTATAAATTGAAACATACAAAATATTCAAAAATACAAATAAGCACAGTTCACATAAATAATATATACATTGGAGTCAGGAAATTACTTTCACATTCTCCCAAACTAGTGGTTGATTCTTTTTCCTGGGGACCTTTCCTCCAGCTTTTTTGAACTCTTGTAAACCCCTACATGTTAATGTAACACATTAAATTGCACAATTAAATAGTAATGTAATAACAGATGTTAACGGATATAAAAATATGAAATATTTCTCACGAGAATAATGCCCTTTTCATTGTTTGTCCATATAATGTATTCAATTCATTCCCTATAGGATCTAGATAATAGACAATGAACATCTTGGGGACAATAACTAGTAACTCCCAATGCCTACCACTACAGGTAAGAAAGTTAAAAATTAATAACTCAAAATCCACAATAAAAATGTAATTTTCTTAAGTCCAAATTATAAGCAAAGTAAACTTATTCGACATTGAATGGAGCTATTGTCACCGTCTTATTATTTTTATCAAAATATTCAAAAGCATCACAGCAGTATGAAGTAACTAAAGAAGGGTTTGTATCTACAAGGCTAATCAAAGATGGAACCAAAAATCCCACATGGGAAAATGCAAAATATGTACATATCTTGTGTAAGTAGCTAAAAACATGTATTATGTATGCATTAATATATAAGAAACTAGATCACCATATATAAAACAAGGTATATGGATGTATAAACAAGATCTCACATATCCACACCTCTATCATAGATGTGTTCAGCCAATCATAACAAAATAACTCCAAAATATCTTGTAAAAATAGCTTGTTTTCGTATGATTGACCTGCATTAATACCTATGCATTAATACGTATGCAAAACTTGTATAAATAGATTGTTATCGTATGATTGACATGTAGCATCCTCTGGAATTGTAACATTTATATGGCAATTTCGATCATGTTTGTCGATCCATACTACCATACCCCTACAATTAGGACCTAACGAGGCATGTAGGTCCCTTGGAAGCCAACTTGGTAGTTGAGGAGGTGGACATGGAGGCCGAGATGTAGCGGGTGTCATTATTTTGACCTGTATATATAATTTCAGATCAATTGACTCATATATAAATACTAACAAATTAATGTAATGTAAATTTACCATACAATATTAGTATAGACGACATCCTCTTTGGGCCACATTATCACTCCGCCTTTTGCCTCACCAAGCATTTCAAAATCTAGGTGGGCATATGGAAGTTGAAGATCCCTCCAATCAGGGAGTATATGTATCAGGCTCACACGAACCGCACCAGCTGGTATTGGAGTCCCATGAAACATCTCCCCTGGAAGGTATGGGTAAGCTGGTGCCTCTGTAATGATATATTCTTTACTTTTTAGACGGCATGGCTTCAAACCCTACAAATTTACGTAAAGAATGTTATATACATATATACATAAACATATCATCTTGAAAAGACTAGCTACTATGTCATAAAAATACTTACATAGCATGTTCTAGGTGGTGGGTCTACAGGATTACTCCCAACCTCTGCAGTAGGAGTAATAGAAGCGCGGCACGTCACAGGTACCGTCTGAGTGGTCGTCTGAGACGCCTGCCACTTCACCATTTCTTATTGGACTTTCCTCTCAATTAATTCATCTACCTATACATGGATAAAAGAAATGTAGTCGATTATTTAATTCCCTTTAACATTAACATTCTAAAAAAAGAATAGGTTACCTCAACTTGTGAAATTCCCACTTTTGGGACAGGTTTGCACTGGGATGGCCCAAAGAACGCTTTGATGCCCACACCAGTGTATGCACCCCTAACACGTCCAGGATGCTCTGGGTTACCCAGAGCAACTGTCAACTCATCCCTTGTGCCCTCGAAAATGAACTTGCCTTCCTTCCTCTGTGCGTGCAGCTCCTGCTAATCACCATTAATAGAAATTGGTAAGTAAACATAACAATAATCAATATCGATCGATTGCTCTAAGAGTTGAATTTTACCATTTTTGCAACCGCCTCAGCAGTTGTGGGCTTTGTTATATCTCCCTTCTTGTTGCCTCCCATCTATCCACATAGCATGGCGAAGCATAGGTGCGGGACCAATAATAGAGGACTCCTGAGTAGCAGCAGACTTAGCAGTAGACTTAGCCTGTAGTCTTTGGTGAACGCCTGCATAGCCTCTTGGACCCATTGTGTGGTCATGCACATTTAGTGCACGCCTTGCTCTTTGAGCATCGCCGATAGCCTTGTTAGTAAGTACATTGATTTGGTTAGTAACACTAAAGGTTAATCTTGAATAGGTGAATACATAAGAACGTATATTAATTAAATTGGGAGTGGCGCTTAATACCTTGAATTCATTTGTTTTTCTTTGGGTAACAAAGTCCTCCCAGTCTTTGGTCTCTAGGTAGTTCCATTACTCAGTGGTTGTATTTTGCCTAAATTTATTTTTTAAAGAGAATAAAAACAAAAATTATTAGTGTAGAGTTAGTCAAAAAGTGATCAATGTCTAGAATTGGAAATCAATCAAGAACCTCTTCTCAGCATCGCGTATGTGATCTCGGGTGAGATTTGTCCTAGAGTTCCTTAGGACCCTCTCGCAGTGTTGCATCTTGCATTTCTGATGCAGCTTTTCATCCAGATCAAATATACTCTGCAAAATAGAATTTCTATTAACTAGTATTCTAAAAATTAGTAAACTACAAAAATAGAATTGCAAATAATAATAACTCGTGCATAGTTCCTTCCATATTAAGTCTTTCTTCCCCTTAGGAACTTTATGCTAGGATTCAAAATTAGGACTACAATGGTTGCAAGTAAGAACCCCAAGATATGAAATAAATGGTAAAGAAATCAATTAATAAAGAAATAACTAAGATAATGAGAAAAGAAAGATATAGAAGCACCTAGAAGGCTAGGAATTAACCTTCAAGGAGGGATTTCATACCTTTGGGATTTATTGGGTTCCAAGGAGTCCAAATTATAAAGATAATGGGAGAAGAAAGAGAAAATACAAAGTAAATAATTAGGCGGGGCCATTAAATCCATTTAAAGGAGTACTTTCTATAGAAAAGAAATATCTATCTTTTGGAAAGATACTCTTGAGAGTTTTTGTATTAGGAATATCCTAAACATAGGATGTACGTTTTGACTGAGTTCTCCAAATTAATAGAGCATGAATACCTATTACCTCTTATTATGGAAAGAAACTCCATGCGATCAAAGAGGAAAGACCCCCTGGCTCACCACCTCTTCACCACCCTTGTAAGAACCCTAGGACACCATAGGAATTCTATATAAGAGACCATAGAATAAAACCCCTTAAATGGAAAAAAAACTTAAGCTTCAGCCTTTCTGGGTGATGGGGCACCCCCGAGTGGTAGTCCCCATAATCCAAATCCTTCCCGAGCGCATGAGGAACGTGCACGGCTAAACCAGCTTGATGCCTTTACCAGCAGCGGTGGCCATCGACACTATGTTCCTTACCGCGACGAGGATGACAGATGTGAGAGGACACTGGAACTGAGGTGAATTCCCAAATCATCTCACTTGGCTGACACCCACTAGTGTGCAAGCGGCAATGATGCAACCCTATGCTCACGTGGAGAAGGAAGACCACTGACAGTCAAGGTTTGTGCCCTCAACCTCCAATTGGGTCGCGCCCCTGCCAAGCCATCGTAGATGAATGAGCAGCATCGTAGGAGGTGTGAGTGTAAGCTATCCCTCACCGGAAAGGAATAGGCTTGTGGTACCCTAGGCATTCGTCGGGATCATGCGCGTATGTGAAGGCAGAAGGGGCAGAGCGGTCGCGAGCCTAGCGGTTGTTGGGTCGTTCGGATGGCGACTGCACCAACCGGTTGAGTATGTGGTACCGGTTGAAGCCTGACCAGTGTCTGGAAGCCTGTAGCGTATGTGCCCAGGGACTCATTAACACAAGGGAGGAGCTCGAGAGGGTACGCATCCACCATCGCTAGGTCTCAAGCTTAGCCAGCCTCATTGGGGAGTCTCCTAGCCATGACCCCATGTATGATGGAAGCATCAGGCTTAGGCAGGTTGAAAGCATGGAACCTTCATCCATGGGGAGGTTGGGCACCAAGGAGAGCACTGATAGAATCTGCAAGGAGGAGCCTTGAGGGAGGCACCCTCAGATCAGACTCCGTAGAGTTAGGGACGGATCCGAGTTAAAAGACCTGGATACCCCTAGCTGATGCACGCAAGTAAATAGGTATATTGGTCTTTTACTTGTCTAACTTATAGGGGCCGCTTGGTTTATATTTAATATAATTAGGTTGATGATGTGTCAGTGCTGCATTGGCCCATTCAGAGATTACTTTATTTTAAATCTAATAAATTAATGGTAGCTCGGTTGGGGACATATAATATATGAAAATTAATCTGGAGAGCGATAAGAATATAAATAAAATATAATAGAGATATAATTAGGCTTATTGTTCTAAAAAATAGTTCTATACATGATTAGGTGGTGATTAATACATGACAATATTAATTTTGGGTGATAACATGTTGAATATTTTTAAAAAAAACCTTCTTTTATGCTATTATCTGATATTGTTGGACATAATGAGAATATAGGATAATCTTGATAATAATGTTGAATAATGAGGTTTCTTAAGTAGAAACCACACATGTGAGTAATTGTGTATAAAAACCATTAGGGTTTAAAGTTCATATGTTGCAAAGTTGTTAATAAGCTTAACCTAACCTAAGTGTCATAATAAAAGGATATGCTGGATCCAATGATCATGATTACACTTAATATGAATTAGGGTTTCAAGGAATAATCCTAATGATAACTCGATGACAAGAATACTTAAACCTTATATTGAGACTGAGTAGGGTTTATGTGATTGGTGACACTTTGGAATTAATATAATGCAGATTACATGATGGTTGCTTGATTACGTGCTTGATTGGATTATATGGTTAGAGAATGTTTTGATATTCTACATGGCTCGCCATCCAGGTATGTGGTTATTTATGAATAATCGATTTAGTTTCACAGCATTTCCCGAACATTTTATCGATTGGATGCAACCTAAACTGTTAGATGTTTAATTCTGCAATCCTATAAAGTCCCTATGATTATCACAATTAAGTATATATGTGTATTCTCAAACCTACATGCCACCCTGATGTACGTTTCATGACCAAGCCCCGGAGGGAAGGTCTAATTGGTCAAACCCTGGAGGGAAGACCATTGGGCACCATGAGAGGTGACACCATGCACCAATCTCAGGATGGAGAAGGTGGCCTTATGTCCCTTGCAAGGACAAAACCCTAAGAGAGGGTAATCCATGGTTTAGGGCAAAAGTGGTTGAGAATGTCACATTGAAAATGTAATTTGGATTGTTAATAACTTATTTGTGATAATTAGGTTGTTAGAAACTATTTGTGAAACTGTGATTGTCCCCCACATACCAGTATAGAAATATACTGATCGACGTTTTGTTTTTCAGCATTTTAGGTACAATTATGGAAAAGGGAAAATAGTAAATCGAAATATTATGAAGATACAAATAACCAGTTCAAGGAGGATTAGTTAGATAGACTTTTTCCGTGGATAGAAGTCTAGATCTGAAATTTTACAAGGTATGCAAAAGATTTATTTTATTCCAACTCTCTAATTTAGTTTTAGTAGAATTTGATAATTGTTTTTGATTAAATGTCAAACCATGGATCCTAAGTTATTGGGATAGCGGCTCTGACCCTTTCGGTCTCCCTTGATTGGGGGTTACCGGGAGGTAGGGTCGTTACATAGTTGCACTTTGAACTCCTTGCATAATCTGCTCCATACTTCCCTAGTGAATTTGCACTCACCCACAAGATGAGAATGGGATTCTTCAGCATCGTTACACAATAAACATCTAGAGGAAATATTTGTGTTCCATTTCTGGATCTTGTCTAGAGTAGCAAGAACACCATGCAGAATTTTGTAGACGCACATACTCCATTTTGGGACATGCACACCTATCCAGATCATTGCCCCTCCTGTGTCTTTGACACCTCTTGAACGTGTAGCCTCCCACAAACAAGTCTTCAGATTTCTAATTCTCCAGCTCCCTCCTTCTGTTGCCTCGAACAGGTGCGTCATGTGCCTCCATATTTCCATCATCACATTTATTGTATGTGAGTATCCTTCTCTAGTCTTCGACTTGAAGTCTAGTCCTCTTGGATATCTCTCTCTCATCCATTAACCCCATGTAGAACTACCTTCATGATAAGCAATGACTCTCCTCATTGTGCCTCATCTAGCAATGTCTCTTGGTGTTCTGAGGTTCAGTCCTCCTTCATCTCTAGGAAGCACCACTTTAGCATATCTCATGGGATGATATTCACTTGCCCATAGGAAGTTTTCCATCTTCATCTCCAGTATGTCAAGAACTGATTCTGTTATTTCCCCTTGTTGGACCTAGAATATAAGAAGACCTTCTATAGCAGCCTTTAACAGTGTTGCTCTCCTCGCCATTGATGTTTTCTGTGTAGGCCATCTGTTAACCATCTCATTCAGCCTGTCTATGCAGTCCGTAAAATCCTTCACTATAGATTGTTGCCTACCAAGGGGAAACCAAGGATTTTGTAGGAAATTTACCTATCTCCACCCCCATAACCTCTACAAGCCTCTCTTTCATTTGGTAGAAATTTTTAGAAAGGAAGATATGTGTAACATCCCTAACCTGGGTTATGTCTTGACTCTGGGAGTTTTGGCTTAAGAAAGTTAATTAGATCCTTAATTTTATTTTTTGAAAAGTAATTAAGGCTCAAGAGTAACTTATGTTTCAATTTTGGTCATGTTTGAATAATGTTGAAGCAATGTTTGCTTATTTTTGGACTAAAGTGTAATTTACCCAAGTTGAGGGGTTAACTTGCAAATGTTGCATGATAAAATGTTCCTCAGCTGATGAAGCATCATAGTAATGAGTATGATGAAGTGGTATGGCTTTCACAAGCCTGAGTACCAAGAAAGAGCTGATAAAGCAATGTTTGTGCATTAAAACCTAGTTTTGGTGTAAAGTGCAATTTACCCAAAACCCATGGTTCAATATGCAAATTATCAATTAAAAATAGTCCCTAATGTTTCTTGGCATCATATAGAGCAAATAAAATGAGAAGGGCGTCTCATTTGTATCACTTTGAAGGAGAGAATCTTGATATTAAAATAATCAAGATTTAAGCCTAATTGAAACCCTAATTCAATTTAATGCAAAAATAAATATATTAATTTAAGAGCCCTTTAACCAAAATGTGAGGGATGAATTTTCACGATAATGAACGACCATGTTCCTTGCAAAGGCACGAAAATATCCAAAGGAAGTGGATAACTCACTCACATTATAATAAGAAAAAGAAATATCCACTCACTTATGGATACTAGTATTATAAGGGTTAAGGTGCTTAATTTGCTTTTCTTTAATTTGAGGATAATTGAGAGGAATAAGAGGAAAGAAGTATATCCTCGTATCCAAGGAATTGATGGGGAATAGGTGACACTAATTTTGGAATTAAAAGAATTTTTTATAAGGCATTTTCTCTCTCATTGGTTTTCTTATAAAAACACCCTTTACAACCCAAACCAAAGGCTTTTTCGGAATCCACTTCTTCTCTTTGCTTGAAAAACGACCAAGGGAGATTTGGAGGATCAGTAGGACGACCCCCAACCTGTTGGTAAGCTTATTGAACTTCTTTCACCTTGAATCCATGGTGGAAATCGAAAATCAATGCATGGTTTCTTCTTATCTCGATCCCCTCTTCAATTTTAACCATTCCTTTTCACTCAAAGCTTGAGGACGAGCCTTGGGATAGTGAAAGGAGTTTCATACACCATTTTTACGTGATCTTGAAGCTTTGGAGTTCAATTGGAGGTGGGCTTTATATCTTGAACCCTTAATATTGTTATTGCATTCAATTCCTTATCAATTGTTGATTCTTTCTTCATTCTCAAAATTTTATTTGGTTGATTGATGCAATCACCATGAAAATCACATAATGTTTCATGGGTTTAGAGCTTTATGATGATGACATCATCATAAGCACACACCTCCCTAAATATCTTTTGCAAACGGTTTCAACAATATGGTCCAATCGGTTTCACCAAACCGTTTGGTGGCCAAACGGTTTGTAAACCGTTTGGAGGTTTGGATTCCAAACCGTTTAGAAAGATTGACCATTTGGATGGGTTGACCGTTTGAGGTCAGGACCCTAATACATGTTGTATAATGATCTAATGGATCCAATTGACTAATTCAATATATGTACAATCCTCCAATTAGAAACCCTAATCGGGTTAAGTGCTGAATTTTCAATTGGTTGACTTAATGTTTTTGGTTGATTAACCCAAACGGTCTCAAGACCGTTTGGAGATCACCCAAATGGTCTCAAGACCATTTGGAGGTCAACCAAGACTTCTTGGAGGTCTAGGGTTCAGTATGGTTGAGTAATTGAAGACTTAGAGATATCAAATCGAAATGCAATCAATAGCTATTTTGATGATCAATCCAATGACCTAAACCCTAATTGGATTTCACAAATTTTAATGATGGATGGGGAAAACGGTCTCAAGACCGTTTGGAGGTCATCCAAACAACCTCAAGATCGTTTAGAGGTCCCTCAAACGACCTCAAGACCTTTTGAGGTCAGGTCATATCATAATTTGATGAAGATTCATTGATTTCAATTGAATCGATTCCACAATATTAACCATTGAAGGTTCCTCGTTTCAAAACCCTAATTGATGATTTCTTGATTATAAATCCTAGTTCAATTGGGTTCAAAACCCTAATTGATGTTCCAATTGAAGGATGATTCAATAGCTCAATTGATTAATGAATCAAGGAGTCAATTGATAGGCGGTTCATTATTGGAAACCTTGAATTGTTTAAGTGTTGAAAGACCTTTTTGGTCCATTCGGTTTTGAGAGGGTTTGGACCAAATGGTCTCAAGACCATTTGGGTCCAAATGGTCCCAAACCGTTTGGAGTCCCAAGTTCATTCGGTTTCAACACTTTTCTTGCTTAAATGGTTTCAAGGGCAAGGGCAAACTGCCCAAACGGTTTTAAACTGTTTGAATTCTGAGAGACCAAGACCGTTTAGGGTATAAGCAATCAAAACCATTTGAGATTCAATATGGTTAATCCATTTGGATATCTAATGTAATGAAGACTCAATTAGTTGACCCACTTGGACACCTCATGTAATTGAAGATTCAATTAGTCAATTCATTTGGATACCCCATGTAATTGAAGGTTCCATTGATCAAATCTTTTGGACACCTAATGTATTTAGATGGTTGATACCTTAGTAGGATTAATATTTGATGCATAATGATGCAATGATTCAATACATCATGGTAACCCTAAATGCATGTATTTGAATAAAGAATAGACTCAATCTAATCAAGAATTGAGTAGTGGACATCCTAGAAGAGGATGAGTGAAAGACATTCAAATATGTATAATAATCATGCCCAATACATTCAAATGATTGGGATATATATTTAGGGTATGATCCTTGATAAAGAGATCATAAAATCCTAATTGAGTTGGTTGATGAACCTTAACCCTAATTTCAGGCAATACTAGTTGTAATCCTAATCCAGGGTAAGGAAGTAACCCTAATTAATGGTGATGACATGAGTAACCCTAATTCAGGGTAATGTGATACAAAACCCTAATTGGGATGAATAGTAAACCCTAATTGTGGTTTATTGAATGAGAAACCCTAAATTAGAATGATGTTATGTGGAACCCAGATGTAATGATGTAATGTGAAACTCAAATCCAGGGTGATGCCATGTAATGATATATGAAACCCTAGTGATGGTATAATGGCCAATACACTAAAGTAGGGTGTGGCTAATATAATCAAGTAAGATGAGAATGTTACACCCATGAAGGGTAAAATAGATAAACCATATGAAAGGTAATGTTGCTACTTTAATGGGTAAGGGTATAAGGGACAAGATGATGCCTAGATCATTACATATTGGTATAACTCTATACATGGATATCAACCCTATAAACCTTACAAAGATGAGGATAAGAAACTCTTAGGAGTGATGCATGCAACACTAAATAATGGAGTGGATAACATCCTAAGGGTTTAAATACCTAAAGTGGTTGATAGTGGTTTATTCTATATCAACAATGCCTAACCATTAGATGAATCCATATCATTAAAGATAGTTGGAAAATTCTAATGTATGACCTATGCGCTATATGATGAAAGTGATAGGTGAGTGGTTAAAAGAATTAAGAGGGAAATACCTTAATACAAGGTCAATTGATTAACTTAAGTAAGATGGAAATGAGGAGAAAAGTGATACAACAAGTCATGATAGTTATTACATTTAGCATTTCAGGGTTGATATACCTTGATGCACCTCAAATCCAATATACTTGGATAAGAAACACAAGAATTTTGTGTTATGTAAATTGATATAATGAAGATGTAATGAACTCAATACACTTTTATAAGTGTTGACTAACATACTATGAGAAAGGGGTTAAGTCAAGATAATGAGTATGATATAAACATGCCATGGTTAGGTTGAGAGATGAACTCATACCTTGAATTGATAATCATTAATGATATATGATGAGAGTAATGATCATGAGTAAATACTTATGATATCATTGAATACTCCTAGAGGTATGGAGCAATATATTAAGGTTGGACTAATAATGTAAACATGAAACCCTAACTAATGTCAAATGGGAAACCCTAATCCCTAATTGTTGAATAATGGAATGGAAAATCCTATTTGATAGTAAACCTTGATCTTGATAAAGGAATGGTGGTGTTACTATTGTATCACATGATGTGATAAGTGATTTTATGGCTGTTATCACATGTATCCACCATACAGGTATCATGATATGATAAGCATAGCCAAATATGAGCTATGATAATTATTTGATAAAGATGTTGACTGGCCTTGTGAGCCATATGAACAAGTTGTTGCCTAGTGAAAGGTGACAAGACACTTTATGGCCTTGTGAGCCATGTGAGATGCTTGTATAACAAGTATCATGTATACCTCAGTCTGAGGACCTAGAGGTAATAGTTACCTAACAAGTGGTAACAGAGATTAGTGATGAACTGAGGGTATGAATACCCAGTTTTGATAAGTAAGATAATTATGTTGCTGTGACATGTGAACTTTTAAGTGACGAGATAAGGGATTCAGATCCCAATGTATTATAAGTTCTGGTAAGGCAATAGAAAAGAGCTTACATGTTTCTTTATAGCATTTGTCATAATATTTCTATTTGATAACTTGACTGATGCTAAAAGAATATGCTAATGTACTTAATTATTCAAGTGAAATCATATTATGTAGAGCCATGACCATAGATCCATCATCGTCAGTATTTTGGTGATGGTGAAATGGGTTGCTCCGCGGCAAAACCCGGAACGCATATTTTTTAATATGTGGGGGTTGATGGGCGAATATATCCTTACGTCTTAATGAGGGAATTGATGGAAGGTAAACATTAAACCTCTCAATCCTTCATTATTTGTACCGGGATGGATGTATCATGAATCTCCCGATGATTGGGATAGATGCAGTACACATCTCCCAATAATGTTAATGCTGGATCGATGGAGGTAAACATGAAACCTCTCGATTGCAAAGAGAGTATATGCTACGGGCTATAACTCTATAGTGAAGTTGCCAGTATGCCCTGGAAAGCTATGCAGTAGAGACACAAGATGTCCTGGATGTGGTCTCGCACTGACTGAGATGTGGGAGGTCTTAGAAGCCAGCTCTTCCATTGACCTTATATGGTACTAATTTCGACTTCGCATTGGTCGGTTGGAGTATGAGCGGTATACCTCATCTCCTCAGGGCATAAGTGTGATTGTAAAATGTAATCAGCCGTATAGCATGTTTGCTTAAGGATTGAATACGGAAATTCATTGGCTGATGTTATATTTCCTTTATGTATCCCTAGTTGATAAATGTTATTTATATCTCTTTCTATTCATTGCAAGTAGATGGATGAATTATGATTCTACCATGGGTAGATGCAAAGTTTTCCTTAGTAAAGGAGATTATCTTATTTTGTTCACTCAATTATTAATATTATTGTTAATATATAAGAACTCCTACTCAGTTTTATTCTAATAAACTGCTATAACAATGTTTTGGCGGAGAGTTATATCTCTCGCTGGGGCAATTCACAAATTGCCTCACCCCCGTGGGATCTAATGTTTTTAGGTGGATGCGAACACAAAGGCAGAAACCCTATAGCAGAAAAAGAACAACAACAGCACCAGGGACAGTAGTAATATCTCAAGTGGAGATACTATCTGTCAAGTCATATAGATAGTAGTCCTATGTGTCATCTCTGTACTCTCAGGTACTCAGAGTTAGTAGTTAGTTATTTTAATGAATCGATCTGAGATTTTGGCTTGATGCCTCGAGGCTTTATGTTGTCTGTATATAATGTTAATAGGGCAGCTGTTGTATGTAATCCTCGAGAAGAGATGGTACGAGTTATGTACTTTTGAACCAGGATGTAAATGTTATACATTGGTTCTTGATGAAAGAGTTTTCCTATGTTTGGATATCTTTGCAAAAAGTTTTAATTTTTAATGATTTTTCAATAACTTTGCTGCTAATGATCGCTTCTGCTTAAGTAAAACTTGTTTTTGTGCGTTGGATGCCACAATTTAGTGGTATCAGAGCTCTAGGTTCACTGAGTCTACAGAGACATAGGACTAAGGTAGTAGAGTTTGTTCTAGTGTCTTCCAGTGTATCTGATAGTGTCTTCTACTCATACAGGAGGAGAAGAACTTGAAGATGGATGGGTCACATGAGGAATTTGTTGCAGAAAGAAGCAATGCTGCACCAAGAAGAGGTGAATGGGATCAGGCAAGAGAGGAACAATTGCCTGAGAATCCTCAAGTTGATCCAACTATGATAAGAAATCCTTCCTTAGGTATCATTGTTGGGCAACTGAGGGCAACCATGATGTATATAGTGGATCAAGCATTAGCAATACAACCTAGATTACCAGCCCCCAATGACGATGTTTTGGACATCAACAGGATATGTAATCAACATCAGTAGGTTGAAGCAATAGGAAATGATGAAGTTCTAGATTTAAATGGAATCTGTTCTCAACCTCAGCCTGTTGAATCAATAAATAGTGATGGAAGGAACAGTTTACAACCTAAAATTAGGGTCTGTTACAAGTGTAGGAAACCCGGACATATCAGAAGTAATTGTCCAGAAAAGGAATATAAAGGAAGAATTGAGAAAAGACCTATTCAAATTCTGGAACAGAGGCCTAGTAGTTCCAAAAGGGGAAAGTTTTTGGTATCACCAGTGCAACTTGAATCTAGTACACCAAGGCAATGGCTACCCGGAAAGGGTAAAGAACCCTCTAGACCATATCTAGCACCCAGAATTTGCTACCAATGTAGACAGGTAGGACATCTGGCAAGAGATTGCTCAGCCAGAAATGTTATGATGAATCAACCCTTGAGGCAGAGGTAGCCTGAGGCAGGGAACTATCCATGAATCATGACAGGTTAGAAAAAATAATGTCATTCTAATATGTCATTTTATGATTTCCTGAGTTAAATTGATAAAGTAATTGATTGAGCTACCCTTGAATAGTCCTATAAGGACTTACATTTTGCATAGTAAATATTATAGATGTTCATATTTTTCTTACCTCTATGAGAAAAGATGAGGCATGGAAGAGATGCCTGGATAAAATCTAGGAATGTTAAATCTTATACTTGTGATAATATGAAAAGTAAGGAATATGATAGTATCCAAAGTGCATACTACTTAATCTCAGTATTTATATACCCTGGCCAGGTATACAACTATTGATGATAAAGTTAGTATGGAAACTCTTAGATTGTTATCTTTTTTATTGCTCTGATCAAGTAGCCATCTTGAGACATTCTTATGAGTATCATGAAATTAGAAATACAGTATGGATAAATGAGTCATATCCTAAGCACAAGAAAGAGAAATTTGAGATAATCTCAGATGAGTATGTGTGTATGAAGAATTAAAAAGTATACTCCTCATAAGATAAGAATGGGAACAAGGGAGATGATCCCTATCCAATAAAGTTTGTAAGTATAATACAGATCTTTTCCCATAATGTGGAAATGGAAAATTTGATGAGATCATAAGATGCTCATGAATATGTTAGATAATAAAAAAGAAAGGAATAATGTTATGTGATCATCCTTATAAATTTCTATGATGAGGGCAAGGAACCTAGGATGAGATAAAGAGTAAATGATTCATGAATAGTTGAAAATACATGAAATAATAAGAGGAATATGATTCCTTGTTTTCTTTCCATTCGAGGACATGGCAATCAAGTGGGTCTTAGGACACTTGATGTGCATAAGATAAAAATGTTCATGTGATGGATACTTAGAAAAGTATCAGTTTATCTTGGACTTTGATTCCAAGGTGAAGATACATGTAACAAGTAATGTCCCAAGATGAAAGGAAGATAAATATGTGATGCGTTTTCAACACATGTGATAGATACCAAGATAAGAGATTCTGATATCTAAGAAATATCAGATGGTTTATGTTGGCTACCTAGAATGGTCAACCATGAAATTAGTTTAATTTTACATAAAATAATATGAACATCATATATTAGGGGTTTATGTTTGCATAAACATAAATAATTAAAGATATCTTTAAAATAAATTCTTAATTGATAAGTAAACTCTCTTTATGATGACAGAATGTACAACTAATAAGATAGTTAGTACAAGTAATAAGGAAATCTAGTATTGTGTCACCAGGTGAGATGGCACAATCGAGGTATGAAAAGATGTATAGTCTCAAGAGGGTGACAGAACATAATTGTGATCATGAAAGTGAAATGTTGAATGAAATAAGGGAGTATGGGAGACTCCTTAGAAACAAGAATCTATTACATGAAAATGGTAAAATAAGGAAAGTGTTACCTGACACAGAATTAACTCCACAGTCAATAATAATAAAAAGGACAGTGGAGTATGTGTCTCGTGTGAACCATTCTATGATGAATTGGTGCAGAATAACTTGGTGTTGATCAAAGCTTTATGGTGTCTCCATAACAATGAAATGTTATGTGGAGACTAGATTGTATGATGAATGAATAATATATGTCTACCTTTGTTTGGGATTTCAGGGACGAAATCCTTGTTAGGGGTTTATAATTTGTAACATCCCTGACCTAGGTTATGTCTTAACTATGGGAGTTTTGGCTTAAGAAAGTTAATTAGATCCTTAATTTTATCTTGTGAAAAGTAATTAAGGCTCAAGAGGAACTTATCTTTCAATTTTGGTCATGTTTGAATAATGTTGAAGCAATGTTTGCTTATTTTTAGACTAAAGTGCAATTTACCCAAGTTGAGGGGTTAACTTGCAAATGTTGCATGATAAAATGTTTCTCATATTATGAAGCATCATAGGAATGAGTATGATGCAGTGGTATGGCTTTCACAAGCCTGAGTACCAAGAAAGAGCTGATAAAGCAATGTTTGTGCATTAAAACCTAGTTTTGGTGTAAAGTGAAATTTACCCAAAACCCAGGGTTCAATATGCAAATTATCACTTCAAAATAGTCCCTAATGTTTCTTGGAATCATATAGAGCAAAGAAAATGAGAAGGGCGTCTCATTTGTATCACTTTGAAGGAGAGAGAATCTTGATATTAAAATAATCAAGATTTAAGCCTAATTGAAACCCTAATTCAATTTAATGTAAAAATAAATATATTAATTGAAGAGCCCTTTAACCATAATGTGAGGGATGAATTTTCAAGAGCATTTACGACCATGTTCCTTGCAAAGGCATGAAAATATCCAAAGGAAGTGGATAACTCACTCACATTATAATAAGAAAAAGAAATATCCACTCACTTATGGATATTAGTATTATAAGGGTTAAGGTGCTAAATTTGCTTTTCTTTAATTTGAGGATAATTGAGAGGAATAATAGGCAATAAGTATAGCCTCGTATCTAAGGAATTTATGGGGAAGAGGCGGCACTAATTTTGGAATTAAAAGAATTTTTTATAAGGCATTTTCTCTCTCATTGATTTTCTTATAAAAACACCATTTACAACCCAAACCAAAGGCTTTTTCGGAATCCACTTCTTCTCTTTGCTTGTAAAACGACCAAGGGAGCTTTGGAGGATCAGGAGGACGACCCACAACCTGTTAGTAAGCTTCTTGACCTTCTTTCACCTTGAATCCATGGTGGAAATTGAAAATCAATGCATGATTTCTTCTTATCTCGATCCCCTCTTCAATTCTAACCATTCCTTTTCACTCAAAGCTTGAGGATGAGCCTTGGGATAGTGAAAGGATTTGCATTCACCATTGTTGACGTGATCTTGAAGCTTTGGAGCTCAATTGGATGTGGGTTTTATAACTTGAACCCTTAATATTGTTATTGCATTCAATTCCTTATCAATTGTTGATCCTTTCTTCATTCTCAAAATTTTATTTGGTTGATTGATGCAATCACCATGAAAATCACATAAAGTTTCATGGGTTTAGAGCTTTATGATGATGAAATCGTCATAAGCACACACCTCTGTAAATATCTTTTGCAAATGGTTATAACAATATGGTCCAATCGGTTTCACCAAATCGTTTGGTGGCCAAATGGTTTGTAAACCGTTTGGAGGTTTGGATTCCAAACTATTTAGAAAGATTGACCGTTTGGATGGGTTGACCGTTTGAGGTCAGGACCCTAATACATGTTGTATAATGATCTAATGGATCCAATTGACTAATTCAATATATGTACAATCCTCCAATTAGAAACCCTAATCGGGTTAAGTGCTGAATTTTCAATTGGTTGACTTAATGTTTTGGGTTGATTAACCCAAACGGTCTCAAGACCATTTGGAGATCACCCAAATGGTCTCAAGACCATTTTGAGGTCAACCAAGACTGTTTGGAGGTCTAGGGTTGAGTATGGTTGAGTAATTGAAGACTTAGAGATATCAAATCGAAATGCAATCAATAGCTATTTTGATGATCAATCCAATGACCTAAACCCTAATTGGATTTCACAAATTTTAATGATGGATGGGGAAAACGGTCTCAAGACCATTTGGAGGTCATCCAAATGACCTCAAGACCGTTTATAGGTCCCCCAAACGACCTCAAGACCGTTTGAGGTCAGGTCATATCATAATTTGATGAAGATTCATTGATTTTAATTGAATCGATTCCACAATATTAACCATTGAAGGTTCCTCGATTTCAAAACCCTAATTGATGATTTCTTGACTATAAATCCTAGTTTAATTGGGTTAAAAACCCTAATTGATGGTCCAATTGAAGTATGATTCAATATCTCAATTGATGAATGAATCAAGGAGTCAGTTGATAGGCGGTTCATTGTTGGAAACCTTGAATTGTTTAAGTGTTGAAAGACCTTTTTGGTCCATTCGTTTTTTAGAGGGTTTGGACCAAACGGTCTTAAGACCGTTTGATTCCAAATGGTCTCAAGACCGTTTGGGTCCAAACGGTCTCAAACCGTTTGGAGACCCAAGTTAATTCGGTTTCAACACTTTTCTTGCTTAAACAGTTTCAAGGGCAAACTGCCCAAACGGTTTCAAACTGTTTGAATTCTGAGAGACCAAGATCGTTTATGGTCTAAGAAATCAAAACCATTTGAGGTTCAATATGTTTAATCCATTTGGATATCTAATTTAATTGAAGACTCAATTGGTTGACCCAATTGGACACCTCATGTAATTGAAGATTCAATTAGTCAATTCATTTGGATACCCCATGTAATTGAAGGTTCCATTGATCAAATCTTTTGGACACCTAATGTATTTATATGGTTGATACCTTAGTAGGATTAATCTTTGATGCATAATGATGTAATAATTTAATACATCATGTTAACCCTAAATGCATGTATTTGAATAAAGAATAGACTCAATCTAATCAAGAATTGAGTAGCGGACATCCTAGAAGAGGATGAGTGAAAGACATTCATAGATGTATATTAATCATGCCCAATATACTCAAATGATTGGGATATATATTTAGGGTATGATCCTTTATAAAGATATCATAAAATCCTAATTGAGTTGGTTGATGAACCTTAACCCTAATTTAGGGCAATACTAGGTGTAATCCTAATCCAGGGTAAGGAAGTAACCCTAATTAATGGTGATGACAAGAGTAACCCTAATTCAGGGTAATGTGATACAAAACCCTAATTAGGATGAATAGTAAACCCTAATTATGGGTTATTGAATGATAAACCCTAAATTAGAATGATGTTATGTGGAACCTGGATGTAATGATGTAATGTGAAACTCAAATCTAGGGTGATTCCATGTAATGATATATGAAACCCTAGTGATGGTATAATGGCCAATACACTAAAGTAGGGTGTGGCTAATATAATCAAGCAAGATGAGAATGTTACACCCATGAAGGGTAAAATTGATAAACCATATGAATGGTAATGTTGCTACTTTAATGAGTAAGGGTATAAGGGACAAGATGATGCCTAGATCATTACATATTGGTATAACTCTATACATGTGTATCAACCCTATACACCTTACAAAGATGAGGATAAGAAACTCTTAGGAGTGATGTATGCAACACTAAATAATGGCATGGATAGCATCCTAAGGGTTGAAATACCTAAAGTTGTTGATAGTGGTTTATTCTATATCAACAATGCCTAACCATTAGATGAGTCCATATCATTAAAGATAGCAGGACAATTCTAATGTATGACCTATGCGCTATATAATGAAAGTGATAGGTGAGTGGTTAAAAGAATTAAGAGGGAAATACCTTAATACAATGTCAATTGATTAACTTAAGTAAGATGGAAATGAGGAGAAAGTGATACATCAAGTCATGATAGTTATTACATTTAGCATTTCAGGGTTGATATACCTTGATGCACCTCAAATCCAATATATTTGGATAAGAAACACAAGAAGTGTGTGTTATGTAAATTGATACAATGAAGATGTAATGAACTCAATGCACTTTGATAAGTGTTGACTAACATACTATGAGAAAGGGGTTAAGTCAAGATAATGAGTATGATATAAGCATACCATGGTAAGGCTGAGAGATGAACTCATACCTTGAATTGATAATCATTAATGATATATGATGAGAGTAATGATCATGAGTAAATACTTATGATATCATTGAATACTCCTAGAGGTATGGAGCAATATATTAAGGTTGGACTAATAATGTAAACATGAAACCCTAACTAATGTGAAATGGGAAACCCTAATCCCTAATTGTTGAACAATGGAATGGAAAATCCTATTTGATATAAAACCCTAATCCTGATAAAGGAATGGTGGTGTTACTATTGTATCACATGATGTGATAAGTGATTTTATGGCTGTTATCACATGTATCCACCATACAGGTATCATGATATGATAAGCATAGCCAAATATGAGCTATGATAATTATTTGATAAAGATGTTGACTGGACTTGTGAGCCATATGAACAAGTTGTTGCCCAGTGAAAGGTGACAAGACACTTTATGGCCTTGTGATCCATGTGAGATGCTTGTATAACAAGTATCATGTATACCTCGCTCTGAGGACCTAGAGGTAAAAGTTACCTAACAAGTGGTAACAGAGATTAGTGATGAACTGAGGGTATGAATACCCAGTTTTGATAAGTAAGATAATGATGTTGCTGTGACATGTGAACTTTTAAGTGACGAGATAAGGGATTAAGATCCCAATGTATTATAAGTTCTGGTAAGGCAATAGATAAGAGCTTACATGTTTCTTTATAGCATTTGTCATAATATTTCTATTTGAGAACTTGACTGATGCTAAAAGAATATGCTAATGTACTTAATTAATCAAGTAAAATCATATTATGTAGAGCCCTGACCATAGATCCACCATCGTCAGTATTTTGGTGATGGTGAAATGGGTTGCTCCGCGGCAAAACTCGGAACGCATATTTTTTAATATGTGGGGGTTGATGGGCGAATATATCCTTACATCCTTATGAGGGAATTGATGGAAGGTAAACATTAAACCTCTCAATCCTTTATTATTTGTATCAGGATGGATGTATCACGAATCTCCGGATGATTGGGATAGATGCATTACACATCTCCCAATAATGTTAATGCCAGATCGATGGAGGTAAACATGAAACCTCTCAATTGCAAAGAGAGTATATGCTACGGGCTATAACTCTATAGCGAAGTTGCCAGTATACCCTGAAACGTTATGCAGTAGAGACACAAGATGTCCTGCATGTGGTCTCGCACTGACCGAGATGTGGGAGGTCTTGGAAGCCGGCTCTTCCATTGACCTTGTATGGTACCGATTTTGACTTCACAGTGGTCAGTTGGAGTATGAGCAGTATACCTCATCTCCTCAGGGCATAAGTGTGATTGTAAAATGTAATCAGCCGTATAGCATGTTTGCTTAAGGATTGAATACAGAAATTCATTGGCTGATGTTACATTTCCTTTATGCATCCCTAGTTGATAAATGTTATTTATATCTCTTTATATTCATTGCAAGTAGATGGATGAATTATGATTCTACCATGGGTAGATGCAAAGTTTTCCTTAGTAAAGGAGATTATCTTATTTTGTTCACTCAATGATTAATACTATTGTTAATATATAAGAACTCCTACTCAGTTTTATTCTAATAAACTACTATAACAATGTTTTGGCGGAGAGTTATATCTCTCACTGGGGCAATTCACAAATTGTCTCACCCCCGTGGGATCCAATGTTTTTAGGTGGACGTGAACAAAGAGGCAGAAACCCTTTAGCAGAAAAAGAACAGTAGCAGCATCAGGGACAGCAGTAATATCTCAGGTGGAGATATTATATGTCAAATCATATAAATAGTAGTCCTATGTGTCGTCTTTGTACTCTTAGGTCCTCAGAGTTAGTATTTAGTGATTTTAATGAATCGATCTAAGATTTTGGCTTGATGCCTCAAGGCTTTATGTTGTTTGTATATAATGTTAATAGGGCAGCTGTTGTATGTAATCCTCGAGAAGAGATGGTAAGAGTTATGTACTTTTGAACCAGGATGTAAATGTTATACATCGGTTCTTGATGAAAGAGTTTTCCTATGTTTAGATCTCTTTGCAAAAAAAATTAATTTTTAATGATTTTTTAGTAACTCTGCTGCTAATGATCACTTCTGCTTAACTAAAACTTGTTTTTATGAGTTGGATGCCACAATATGTGTCTTGCTTGCATTGACGCACAGCCCAGTCTGCTCCTCAAATTTTCATAACAAAGATTTAAGATTTTCCGGACAACATTGTTTGGCTTCTACAAAGACTAGTACATCATCCACAAACACCAGGTGAGCCATCACTTTTGTGCCATGGACTGTGTAGGGCTTGATCTCCTTTATTTCAGCTTGTTGCATTTTCTGTGTAAAGTATTCCATAACAATCACAAATAGGAGTGGTGATAGAGGATCCCCTTGGCATAAGCCATTACCCCCTCTAAACATACATGTAGGTGTGCCATTAACAAGGATAGAAAAGCTTGTAGTGCCAACACATTGCTTCATCCAGACAATCCATTGTTCATTGAATCCCGTTTGTTTCAGAATCCACCACAGTTTTTCCCACCTGACGCTATCATAAGCTTTGGAAACATCCAGTTTTAAGTAGGATTTCCTACTACCTCTCATCACATTATAGTCCAATAGAAATTCCCCAGCGAGAAAAGCACAATCACTAATACCCATCCATGTCACAAAGGCTCCTTCATTCTCATAAATAAGATAGGGGAGAACCATTTTCAGTCTAGCACCAAGAATCTTGGCAATGATTTGATATTGTACCGAGCAGCAAGCAATAGGTCTAAAATCAGCAAGAGATGATATTACCTTCTTCTTGGGAATGAGAACAAGAAAAGAATGATTGACCTGTCTAACCATATTGCCTCCTTCCAGAAACCATTTGATGTAAGAAATTAGGTCCTCCTTAATGATGTCCCAAGTCTTCTTATAGAAAAAAGCATTAAAGCCATCTGAACCTGGGGATTTATTGCTACCTATACTCCATATTGCATCTGTATATATGTATGTATGTGTGTGTGTCTGTGTCTATATATATATATATATATATATATATATATATATATATAGAGAGAGAGAGAGAGAGAGAGAGATAGAGATAAATCATATAAGGACCACTCTGATTGTCATCCTTTTTTTAACAGGATATAGCTTACAACATGTTTAGGATTTCCTCCTAAACTAAGCCCAGTGACATGAAAACCACACGTAATTAGGATTTCCAAGGTCATGAGGTCAAATTTTGAAATGTTATAAGAACACGTGACCTTAAAAGGTCTTCCAAGATTTGTATGGTTCTCTTTGACTGAGCATTTTCCTGAGGGTGGATGATGTGTTGAACCACAAATCTACCCTCAAAGTTGTTTGCAGATGCTCCCATAACCTTCTTGTAAAGTGAGATTCTTTATATATTACTATCATAGCCAATATGTCGTGCATACAAATGACCTTGTCCATGTGTATCTGTGCCAACTTATATGTATAGGTGGTCTTGACCAATAGAAAGTGAACAAACTTCGTCAAATAGTCAAGGATCACCCAAATGGAATCATTTACCTTGGTTTTCCTAGGAATATCAACTACAAAATCCATGCTGGAATGGTCCCATTTCCACTCAAGAATTGGCATAGGCTACAACAACCATGCATATCTTTAGTGCTCTGCCTTCACTTGATGACATACTGGGCACCTTAAGACATACTTCACCACATCCCGCTTTGATCCTAGCCACCAATATAGATATTTGATATTGCAATACATGTTGGTACTTCCAAGATGCATTTCATACATGGAGGAATGTGCCTCCTGAAGCACCATATTTCTCATACATCTAGTATCAGGATCCACCATCCTATTGTGAAACCATACTATCTCTTCATCCATATCATGAAAAATATCATACTTCCCAATTCCAATCTCTAATGTGATATCTCATCTATCGCAAAGACAACAACTGACCCTCTTATTGCCGACCATGGAGTAAAATATGCTCTATCTACAGAAGAAGACACATATGACTTTTTACTCAACACATCGGCCACTACATTATTCTTTCATGAGTGATATACTATTGTATAGTCACAATACTCTATCATCTCCAATCACTTTTTTTATACTTTCTCAACTTCTACTATGAAAAGATATACTTAAGGTTCTCATGTTTTGTGAAGATCTAGCACCTCTCACCATATATATATTGTCTTCACACCTTCATAGCTAAGACCACTGCGGCTAGGACTAGGTCATGACTTGGGTAGATATCCTTGTGCTTCTTAAGATGCCTAGAAGCAAAGGATATCATGTCATTATCCTTCATCAACACACATCCCTACACATTCTTTGAGACATCGCATAAGACTATATAGCCTTTGCCAAGCTTTGGAAGAACTAACATTGATGCAGTTGTCAACTTCGCCTTCCACAACTGAAAAAAGTGTTGGCACTTCTCATCCTAGACAAATAACACATCCTTCATGGTGTTATATTGGTTAAGGGAACAACAATCACATTGAAGTTTTGGATGAACCTCCTATAGGAACTAGTTAAACTTAGGGAAGTCCATATATCTATTAGCATATTGGTCTTCTCCCAGTCCAACACTGACTCCACCTTATTTCAATCTACACAAATACCCTTCCTTGAGATAACACCAAAGAAAAGAAACATTAGTTAGACATATATATGCTTCCTTGACTTGTTGAAATATAAGACACTTTCCACAAACACCGCAACATCATTATTCAAACATGGCCACCAATGCAATTCCTTCAAATTATGGTACATCTTGGTACTACCAGGATGTATATCATACATTGAGATGTTCCTCCTCAAGAATCATATCCCTTAGACCTCTAGCATCATGTACCACCATTATGTTGTAAAAACACACTCTCCCATCATTTGTATCATGAAACCCATCGTGCTTCCCACTACCAAACTCTATTTGATATTTGTATCATGGTATCAACCCACTTTGCAACTTTGATTTACTATATGAACATTGACTTTGACTGCAACTTTCCTAGAAACCTCCCTCACATGAAAGCCTCCATATGTACATTCATTTGTGTAGAGATGCTGAAATGTCCCTCTTGCTGCAAGCCATGGAGTGCAACTATGCTCTATCTACATTAGAAGACGAAGATGAATTTTTGTTGAGCATATCATCCACTATGTTTGCCTTTCTTAGATGATAACCAATTGCATAGTCATTGTCCCTTATTAGCTCCAACCATTTCCTCTACCTCATGTTCAACTCCTATTGGATAAACATATACTTAAGGTGTGGCAACACATCCCATTATCACACAGATAATGAGGTGTTACACGAAAACGTGCGGAAAACACCATAACCACATATTACGAAAACACGGGTTAATTAAAACCGATTGCGAAAAACAGATAAACTGTGAAACTATTACTTTCCAATCCTCATTCTGCAAGGAAACATGTCATATATATATACACGAGATCTGATACGTGTCTACAGCTTACAGAAACAGCTGCTCATCCATCACATGAGTTCACCACCTGTTCACATACATAAAGGCCCACATCCGGCCAACAGCAGGATATACAAACGTCATCGATCGTTCATCGTAAAACATCGTCAAAACACTGCCAAGGACCTGAGAGTACAGGGACGACTCTAGACTCTACTACAAAACATCCAAAACAGCAGCATATCCATCGCTTGCCTTCTACTGCTCCTCAAGCTGCTCGGCCGCAATACCACGACCACGACCACGTCTACCTCGACCACCTAAAAAGGGGTTGAACCAGCGGGGTGAGACAATTGAACAATTGTCCCAGCGGGAAACATAACTTCCCACCACAACTACAGAACCTCAGCAAGATATACTATAACAGCAGATATCTAATAACAGGTATAACAAGAGCAGTCTATATAAAATAGATTATTCTTACCGACAAGCTTACCCGCTATACAAAGCATATAACCAGCTATATCTCAAGGAATATGATTAGAAAGATAATATGTATCCCTATGTAACATGATTATCAGAACAAGATATAATGTCACATAACCTGCTTATCAAGATAAGACATATTGTCACATAACCTGCAAGATATAACAAAGATATTACACAAACAAGGCCTCAACCAATGTTACATGTTTATCTTAAGCAGTAAATACTAAACGGCTGTGTTACATATTATTATGCCCTGAGGATTTGAATCATACCATTCAAATCCAACCTTCGGTTGCAAAACCCAAGTTGGTGCCATACAAGGTCAATGGAAGAGCCGGACTCCACGACCTCCCACCTCGTGGTCAGTACACGAGTACAACACAAGCAGGACCGTAGTCACATGTTGAAGTGGTCTAAGCCACAGGGTCAGCTCCATAGGCTACCCTCACTCTAGCCCGCCTTGATACAGGTCTCGGCGCTAGTAAAACTGAGCCACGGGTCTGTTTACCGTGCTCTGAGCCATGAACGCATTCATGCTCCTCACATCACATATCCTGAGCCATGTGCCTGTTCACCATGCTCTTTACACATATATGAGTCTGCAACTGGAGTTACACTCTTACCTCCTCATTTTCAAGCTAGGAGCAACCTACACATATTCAACAGTATGCGCTTCCAGGTTAACCCGTAGGAGAACCTGTTTCACCATAACCAAGTCCTGACGATGATGGATCCATGGCCAGGGCAAACTGCATGATATATTTCACTAATCTATGAACAAGAACAAGAGGTAAAGAAGTTAGGGTTAGAAGTTCTGCAACCCGCCTTAAGCTCCAAGCTCCAAGGAAGAAGATGCACTTCAAGCTCCAAGGGATGTCGTCCACCAAAGCTGATCCAAGAGAGGGTATCGACCACCACTGCAACTCCAGGAGAGTGTCTCGGCCGACACAAGCAAGAGAGGGAGGAGTGTCGTGCACTCAAGGTGGAGGAGAGACCAAAAGAGCAAAGGAAGCTAAGGCAAGGGAAAGAGCCACCTAAGTAGAAAGAAGGGGAGGAGAAACCAAGGTAGATCTATGTTGAGTGTCGTCCACCCAAGGGAAACTTGTCCTAGGGTTCAAGCCAACACTCTAGCACACCAAGAGACACTTGTCAAAGATACACACCAAGTGTCCACCAAACATGGTCAAGGTTGGACCAAGCAACATGGGCGACACAACTAGCACCTCTGCTGGGTGACACACCACCTTGTTGGCTGACATAAACCAACCTAGGGCGACACAAGTTGGTCTTGGCCGACACAAGGCTCAAGCAAGCACAAACAAAGCACCTCAAGGCCCAAACAAGCTCAAGCAAGTCCCAAGAGACTCAAACAGCAAGCCCAAGCCTTCCTCTCAACCCTAGAGGAAGAAAAGAGGGGGAAACATCTCACAAGATGGCAAACTTGCACACAAAACCCTAGACTTGGGTTATTTGCAAGTAGCCCCTCAAACTCTCAACAAAGCACAACGAAAACCCTAATCACCACTCAAAGGTGATTAGCATGCATCAAACCACCAAGGTTAAGCAAAACAAACAGGGTAAACCCTAAACGCAGGCCAGGGTCCTTACAATCTAACCCCCTTTAAGGGATTTCATCCCCGAAATCTGAAGAGAAAAGCGAGGGATACTTCCTCCTCATCTCTTCCTCAAGCTCCCATGTGGCTTCCTCAATGCCACGACGCTGCCAAAGAACCTTCACAAGAACCAGGTCCTTCCTCTTCAGCTTCTTGATCCTTCTCTCAAGGATCGCCACAGGACCTTCCTTGTAGGTCACATCTGCATCAAGCTCAACCTCAATTGGTTGTATCATTGTACCTGAATCCGGATGACTTTTCTTCAGCATACTGACATGAAACACTGGATGCAACCTGTGCAACTCTGGAGGCAACTCTAACTCGTAAGCTACCTTGCCAACACGTGCTACAACTGAGTAAGGTCCCATATACCTGGGAGCTAACTTACCCTTCCGTCCAAACCTTAGCACACCTTTCCACAGCAAGACTTTAAGGTACACTTTGTCTCCTACCTGGAACTCCAAAGGTCGTCGGCGATTATCTGCATAAGACGTCTGCCTGTCCTGTGCCACTTTCAACTGTTGATGTATCACTTTGATCTTATCTGTCGTCTACTGAACTAACTCAGGACCCAAAAGCTGATACTCACCTGATTCATACCAACACAAAGGAGATCTGCACTTCCTTCCATACAAAGCCTCATAAGGAGCCATGTCGATGCTCCGCTGATAACTGTTGTTGTAGGCAAACTCTATCAAACTCAGATGTACATCCCAGTTGCCTAGAAACTGTAAAACACAAGCTCAAAGAAGATCCTCCAAAATCTGAATAGTCCTTTCAGACTATCCATCTGTCTGCGGGTGAAAAGTTGTACTGAACCTTAACTGCGTTCCCAACGCCTTGTGTAACTATTCCCAAAAATGACTCGTAAACTGAGGACCTCTGTCAGAAACTATCGTTGCTGGCACACCATGCAAATGTACTATCTCATCTACATATACTTGAGCTAGCTTCTCAGCTGTATACGTCGTCTTCACTGGTAGGAAATGGGCAGACTTAGTCAATCTGTCCACTACCACCCAAATGGAATCATGATTCCTAGTTGTCCAGGGTAGACCAACTACGAAATCCATGCTTATATGATCCCATTTCCACTGCGGTATCGGTAAAGGTTGCAACGTACCTGCCGGCTTCTGATGTTCAGCCTTCACTTGCTGACACACCGCACATCTCGCCACGAACTCAGCTACATCCCTCTTCAAACCGGGCCACCAATACAAGTCCTTCAGACTATGATACATCTTGGTGACACCTGGATGCATCGCATACATCGACATATGTGCTTCCTCAAGCACCAACTTCCTCAGATCATCAGCATCTGGAACCACCATCCAATCACGATAGCAAACTAATCCATCCTCAGACTCATGAAACCCATCACGCTTGTCGCTGCCGAACTCTGATCTGATTAATTGTACCGCATCATCTGTCTGCTGTGCATTCTTGATCTGTTGTCTCAACGTAGGCTTAACTTGCATCTGTGCGAAAAGACCAGACAACAAAGAAACTTCCATTTGCACATTCATCTGCCGCAAAGAAACAAACATATCTCGCCTATGGCATACCAGAGAACTCAACTGTGCCTTCTATAAAGAAAGAGAAGAAGACTTTCTGCTAAGTGCATCAGCTACCATATTCGCCTTACCAGGATGATACTCGATAGTGCAGTCGTAATCATTGATCAACTCCATCCATCGTCGCTGTCTCATGTTCAACTCTTGCTGTGTAAAGATATACTTCATATTCTTATGATCTGTAAAGATCTGACATACTTCCCCATACAGATAGTGTCTCCAAATTTTTAACGCATGAACCACTGCTGCCAACTCCATGTCATGAGTCGGATAGTTCTCCTCATGTTTCTTGAGCTGTCACGAGGCAAAAGAAACCACATGATCTTCCTGCATCAACACACAACCTAAACCTTTCTTGGAAGCATCACAGAAGACAACATAGCCTTTCCCATGCTCTGGAAAGATCAACACTGGAGCACTGGTCAGCTTCTCCTTCAAACTCTAGAAAGCTTGCTGACATCGATCATCCCAAACAAAAGGTACATCCTTCCTGGTCAACTTCATCATCGGCAACGCGATCACACTGAAGTCCTTGATAAACCTCCGGTAGTATCCTGCCAAACCAAGGAAACTACGAACTTCTATCGGCGTCTTCAGTTGTTCCCAATCCGCAACGGATTCCACCTTCTTCGGATCTACTTTGACGCCTTCAGCAGATATCACGTGACCCAAGAAAGTCACTTCATCCAGCCAGAACTCACACTTACTGAACTTGGCATACAACTGATGTTGACGAAGAAGAGTCAACGCTCGATGAAGATGTTGCTCATGCTCTAGCCTGTCCTGACTATATATCAAGATGTCATCTATAAAGACTACAACAAACTGATCTAAGAACAGACGAAACATTCTGTTCATCAAATCCATGAAAGCTGCAGGTGCATTGGTTAACCCAAACGGCATAACCACGAACTCGAAATGACCATACCTCGTCCTGAAAGATGACCTTGGTATGTCATCCACCTTTATCCTCAACTGATGATATCCAGACCGTAGATCGATCTTTGAAAACATTGTATCACCACGCAACTGATCAAACAGATCATCTAGCCTTGGCAACGGGTACTTATTCTTGATCGTGACCTTGTTCAACTGCCGGTAATCTATACACAACCGCATCGAGCCATCCTTCTTCTTAACGAACAACACGGGAGCACCCCACGGCGACATACTCGGTCGGATAAAACCTTTCTCCAACAACTCTTGCAACTGCTTCTTCAACTCTGCCATCTCTGCTGGAGCCATCCTATATGCTGACTGTGCAACTGGCTGTGTTCCTGGAACCAGATTGATCTCAAAATCAATCTCTTGGGGTGGAGGAACACCAGGAAACTCCTCAGGAAACACGTCTCCAAACTCTCGAACCACAGACACCTCCTCAAGACTAGGACCTTTCGCCTTGGTAACCACAATGGTATCCACCACGTGAGCTAGGAATGCCTCACATCCTTGTCGTAACAACTTATCTGCCACCATAGACGATACCAAACACGTCGGAAGAATCTTCCTATCTCCCTGGAAGATCCACTTCTCTCCAGCAACATCAAAAACTGCCTGCTTGGAACCACAGTCCAAGACAACCTTATACTTCTCTAAGGTATCCATCCCAAGGATAACATCGAAACCATGCATATCAAGTGGTATAAGATCCACTTGGATACGATGTCCCGAGAAAGACAAAACACATGATGGACACTCTTCTCGAAGCAAAGAGGAACCATCAAGAGGGGTTTCTAACAACAAGCTATCCTTCTTACAACTAAAAGATAAACGACAGTTTTCAAGCATACTATAGGCGATAAAAGGGTGTGTAGCACCCGGGTCAACCAGAATAGATATAAACCAAGAAGAAGACATATCAGAATGAAATAACTCCATCTGACATGTCACCACTCGCGGGTTGACTATCGCCTCCGGCTGACTCATAGCATAGAATCGAGTCGTTGCTTGTTGTCCACAACCTCTGCTTCCTTGAGCAGACGATCCATCCTGAGACGCTTGACCGCGTCCTTGACCTCTGCTACCACTAGCCTGCGGCCTCTCTGACCTCTGAAAACTCTGCCTCGGTTGTTGCGTTACTTCAACGTCTCTATTCGGGCAATTGAACTTCCAATGCCCGACCTGTCCACAAAGATGACATGACTTGTCCTCAAACCGTGGCCTAGCTGGCCCTGTTACTGCCACTGAAGATGAACTATGTGCCTTAGACGGTGAAGAAACATAACCTTTCCCTTTACTCGGAGACCACTGAGATGGTACACCAGCACTTCTCATTGCTGACGGTGCTGAAAACCTAGGCTTCTTAAAGCCACCGAACCTCCGTCCTTGAAATTGAGCAGGTCTTTTAAGGGACATAGACTCTCTTTTCTCCCGTACTGTCCTCTCGATTCGTCGAACTAATTCCACGAACATAGCAAACCGCTCTCGGTTTTCCAACGCAGACACAGGGGTCTTCAACTCAGCACTCAAACCCTTCTCGAAATGTCTGATCCGTTCCTCATCTGTTGCTGCCATGTGAGGACAGAACCTCAATAGATCCATAAACTTGGCTTCATACTCGGTGATGTTCATCGTTCCTTGCCTCAGATTCTCGAACTAACTCACCTTCTCATCCAGATATGTCTTTGGAAAGTATCTGGTGATGAACTCACGTCAGAACACTTCCCAACAGATCACCTCACCATGTCACTTCTCTTCCTCGATGGTCCACCAGTGACCAGCACTACCCTTCAGAAGGTAGACAGCATGCTTTACCTTGTCCGCTTCAGGGATGTCAAGGATCCGGAAAGCCTTCTCGAGACTTGTCAGCCACAGATCTGCATCCGCTGGATCAGCCGTCCCAGCATAATCTGAAGCTCCGACTCGGCGAAGCCGCTCGAAGGTCTTCCCAATACCTGATGCTTCTCCATGAGGAACATGTGCTCGCAGAGGAGGCACTGGTAATCGCTCAACCATGAGATTCATTATAGCCATTAACTGCCCCATAAGATGTTGGTAAGAAGGATGTTCAAGTATGGCTGGGCTAAATTGGGGAACCTCAGGCACCCAATCTTCATGTGCCTGTCCATCTGCTCCATCAACCGATGCAGCATCATTGTACTCAACAGAGTGTTCTTCATGGTTTCCAGACATCTTGACTTTTCTTCCGCTGAGGGCAGAAGATATTGTAAGAAAACCTGGACACTCATAAGAACAACTCAACCTAGTCCTAAATCCCTGTAGACTCAGCGAACCTAAGGCTCTGATACCAAAACATGTGGCAACACATCCCATTATCACACAGATAACGAGGTGTTACATGAAAACGTGTGGAAAACACCATAACCACATATTAGGAAAACACGGGTTAATTAAAACCGATTGCGAAAAACAGATAAATTGTGAAACTATTACTTTCCAATCCTCATTCTGCAAGGGAACATGTCATATATATATATATATATATATATATATATATATATATATATATATATATATATATATATATATATATATATATATATATATATATATATATATATATATATATATATATATATACACGAGATCTGATATGTGTCTACAGCTTACAGAAATAGCTTCTCATCCATCACATGAGTTCACCGCCAGTTCACATACATAAAGGCCCACATCCGGACAACAGCAAGATATACAAACGTCATCGATCGTTCATCGTAAAACATCGTCAAAACACTGCCAAGGACCTGAGAGTACAGTGATGACTCTAGACTCTACTACAAAACATCCAAAATAGCAACATATCCATCGCTTGCCTTGTACTGCTCCTCAAGCTACTCGGACACAACACCACGACCACGACCACGTCTACCTCGACCACCTAAAAAGGGGTTGAACCAGCGAGGTGAGACAATTGAACAATTGTCCCAGTGGGAAACATAACTTCCCACCGCAACTACAGAACCTCAGCCAGATATACTATAACAGCAGATATCTAATAACAGGTATAACAAGAGCAGTCTATATAAAACAGATTATTCTTACCGACAAGCTTACCCGCTATACAAAGCATATAACCAGCTATATCTCAAGGAATATGATTACAAAGATAATATGTATCCCTATGTAACATGATTATCAGAATAAGATATAATGTCACATAACCTACTTATCAAGATAAGACATATTGTCACATAACCTGCAAGATATAACAAAGATATTACACAAACAAGGCCTCAACCAATGTTACGTGTTTATCTTAAGCAGTAAATACTAAACGGCTGTGTTACATATTATTATGCCCTGAGGATTTGAATCATACCATTCAAATCCAACCTTCGGTTGCAAAACCCAAGCTGGTGCCATACAAGGTCAATGGAAGAGCCGGACTCCACGACCTCCCACCTCGTGGTCAGTACATGAGTACAACACAAGCAGGATCGTAGTCACATGCTGAAGTGGTCTAAGCCACAGGGTCAGCTCCATAGGATACCCTCACTCTAGCCCACCTTGATACAGGTCTCGGCGCTAGTAAAACTGAGCCACTGGCCTGTTCACCGTGCTCTGAGCCATGAACGCATTCATGCTCCTCACATCACATATCCTGAGCCATGTGCCTATTCACCATGCTCTTTACACGTATCTGAGTCTGCAACTGGAGTTACACTCTTACCTCCTCATTTTCAAGCTAGGAGCAACCTACACATATTCAACAGTATGCGCTTCCAGGTTAACCCGTAGGAGAACCTGTTTCACCATCACCAAGTCCTGACGATGATGGATCTATGGCCAGGGCAAATTGCATGATATATTTCATTGTGATTAATTAGTATCTTTTATATGGATTGCAAGATTCAACCAAGTTGTATAACATGCAAGATATAACAGAAAGTAAACAACATTATATTATTATTTAATCACATCAACCTGATCCATCACAAGGATCCAACATCACATGTTACCACTTGGCCTCTTGCCAACCATCCAGATCCATCTCGAGGATCATCACATACCATGGGATCTCAATCCCTCATCATGTACTGTCAATGCCTCTCAAGGCTCACATCATCATCATGGAACTTAACACATTATACATATCATTTTATTAACCAGAGTAATTACCAAGTGATGCTACTCATCACATGTGTCTCATACCCCTTTTCAAGGCTAATCATCACCTGCATGGTTAGAGTACACAATAATCGTAGGTTCAATCATAAGGAATATGCTACCATCATGAAATGCTATTCAAGATACTTCTAGTTATCATTCTTACACTATTTGCTGATCAAGTCACATCATCAACAAGCCATATCTATACTTATCCTTATCTCAGAACTATATGAATAATCAAGATGTTCAAACATACAGAACAAGTACTATTGTTACCACTACCATTATGTCACCATCCATTATCATCATTATTATCATTATGCAATATACTAGTGTAACTATCACCATTCTTATTTAACAATTAAGTACAAGGATTACTATATCATTACTATCATTATTGTCATCATTATTATGATCAACATTATTACTATCATCTTCTTTATTATTAATAAATAAACATAAGGATCACATCATGCATATTATTACCATGACCTTCCTCATTATCATCCCTACTACCATTATCATCATTGTTACTATCATTAGCATTATTATTGGTTGCAAGGCATCATATTCATCGTTGTTATCACTAACAAGACACCACCATCATTTATTGGTGCATAACTAATCACTTTCATAACACAAACGACCGTTACTATATGATTACAAGACTCTCACCATAACTCATCACCGCCCTTACTAAAACCTATCAAGGTCTGTCGGCCGACACATACCCAACCCTAGGTTGTCGCCCACCATGGCTATCGGCCATCATGGGTGTCGGTCAGCATGGTTATCGGCCACCATGGCATGCATGGCCTATCGGTCAACATGCATGGTCTATCGTTCAAGACAAGAAAACATGCCGCACATGGCCATGTCATCCGACACCAACAACCATCAAGCTTGACAAGGCTATATCGGCCAACACCTCAAGATGTATTGCCCAACAACATCCAACGGCCAACTCAACCATATCGGCCAACTCCTCACTAGCTTGACCTATCGCCCAACACAAGAACACTCACCATGTCACCCAACACCAAGAACAAAGGGATTGCTTATCACAAGGACCATGTCGTTCAACAAGGGTCACCATCATATCGACCAACATGACCCTAGCTCACCCTATCGCCCAACACATGGGCAAGGGTGTCAGCCAACCTCAAGAACACATCATGTCGTCCACCAAAGGCTTACATATCGTCCAACTCAAAGACAAAGGTGCCATGTCATTCAACTCAAAAAGATATCATCCAACACACCAACAAAGAAGGGATATCGCCCAACCCTAGGTCATCATCAACCTCCAACTCAAAGGAGCACAAACCTAGATCACAAGGTACACTAGAAACTCTAAACCTTAAGGGGATATCATCCACCAAAGGAAACTCAAGCAAGGTACAATTCTAAGCTACTAATCTATGAACAAGAACAAGAACAAGAACAAGAGGTGAAGAAGTTAGAGTTAGAAGTTATGCAACCCGCCTTAAGCTCCAAGCTCCAAGGAAGAAGATGCACTTCAAGCTCCAAGGGATGTCGTCCACCAAAGCTGATCCAAGAGAGGGTATCGGCCACCACTGCAACTCCAGAAGAGTGTCTCAGCCGACACAAGCAAGAGAGGGAGGAGTGTCGTGCACTCAAGGTGGAGGAGAGACCAAAAGAGCAAAGGAAGCTAAGGCAAGGGAAAGAGCCACCTAAATAGAAAGAAGGGGAGGAGAAACCAAGGTAGATCTATGCTAAGTGTCGTCCACCCAAGGGACACTTGTCCTAGGGTTCAAGCCAACACTCTAGCACACCAAGAGACACTTGTCAAAGATACACACCAAGTGTCCACCAAACATGGTCAAGGTTGGACCAAGCAACATGGGTGACACAACTAGCAGCTCTGCTGGGTGACACACCACCTTGTTGGCCGACACAAACCAACCTAGGGCGACACAAGCTGGTCTTGGCCGACACAAGGCTCAAGCAAGCCCAAACAAAGCACCTCAAGGCCCAAACAAGCTCAAGCAAGGCCCAAGAGACTCAAACAACAAGTCCAAGCCTTCCTCTCAGCCCTAGAGGAAGCAAAGAGGGGAAAACATCTCACAAGATGGCAAACTTGCACACAAAACCCTAGACTTGGGTTATTTACAAGTAGCCCCTCGAACTCTCAACAAAGCACAACAAAAACCCTAATCACCATTCAAAGGTGATTAGCAAGCATCAAACCACCAAGGTTAAGCAAAACAAACAGGGTAAACCCTAAACGCAGGTCAGGGTCCTTACATAAGGTTCTTGTATTCTGTGAAGATTTTCCACTTCTCCCCATATAGATAGTGCCTCCATACTTTCTGGATAGAACCACATCTTCCAACTCCAGGTCATGAGTTGGGTAGCTCTCCTCATACTTCTTAAGCTGCCTAGAAGCATGAGAGATCATGTTATTTTCATGCATCAACACACATACCAACACACTCTTTGAGGCATCATAGAATATGGCATAGTCCTTCCCAAGCTTAGGGAAAAATAACACTGGTGCAGATGTAAAAATCTCCTTTTGAAACTAAAAGTAAGCTGACACTTCTCATTACAAACAAATCAAGCATCCTTCATGGTTAGCTTGGTTAATGCAAAGTGATCGCACTAAACTTTATGATGGACATCAAGTTGTAACTAGATAAACCTAAGAAACTATGAACCTCCATCGACATCTTGGGTTGCTCCCAACCTAGTACTAATTCTACCTCTTTGGAATCTACACAAATCCCCTTCACTAAGATGACATACCAAGAAACAACACCTTGGTTAGCCAAAACTCAAACGAACTGAACTTAGCATATGACTAATATTGTCTTAACTACTCCCATGCCTCACAAATATGTTGATCATGTTGTTTACTATCTCTAGAGTAGATCAATATATATTTATGAGCACCACCACATGTTGGTCTTAGAATTTTTGGAACACTATATTCTTCATATCCATAAACATTGTTGGTGCATTGGTTAGGCCTGACGATGGAATCACAAACTCATAGTGACCATACGTAGTCCTAGACATTTTCTTATGTATGTCACTAAACATGATCCTCAATTGGTGGTACCCTGATCCTAACTATCTTCAAGAACACTATAGTATTTACTTTCATAAGGTCAACCAAACCATCTATACTTGACAACATTTACTTATTCTTGATTGTTACCTTCTTCATATGTCGACATTTTATGCACAACGTCATCAAACCATCCTTCCTCTTTTATAGAAGCACCCTAAGGGGAAGTGCTCTGCTAGATAAATCATTACCAACAACTCTTACAACCACTTCTTCAACTTGTTCATCTTCACTGATGCCATCTGATATGGTGTTTGTGCTATGGGTTGAGTACCATGCACTATTTTGATTTCAAGAACAATCTATATAGGGGTGGAGCACCTAGAAACTCCTTAAGTAACACATTTTCAAACTCTGCTACCACATGCAAAACCTCTAACCTCAGACTCCTCTTGTAAGAAGGGCGGAATCACCCCCTTACTAAAAATTTGAAGAATAAAGCATTCATTCCAAACACACTCAAAGGTATTCTGGAATAGGTGTAAAATTTTCAAACTTCAATAAATGATATTCAAAACAACCAAAGTATAGAAGTGGAATAAAAATAATGACTATATACAATTCTCACAAAAGATTACAAAAGTACATCATAATATCCCATAAGGGTTTACATGTATGATACAACATAAGGATCTAAGTAGAGGGAAATATAAACCATAACAACTTTGTATCCAAGCTTTAACTCCTTAAGCTAGTCTACAACTTCATGCCTTATCATCCAAGTCCTACACCTAGGGTTGGATGCATACCCCAGCAAGAAGAGAAAATAGATGACATCGGCAAAGGCTGGTATGTGCATACTAAATAGGAAATTGAGTAATATATGGAATAAAGGACATCAAATATAAAAGGCTCCCAATAGAAAGGATAAGGACCACCCAAATGGGTATCAAGAGAAAAGGAATTGAAATCATATGATAACAAAAGAATACTTTTCATTAATAAATCATAAAGATTGTTCCACACAAACACATGTAAAGAATTAGGGCACGCACCCCATATCATCAACCTGCATGCATGTGAGATAAACATAGCCCTAGAACAATATAAACACAAAGGCGGCCAAGTCTCATAAACTTGAAACCTGGTAGAGAAAGGAATACTACCAATCTCCCAAATATATGAAACATGGGCCAAGAATCACACATCTTTCCCTGGGTATGAGGTTCCTTTCCTTCCCAAAAGAGCAGGAAATATCACATCTGCTCGATAGGAAATAACGCATCTGTCATAAAACCAATGCAATTACACTACTCTAGTGTTACTTAATCGCATAGCATGTTAAATGTAGAGGTAATTAGAAAGTATAGTCAGAATATATAAACTAGTCACCACATAAGTGACCAACATATACATCCACCTCATAAGTGGGCAAAAGACATCACGTGTCATCTTTTAGAGTTCCATCATGAACAAAGCATAAGATAAGAGTTCAAAATAATATCCATGATCACATGATCAATATCAAATAAGGTAGTTCACATGAACCATGATTTTTAAAAGAAAAGACATTGTGTATAGGCTAATGTCCATAGGACAAAGAGAATGAATAAGCATAGGTGAATTGCTCAACATAGAAGAATAGAGGATACATCATACCTCAACTTCAGAGTCTAAACAGTCCAAGTCAGTCCTAGATCCAATCCTAGGCCTCCAAAGAACCTCTAGAGAAGGTGGACAGGTCCAATAAGTAAGTTTCCCAAGCTTAGAGAGGTTGGTTTCTCCAACAAAGATCATATCTTGAGTAAAAAGCACCTTCTCCACTTTAGAGGTGAAAAACCCTAACAAAAGAACATGGAGACGAGGTGTTTACGGATTCTAGGTGGGGTTTCACCATGAAAGGCCATGGTTCCAACCTGGAAGAAGGTGGAAGGAAGAATAACATCATGAAAATAGAGAAGGAAAGGAGGATACTTACTAGTTTTGGTTAAAATCACCAAGGAGGAGCTTAAGAAATCCTAAATAAAGAAATTTGGAACCCTAGGAGCCTTCTTCACCAAGGTAGGCACCTCCCTTTACCTTGGGACAGCACCTTCTGGCAAAATAGAGTAGGAATGATGCTCTAAGATAGAGGGAATAAAGGATAGCAAGAGTTTTTGAATTTGGAGTTGGGAAGGGGTAGATATGGCTATATAAAGAAAGAGGTCAAGTATGAGGTGTCTATGAGACTTTCCATGTGTCATGTATAAGGGTGTCCATGGACATGCAACCCTTTATCGATAAGGAAGAAGTCAAGAATGAGGTTTCAAGTTACTTTCCATGTGTCCAATGCTAAGGGTGCCTATGGACATGCAAACCTGTATGGATAAGGAAGAAGTCAAGCATGAGGTATCCATGGAGCTTTCCATGTGTCCTTAGCCTAGGGATTTCATGGCCATGCAAGAGGACAGATCATAGAGTCTTCTTGAATATCAAATGTTGGTTTATGAACACTTATAGACCATCCATACCGACCTCCAATCAAAGAAATAACTTCATCGGTTGATAGCTTTTAAAGATAAGCTCATTTATAAAGAGGGTAATCCCTAAAATGCCCTTGGTGAGAAACACCTTCAAGCCAAGGTGCAACTAGGTTCCCTATGGTTCAAAAACTAGATAATTGTAAGGGAATATATACGGATTATAATGCATTGACAATTTGCAAAGAAAACCTCCCAATTGGGTAAATTGCAGAAAAGTTCTGAATGTGCCTAAAATTGCATGACTTACACAAACAACATCCAAATTGAACCAAACTTGATCCACAAGTTATCTTTGATGTGTTGAATATGAATTTTCCATTATTTCATATTTTGAAGTTATATAATCACATTATTCATTACTTATGCCTTTTACTCATTTTCTCTCTCCTAAACTTATCCTAATATTTCAAGGTTGTCCAAATTAGATGAAATTTGACATGCAGGCTAATTTTGATATGTAGATTTCGAATTTGAAGTTTGTTTCCACTTTTGAGACTTATTTTTATGAGATATGTCATATGGCCCATTAACGGCCCATCATCTAAATTATTCATCCAATTAAGTTTCTTATCTTCACATTATCACCAAAGTGAGTTATGTGGCATATTTTATGTATCCATTATAAACCTAAGATTAATGTGAGAACATTAGGTTACATTAAGGTGATCTATACATGCATTAGCTCATTGGGGTTATACTAAACATCTATTTAGGTCTAACCTTCAACCTTGTTTGGCTAACTCCAAAATATCAACTTCCAGGGTAGGGTTCGAGATCTAGTATGTTACAGCACACCACCCCTTAAAGGGATTTCGCCCTCGAAGTCAAAACATCCACATATTAGAACAACTTATCCACCACCCGTTAAAGGATTCATCTTATTAAGTCAAAACTATTCTTTAGGTATAAAAGGTTCAACTACACTTCCTTACATCCAACTACATAAGCATCATGCAAAAAAACATAACTTGTAAAGACGAACTATGAACTATGGGTTAACTTGCTCTTGTCCATCCTCATACAAGTCTTTACACCTAGGAGACTAGTTCAGCATATTAGGGTCCCTAAAGATAAGTCATATAGATGTCTAAGGCTACTATTACCTAAAAGCATGCTATTTTGAACAATTCATATCATCTCAGGTCGGGCTAGTATCATATGGATTCAGGAGTCCTCGTAAACAAAGATAGTGGTGCAGAGGAAAATCTTGCCAGCCCTCGAACCCTGATCCTTTCTAGACACCTTTTCTTTCTAACTTCATGTCCTAGCAACTGCCTAAAGGCCAAGCTAAACACCCTCAAGTTACTATGGTTACTTTTGCATCTTTTAGTTGTAAGTATCTTAGGGATCTATTCATCATTATTATAATGTGAAACTATAGGATCCTAAATCAAACCTTCATCATATATTGATCAACTATAGGGCAAACATGTCACTTAAAGGTAAGACAATTATTCTAACTAGGGAGACAAAATTGAAATAGTCAGATTCCGACTACCATGGGCTCTGATACCATGCTGTAAGGAGGGCGGGATCAACCCCTTACTAAAAATTTGAAGACAAAAACATCCATTCCAAACACACTCAAAGGAATGCTATAATAGGTGTAAAATTTTCAAACATCAATAAATGGAAATAAAAACAACCAAAGTATAGCAGCGGAATAATTATAATGACTATATACAATTTTCACAAAAGATTACAAAATTACATCATAATATCTCATAAGGGTTTACATGTATGATACAACATAAGGATCTAAGTAGAGGGAAATCTAAACCATAACAACTTTGTCTCCAAGCTTTAACTCCTTAAGCTAGTCCAAAACTTCATTCCTTATCATCCAAGTCCCCTAGGGTTGGATGCATACCCCAGCAAGAAGAGAAAAAAGATGACATCAGCAAAGGCTGGTATGTGCATACTAAATAGGAAATTGAGTAATATATGGAATAAAGGACATCAAATATAAAAGGCTTCCAATAGAAAGGATAAGGACCACCCAAATGAGTATCAAGAGAAAAGGAACTGAAATCATATGATAACAAAAGAATACTTGCCATTAATAAAACATAAAGATTGTGCCACGCAAGCACATGTAAAGAATTAGGGCACGCACCCCATATCATCAATCTGCATGCATGTGAGATAAACATAGCCCTAGAACACTATAAACACAAAGGCGGCCAAGTCTCATAAACTTGAAATATGATAGAGAAAGGAATACTTCCAATCTCCCAAATATATAAAACATGGGACAAGAATCACACATCTTGCCCTGGGTATGAGGTTCCTTTCCATCCCAAAAGAGCAGGAAATATCACATCTGCTCGGTAGGAAATAACACATCTGCCATAAAACCAATGCAATTACACTACTATAGTGATACTAAATCACATAGCATGTTAAATACAGAGGCAAGTAGAAAGTATAGTTAGAATATATAAACTAGTCACCACATAAGTGACCAACATATACATCCACCTCATAAGTGGGCAAAAGACATCACATGTCATCTTTTAGAGTTCCATCATGAACAAAGCATAAGATAAGAGTTCAAAAGAATATCCATGATCACATGATCAATATCAAATAAGGTAGTTCACATGAACCATGATTTTCAAAAGAAAAGACATTGTGTATAGGCTAATGTCCATAGGACAAAGAGAATGAATAAGCATATAGGTGAATTGCTCAACATAGAAGAATAGGGGATACATCATACCTCAACTTCAGAGTTTAAATAGTCCAAGTCAGTCCTAGATCCAAGCCTAGGCCTCCAAAGAACCTCTAAGGAAGGTGGATAGGTCCAATAAGTAAGGTTCCCAAGCTTAGAGAGGCTGGTTTCTCCAAAAGCTCCTATCTCGAGGAAGAAGCACCTTCTCCACTTTAGAGGTGAAAAACCCTAACAAAAGAACATGGAGATGAGGTGTTTTTGGGTTTTATGTGGGGTTTCACCATGGAAGGCCATGGTTCTGACCTGGAGGAAGGTGGAAGGAAGACTAACAACATGAAAATAGGGAAGGAAAGGAGGACACTTACTAGTTTTGGTCAAAATCGCCAAGGAGGAGCTTAAGAAATCCTAAATAGAGAAATTTGGAACCCTAGGAGCCTTCTTCACCAAGGTAGGCACCTCCTTTTACCTTGGGACAGAAACTTTGTGGCAAAACAGAATAGGAATGATGCTCTAATATATAGGGAATAAAGGAGAGCAAGAGTTTTGAATTGGGAGTTGGGAAGGGGTAGACATGGCTATACAAAGAAAGAGGTCAAGTATGAGGTGTCTATGAGACTTTCCATGTGTCATGTATAAGGGTGTCCATGGACATCCAAGACTTTATGGATAAGGAAGAAGTCAAGAATTATGTGTCAAGTTACTTTCCATGTGTCCAATGCTAAGGGTGCCTATGGACATGCAAACCTTTATGGATAAGGAAGAAGTCAAGCACGAGGTGTCCATGGAGCTTTCCATGTGTCCTTAGCCTAGGGATTTCATGGCCATGCAAGAGGATAGATCATAGAGGCTTCTTGAATATCAAATTTCAGTTTATGGACACTTATAGGCCATCCCAACCGACCTCCAATCAAAGAAATAACCTCATTGGTTGATAGCTTTTAAAGATAAGCTCATTTATAAAGAGGGTAATCCCTAAAATGCCCTTGGTGAGAAACACCTTCAAGCCAAGGTTCCCTATGGTTCAAAACTCGAGAATGGTAAGGGAATATATAAGGATTATAATGCATGTGACAATTTGTAAAGAAAACCTCCCAATTGGGTAAATTGCAAAAAAAGTCCTGAATGTGCCTAAAATTGCATGACTTGCACAAACAACCTCCAAATTGAACCAAACTTCATCCACACGTTATCTTTTTTTTGGAATCACCTTTCAACTATTTCATCCAAAAGAGCTTACAAAGAACAAGCTAAATCTGAGGTAATAAAACATGGTATTATCAGTACCATTACAATTATTATTATCTTCTAAGCTAAGGATAGACTCTAGGTTTATCAACCTCTCAGAAATCTAAGAGAGAGTGTGTTTTAGGGTGATGATTAACCAAGCTCCTTTGAACTTGGATGGCTTCATGTGCCAATTGAGTATGTAGTGGCATGAAAGGCATAAATGACCGAATCAACAATATGTATAGTCATGTTATCTTTGATGTGTTGAATATCAATTTACCATTATTTCCATATTTTAAAGTTATATAATCACATTATTCATTACTTATGCCTTTTACTCATTTTCTCTATCCTAAACTTATCTTGATATTTCAAGGTTGTCCAAATTAGATGAAATTTGACATGCAGGATAATTTTGATATTTAGATTTCGAATTTGAAGTTTTTTTCCACTTTTGAGACTTCTTTTATGAGATATGTCATATGGCCCATTAACGGCCCATTATATAAATTATTCATCCAATTAAGTTTCTTATCTTCATATTATCACCAAAATGAGTTATGTGGCATATTTTATGTATCCATTATAAACCTAAGATTAATGTGAGAACATTAGGTTACATTAAGGTGATCTATACATGCATTAGCTCATTGGGGTTATACTAAACATCTATTTAGGTCTAACCTTCAACCTTGTTTGGCTAAGTCCAAAATGTCAACTTCCAGGGTAGGGTCTGAGATCTAGTATGTTACACCTCTCCTTGGTATCAACCACATGCACCAAGTAATATTCACAACACTATCTCATCAACCTCTCAGTATTATCTACATACACTATACATATCAAACGGATATTCCTATGTTCTTGGAAATTCTAAGAGATAGTATTGTCATTAAACTCTACAACCTAGGACTCATAATCTCAAACAACATTCTACTTATCTAAACTATCCATCCCTAAGATCACATCATATCCATTCATATCAAGTGGCATGAGGTCTATTTGAATATTGTGTCCTAAAAACTAAGTGCATGTAAGGCCCCTAAACTTGCTTAATGAGTTTAATGAGCTTAATTATCATAATTGAATTATTATAACCCTAATATAACCTTGTGATATACTTTTAAATCATAAGACAAGCTTAAATTTCAAATTTGGTCCAATTTCTACACTATTTGAGCAAGTTATGCAATTTTAGGCATATTTTGGACTTTTCTACAATTTACCCAATTGAGAGGTTTTCTTTGCAATTTATCATTTGAATTATGTTCCTTGGATAACTCATCATCATTCTTGAGCTTTTTGAGACATGGGGAACCTATTTAAACTTTGGTTTGAAGTTGTTTTCTCCAATGGTATTTTAGGGTTTACCCCTTCATGGATGAGCTACCTTTAGTAGCTATCAACTAATGAGTTATTTGTTTTACTTGGAAATTCAAGAAACGAGGGATAATCATGTCTCTATGGATGGTGGGGGAGCTGATTGTGTGTGTGCTTGTATATTCTTAATGGTTTAAGGCCATGGACACTTGGAAAGATACTAGAACTTCAACTTTTTCTTTTTCTTTATCTTAAAGTTTCATATACTTATCCCTAAGCACCAAAATGAACCATTTTCTATTCACAAATTCCCTCCTTATACCAACCTCGTTCTCCCTATGTGCTTCTGCGAATTTTCCTGTCCAAGGAAGAAGAAAGTGGGGGGGCTCTTGGAAAAAGGATCTAGGGTTGAAGTTGACTTCCTTTTTGGGTTTAAAAAGTTTCCTTCTAGTGATCTTGACCTAAAAGAGTAAGAATCCCCTTATTTCCTCTATTTATTTCTTTATTATCCTTCCTCCTACCTTTCTCCAGGTCGGAACCTTGTTGTTGCATGGTAGAAATTGCTCTAAAGCTCTAAAACCCTACCTTTCTTGCTCCTTATGCTTAGGGTTTTCGCATTTGATGAAGAAAGGTGCTAGATGGAAAAGTTTACAACTTATGATTGGATTTCCTACCCTACCTGCTTGAGTTTTCTTCTATTTGTGATTAAATATTAGAGGCAAGTTTTATAACTTGATCCACGTTTATTTCTTACCATAAGCTTGCTAGCTCATGTTCTTACTTGAAAATGATGATCCATACACTAAAAAGCTATGCTTGACTTGGATTTCAATTTTTATAATGTTACCTATTCTGATTTCAATTCTAGATGAACATGTGATCATGTGTACATTATTCCTAAGGTATAATATGACTTGTATCAAGTTGGTTTGACAACCTATGGTGCTAAGCACCTATCAACCAATGGTCAATTTTAAGGTTTTAAGCTGATTTCTTTTATCAACCCATGACCCGATGATGGTACCATTTCAACAACCCTATGGTGTTGTCTTCATGACAACTGATGGTTGAGACCAAAGGTGTCAGCTGATGGTGAAAACCTATGGTCACCCTCTTAGGTCAGGTTTTGGATTAATTATAAGTTTAATGATCAACCGTTAAGTACCCTACTGATGTTATTAATCAATGATGGCATTAGCTTAATATTTGATATTGATTAATGCATATAGCATTGATATAACAACCTATGGTGACTTACTATTCACTAATGATGGTGTATCAGATATCCAAAATCTATGGTGAGTTAATCATATATTTGTAGCATTAATAAGCCTTAGATCAATGGTTTCTTGAGTCACTTGATGCAATGGTCGAACCTATACTGTAATTGATGGTTTTAACATATGAACTTGACCCAATGGTCAAGATCTAATGTTTATTCCTCCAATAAAGTGGAATGATGGATAATGTAATATGTTGGTCCTAATAATGTGATTTAGATGGTTTCCTTTATATGATCAACTTAAGGAGCTTATTTGTTGAAAATGGATGGCTTGTTTTAATTGAACAGTCGATTGTGGATTTTATCCTACTCTCAGTGGAACTTTTTGTGTTGTTAATCAAGGGATGTCTAGGGTTAGATGGTGAATCTTTCTAGAGCAAAAATAAAGGACTTCATAGGTGGTTTATCCAAGGTGTTTACTTATGTAAACAACCAATTGTCTTATCTTTTAAACATCCAATGATTATGGGTGACATTATGGCATGGTGATATTGGTTGATTGATGATGGAACAAATGGATGGTTACCCTTAATAAGGTAGTCTTACCTATTCACTCATATTAATAGAAGGGATGATAATCATATTGTGTTGATATGTAACCCTAATGAGGTATAGCTTGTTATACCTAGCTTTAGTATAACTAAATGATGGTAATTTGGTATGAATAGTCCTTGAATGACTAATGCAGTCATGGGGTACTCTCTTATTGTTGTTGAAACCCTAGTATGCTATAACTCGATGGTTACATCTTGATTTATGTGTGGGTTCATACTTGAGAATAGTATGGAATGTGATGGTGATGCTTCACCTTATTTATCCATGATCTAATGGGGATGTTGTGAATGATGAAGTGTTCAAAACATACGTCACTAACTAAGCAGAAGCGATCACTAACAACAGATTATTGAAAATCACTAAAAATTAAAACCTTTTTTAGAGAGATCCAATCGTAGAAAAACTCTTTCAACAAGAACCAATGTATTACATTTACAGCCTGGTTCATAAGTACATATCTTGTACCGTCTCTTCTCGAGGGTTACAACATCAATTGCCTTGTTAAAAGCTAAACACAGACAGCATAAGGACCTCGAGGCATTAAGCTAAAATCTCAAACTGATTTATTAAAAGCACTAACTACTGACTCTGAGGACCTGATAGTACAGAGATGACACATAGGACTTCTATCTACAAGACACGACAAACAGTACACTCAACCTGAGCTGTCACTACTGTTGTTGATGTTCTTCCTCTGCAAGATATTCTCAACCTCCTTCGTGCTTGCCTACCTAAAAAAAATGTTGGATCCCACGGGGGTGAGACAATTGAAAATTGCCCCAGCGATAGATATAACTCTCCGCCAGAAACATCATTATTGCAGTTTAATTAATATAAAACTAAGCAGAGGATAAGCAGTTTAAATCATTCTTATCTTTAAAGTATTGCAACTATCTATAATACAGTAGTAAATCATCTATTCTCTTTTATAAGGAATAGGAAGAACATGTATATCATTTGTCTATCATATATTTTCAACATCTCAAACTTTGCTTATGACACTCATCACTCTGATGGGTTACTCATGATTCATTCTTGTTTCCATCCATTGGCCTTAGCCAATCTACTAAATAGATATTCAATTATGCCAGTCATGTGATTATATATCATCATGTCTTATTCAGGTATTGGACTACATCAATCCTTAGTTATAGACTCCATGCCTTTGCTAGGTATTGGACTATGCCATACTTATGCCAACCCTGTGCATCCATTCCAGGTAGTGGACTATGCCAAACATGTGCATACATTACAGGTATTAGACCATGCCAATCCCGTGATATTATTCCAGGTATTGGGATTTAACAAATCCTGTGATATTATTCCAGGTATTGGGATTTAACCAATCCTGTGATATTATTCCAGGTATTGGGATTTAACCAATCCTGTGATATTATTCCAGGTATTGGGATTTAACCAAGTTGACTCAAGGTCAATTAGGTCAATGTTGACTCACGTCTAAATTGACTAAACCCGTGTTTTGATGATGACTAACCATTCCACATATTGGTGTCTAATGCCTCTACTTGAGTGATTTCATATTAGGTATAGACACACTCCAATTGCCCTAACTTGCACATATCAAATTGGAGAAAAGACAAGTCAAAGTCAATACAAGTGCACATTTTTGTAATATGATGTATATCCATTAGAATCATGTTGTAAATCACTTGTAATGATTGTATGACTTGTAATTAAGCTTAGAAAAATATCAGGAGCACTTAGATCGAATATTAGAGCACTTTAGATGCATCTTTGAAAATTGATTACAGGCACTTTGTCGGTCGAGTTTCCCAGCCTGAAAACTCGACCGATCATCCTTGATCAATTTTCTGGAGATCACATCGGTCGAGTTGTGTTTACACAGAACTCGACCGATGGAGTAACTGACCAAATCGATTTTCATTGGCGGTCGAGTTTCCTCAGGACAAACTCGACCGATGGCCTGAATATCGGCTTTGTCTTTTACTCTATCGGTCGAGTTACATTTATAGAAAATCGACCGATTGCACTGTACAGAAAAGTGCAGAAAAGTGTTTCTAGCCATTGTGGAGTTGCAACAAGTCAAAATAGATATGTTGCAAGCCACAAAATGGCTAGTTTTCGTTCACAAGTGTTCCCAAAGGCTAAGAGGCATCCCCAGCTATAAATAAGACCCCTTGGGCTTCATTCCAAGGTTAAGCATTCACTATGAAGGTTCCTATTCTATAGTTGAGTGATCCTACAGCCTCCTCTCTCTCTCTCTAAGCTTAATCACTTGCTACATCCATTAGAGTGAGTAGGAAATCTGTAAGAGAGCTAGTCCTATATGTATATCTTGTGAGGCTCTCACTTCCACCACCTCCCCATCTCTCATTTGCAATCATGAAGATGAAGGTTCTCTCTCTTGTCCAAGAGAGGTGAAGAAGAACAAGGGAAGGAGTCCCTTGGTGAAGATCAAGGCTGAAGACTTGGAGCTAGAGTGGGTAAGCCCTTGGAGAAGGCAGAAGACTCAAGCTCAAGTAGGTAAGTCCTTGGTGGAAGCTTCTCTGAGTGAAGGTGAAGTCAAAGGCAGAAGATCCAAGAAGAGTGGGTAATTCCTACAAGGCTGAAGACTTGTGCAAGAGTGGGTAAGTCCTTGGAGAAGGCCGAAGACTCTTTCAAAGTGGGTAAGTCCTTGGTAAGGTTGAAGAATCTTTGTATTGGATAGGTAAGTCCTTTGTTGGTCATGCATTGTATGTCTTATGAATGAATATAAGAGTGCAATAGTTTGGAAGTCCTAGAGGTTGACCTCTCTAGGCAAGTGGACTGACACACTTCTAGTTTGAAGTGTGGAACCACTCTAAATTTCTTGTCTAATTGGTGCATGTTCAATCTCTCTCTCCCTTGCTATGAATGTTTTAGTTGCACTCAAATTACCTATTTAGCAACCTTATCTTGTCATATATCTTGAAGGTTTAATGAATTTTGTTTAAGTGCTTTCAGCTCTATTCACCCCCCCTCTAGAGCATCTAATCACCCATCTAGGATCCAACAATAGGTATCAGAGCGGGTCTTCTCCAAGAATACTTCCACAAGTAGGAGAATATGGGTGATTATGAAGATGGGAAACCTTCAAAGAGAGCAATAGAAGGAAACAAGAGAGAAAAAGGGATCATAAAGGCTCCATCAACAAATGAAAGCACTAGTGGAAGATCTAGTGAATGTGAAGATGGAAGATGCCATTGCACCCTCTTGACAAGCTCAATTAAAGATTTAAATGAGGTAAATCCAAGTGTTGAGATTCTAACCAATTATTATCTTAGTCAACTAAATGCTTCTAAATTTGCAAATTCTAGCTTGCTTGATAAGATTAAATTTTTAGAATCTCAACCTTCTATGACAACTTCATTTATAGAGCTTGCTACTACTATTGTTTCTCTCTCTATTATTTCTTATGCTCTTAAATGTGCTTATGAGAGTCAAGAGCTTACTTTGCAAGGAATAGAATGTGTAGATAAAGTTTATCCTTCAAAGATTACTTGTCTTGTATATGAACTTGCTTCCTTGCATAGTAGTGCAATTGACCCTCATACTATCTTTTCTTATAGAGAGAAAGTTTTTGATGCTCTATCTTGTGATAAAGATTCTTATATGACTAAAGATGTTTTCTTAGAAATCTATCTTGTGCATGCTAGAGATGATATGAATCTATTGTATTTTACCTTTACTTCTCTTATGCATGACAATCATAGTTTGAGATCTTCTTTGCAAAGATTCTTTGGTGATAAAAAGAATCTTAATCAAATCCTAGACCATACTACCAAACAAATGGGTAGAGGTGGCATTGGACTTGACTGTAGCCAAAGGAACAACAAAGACAAAGGACCTTCAATTTTCAATGAAGAATCCTCCAGTTCCAAGGCTACGAGAACTTGTAATCATTGCAATGATTTTGATCATTATTCTAATTGTTGTCCTTTTAGGAAAGCACCCAAGAGCAATAGGACTTGGGTTGCTAAACTAACCCCCCCGGACCCAAAAACATGATTGGGGACCATTTCATCTTTCTTCTTGTATGTACTTGCAAATGGATTGACTTGAGCTATTGAATTGCAAATTGACTTGCCAATCCACATGAAAGAAGAAAGGTGAGATGTGCAGAGGGTGACAACAAGTGGAAAAAGCAATGGTAAGCACAAAGGTAATGTTTTCTTTCTTATAACTATTTCTAAATTGTTTTTGTCAAGTTAGTGTGCACTATACATATGGTTTTTGAGTCAAAAGTGGTATTTTTGTGTTTATCTTCACACTCTTGATCAAAAACTATTTCTAATGCTTCTATAGTGCATTACTAACTTGATTAGACATGTTTGGATATGGTTTGTATTTTTAGCATGCCTTTAAATATGTTTTTATGAAATATATGTGCTTTTTGACAGCTGCTCTGTCAGTCGAGTTTGCCCTATTGAAACTCGACCAATAGGCACCAATGGGTGTTGCCAACAACTATCATCGGTCGAGTTGTCAATGCACAGAACTCGACCGATTACACTGTGCACAGAATATACATTTGGCTTATTGAATGAGAATTTCCCTCTCAACTAGATTTTCTCAACCAATAGCCTTATTCTTTGGCACTCTCATTTGGTACCTTTATATATGCATATTGCCATGTTCTAAACTGCCTATCTTGCTTACAACTCTATCTCTCTAATTGCTCTAAATTGGTATATCTATATCTTGCAATTACTTGCTTTGAGTTGTTTTGCAGGTTTTGATGATGATCTTTATGAATCTCTTGGTTGTGTCTAAAAATTGCTTCCGTTGTGCTCTAACTTGCTACATCTATCTAGGTGTATATCTTGTTTTGATACAACCTTGAGGTTCTTAGTGGTAATCATCTTATGGTAAGGATGCATATCTAGTGAGTTATATCCTTTCATGCTTCTAAAATTGCATATCTCTTGGTTTGGATATATCTCTATATCTACTCATAGCTTGTTTCATCTTGTGTATCTTTTGTTATCTCTTGCTATGATCTAGAACCTACTAGTAGTTCTAACTTGTGATAACATCTACTAGTAGTTCATATACATGTAGTTCTAGCCTTGTTTAAAATTGGCATCTTTTGCTCATCTATATTCTATGCTTGTATCTTGTCTCATACATGCTCAAGATTTTTCCTTGAATTGCATATCTACTATCTTGAGTTGCTTGCATAACATTGTGATGCATGGTACATAGATCTACATTACCTGTAGAAATTGGAGTATTTTTGGATTTTATGCAGATTTTCTCCAGTTTCAGGTTTTGGTGCAAGACTAGTGTTTTTCATGCAGAAATGGCCTTCTAAGCAAGACTCATTGCTTTGCAATGAGCTCTGATGGTTTTGGTCAAAATTCATCATCTTGAGGGTCAAAATTATGATTTATTGTTTTTTTGCAGCACTTCATCTTGCATTTTGGGTTGTTCAAGTATATGCTTTAACTTGATTTTGTTTCTATGCTTGGATAAGCCCCTATCTATGTTCTTCTACTCTCCTTATATATTTGTGTTATCTCCTTTCTCTTTAACAAGTGATGTTTCTTATTTCTTCATAACCCCACTTTTTGAAATGACAAAGGGGGAGAAAGGTATGTCTTCTTTTAAAAGAGGAAGAAGGCATGTCTTACATGAAGAAGAGAAGTATGTTCATGTAAAGGGAGAAGGTAAAGGGGAGAAGACATATATGTGTAGAACATATATGAGTAGAAGACATAGTATTCTATAAATGTTATGAAAGCTAACCATGCAGGAGAAATAGCATCAATTGAGGGGGAGTATGAGAACTCCATGCACATAAATTGAGGGGGAGCATATGAGCTCAATCCTATTGAAACCCCTAGGTTTCTCTGAAGGTATGATTTTACTTGAAAGCTTTCAATACATTTATGGAATGGTTTGTCATCTTCAAAAAGGGGGAGATTGTTGACTCAAGGTCAATTAGGTCAATGTTGACTCACGTCGAAATTGACTAAACCCGTGTTTTAATGATGACTAACCATTCCACATATTGGTGTCTAATGCCTCTACTTGAGTGATTTCAGATTAGGTATAGACACACTCCAATTGCCCTAACTTGCGCATATCAAATTGGAGAAAAGACAAGTCAAAGTCAATACAAGTGCACGTTTTTGTAATATGATGTATATCCATTAGAATCATGTTGTAAATCACTTGTAATGATTGTATGACTTGTAATTAAGCTTAGAAAAATATCAGGAGCACTTAGATCGAATATTAGAGCACTTTAGATGCATCTTTGAAAATTGATTACAGGCACTTTGTCGGTCGAGTTTCCCAGCCTGAAAACTCGACCGATCATCCTTGATCAATTTTCTGGAGATCACATCGGTCGAGTTGTGTTTACACAGAACTCGACCGATGGAGTAACTGACCAAATCGATTTTCATTGGTCGGTCGAGTTTCCTCAGGACAAACTCGACCGATGGCCTGAATGTCGGCTTTGTCTTTTACTCTATCAGTCGAGTTACACTTATAGAAACTCGACCGATTGCACTGTACGGAAAAGTGCAGAAAAGTGTTTCTAGCCATTGTGGAGTTGCAACAAGTGAAAATAGATCCGTTGCAAGCCACAAAATGGCTAGTTTTCGTTCACAAGTGTTCCCAAAGGCTAAGAGGCATCCCCACCTATAAATAGGACCCCTTGGGCTTCATTCCAAGGTTGAGCATTCACTATGAAGGTTCCTATTCTATAGTTGAGTGATCCTACAGCCTCCTCTCTCTCTCTATGCTTAATCACTTGCTACATCCATTAGAGTGAGTAGGAAATCTGTAAGAGAGCTAGTCCTACATGTATATCTTGTAAGGCTCTCACTTCCACCACCTCCCCATCTCTCATTTGCAATCATGAAGATGAAGGTTCTCTCTCTTGTCCAAGAGAGGTGAAGAAGAACAAGGGAAGGCATCCATTGGTGAAGATCAAGGTTGAAGACTTAGAGCTAGAGTGGTTAATCCCTTGGAGAAGGCATAAGACTCCTTGCTCAAGTAGGTAAGTCCTTGGTGGAAGCTTCTCCGAGTGAAGGTGATGTCAAAAGCTGAAGATCCAAGAAGAGTGGGTAATCCCTGTAAGGCTGAAGACTTGTGCTAGAGTGGGTAAGTCCTTGGAGAAGGCCGAAGACTCTTTCAAAGTGGGTAAGTCCTTGGTAAGATTGAAGACTCTTTGTATTGGATAGGTTAGTCTTTTGTTTGGTCATGCATTGTATGTCTTATGAATGAATATAAGAGTGCAATAGTTTGGAAGTCCTAGAGGTTGACCTCTCTAGGCAAGTGGACTGACACACTTCTAGTTTTAAGTGTGGAATCACTTTAAATAGCTTGTCTAATTGGTGCATGTTCAATCTCTCTCTCCCTTGCTATGTATGGGCTAGTTGCACTCAAATTACCTATTTAGCAACCTTATCTTGTCATATATCTTGAAGGTTTAATGAATTTTGTTTAAGTGCTTTCAGCTCTATTCACACCCCCCCTCTAGAGCATCTAATCACCCATCTAGGATCCAACAAACCAATCCTGTGATATTATTCCAGGTATTGGGATTTAACCAATCCTGTGATATTATTCTAGGTATTGGGATTTAACCAATCCTGTGTTATTATTCCAGGTATCGGGATTTAACCAATCCTGTGTTATTATTCCAGGTATTGGGATTTAACCAATCCTGTGATATTATTCCATGTATTGGGATTTAACAAATCATGTGATATTATTCCAGGTATTGGGATTTAACCAATCCTGTGTTATTATACCAGGTATTGGGATTTAACCAATCGTGTGTTATTATTCTAGGTATTGGGATTTAACCAATCCTGTGATATTATTCTAAGTATTGGGATTTAACCAATCCTGTGATATTATTCCAGGTATTGGGATTTAACCAATCTTGTGATATTATTCCAGGTATTGGGATTTAACCAATCCTGTGTTATTATTCCAGGTATTGGGATTTAACCAATCATGTGATATTATTCCAGGTATTGGGATTTAACCAATCCTGTGATATTATTCCAGGTATTGGGATTTAACCAATCCTCTGATATTATTCCAGGTATTGGGATTTAACCAACCATGTGATATTATCCCATGTTTGTTTACACAACATTGGGTATCTCATTCTCCTACTGACATTTAAACTTTGGCCATGACATCATACTCAATCACATCCTTTGTGTAATACAAGTATCCCTCTCTTCTCCACACTTGTATAATCAAGGTTCCATCATTATTATTGTATCCTTTTGTTATAATTATTATATTACTAAGTTTCCATTTTCTTGGTTTATTAAGAACACTATCATCTCTTACAGGGGACTTTTATAATTATCTTGGTACCTTTCACTAGGTATCAACTTACTCATGTGGTTCACAAGGCCTATTAAAATATCTTGTTACCTCTCACTAGGTAACAACTAATCTCATGGCTCATAAAACACATTACATCGTGATGTAATGATTAGGATAGCACTCTTTATATGTTACTCATCCAAATATGTTGGATTTAAGATGCATAAAGGAATATCATTCTTAAATAGCTGGATGTGATATCTTTGATGTCTTGATATATCACTTCCCTCAGCGCTTTAAACTTTCTTGGGTTTGTCAATTTATATTGTATTAAGGTATTTCCCATCTTAATAATTCCATATACTAACCTATCACCTTTATTGTGAAGTGCATAGGTCATAAATCATACATAAGGATTGTCCAACTATCTTCAATGATAGGGACTTATCTCAGATTAAGGCATTGCTTGCTATAAGGTTACCTATAATCAATCACTTTAGGTATTTCCCTTATCAATGGATTAGTCATCATTCCATTATTAGGATTAGGGTCTCCCTTACCATCACCCTTTATTAGGGTTTAGGGCTTCACATACTATCATACTTCATTGGGGTTAGGATTTCACATAGCATCTCCCTTCATTAGGGTTAGGATTGCATATAGCATCACACTTCATTAAGATTTCACATCACATTGCCTATAATTAGGGTTTACTACTCATCCCAACTAAGGTATCTCATGGCATCACCCTCAATTAGGGTTTCTCATGGAATCAACCTCAATTAGGGATTCTCATGGATTCACCCTCAATTAGAGTTTCTCCATTCATATCAATACATCAGGGTTTTTCATCACATTACCCTAGTTTAGGGTTTCATGCACTTTACCCTAAAATTAGGTTTTATTATTCAACTCTCCATAATTAGGATTTACTATTCATACCAACTAGGGTTTCACTCTCTAATCCCATAATTGGGTTTTTACATTATGTTGCCCAGAATTAGGGTTAGGCTTCATTAACCTTCTAGATTAGGGTTTCATGGTCTCTTTACTAAGGATCATAACCTAATCACCACATAAATAATACTCATGTATGAATTCCTTTATATCATCCTTTCAACTTGATTAGGTTCACATCAACCCTTCAATCAAGTACATACATATATGATTAATATAGTGTACTAAGTCATTGCTTACTTAAGCTTCAAGGATTAACTCGTCTAAGGATTATCAATCACTTAGTATCTTAAAGGTACAACCCTAGTGATTATATTTAAGATAGATCAGTAACAATTATAGGGTCAATTGATCCTTCATCACATTAAGTTATCAATTGATTTGATCACATTGAGTCACCAAATGATCTTGACCCTTTTCTCTCTAAATGATTTGAAACCGTTTAGGCAAGAAGTGCGTGGAAACCGATTAGACTTGGGTCTCCAAATGATTTGAGAATGTTTGGTCTCAAATGTTCTTGAGACCATTTGATCCCAAATGGTCTTGAGACCGTTTGGACTCAAACGGTCTTAAGACCGTTTGGTCCAAACTCTCTCAAAACTGAATGGACCAAAAAGGTCTTCTATCACTTTATCAATTCAGGGTTTCAATCATTAAATCATCTATCAATTGAACTACTGATTTATCATTCAATTGAACCATTGAATCACCCTTCAATTGGACCTTCAATTAGGGTTTTGAACCCAATTGAACTAGGATTTATAATTAAGAAACCTTCAATTAGGGTTTTGAAATCGAGGAACCTTCAATGATTAACATTGTGGAACCGATTCAATTGAAATCAATGAATCATCATCAAACTATGATATAACCTGACCCCAAACGGTCTTGAGGTCATTTGGATGACCTCCAAACGGTCTTGAGACCGTTTTCCCCATGCATCATCGAAATTTTGTGGAATTCAATTAGGGTTTGCATCATTGGATTGATCATCAAGGTAGTTATTGATTGCATTTCAATTTGATATCTCTGGATCTTCAATTACTCAACCATACTCAACCCTAAGCCTCCAAACGGTCTTAGTTGACCTCCAAATGGTCTTAAGACCATTTGGGTGATCTCCAAATGGTTTTGAGACCGTTTGGGTTAATCAACCCAAAATTTTAACTCAACCAATTAAAATTTCAGCACTTTACCCGAATAGGGCTTCCAATTGGAGGATTGTCCATATATTAAATCAATCAATTAGATCCAACTCAACCAATTAAAATTTCAGCACTTTACCCGAATAGGGCTTCCAATTGGAGGATTGTCCATATATTAAATCAATCAATTAGTTCCATTAGATCATCATCCAACATGTATGAGGGTCCTGACCTCAAACGGTCTACCCATCCAAACGGTTTGGGGTCCAAACCTCCAAACGGTTTGCAAACCGTTTGGTCACCAAACGGTTTGGTGAAACCGATTGGACCATATTGTTGAAACCGTTTGCAATAGATATTTGGGGAGGTGTGGGCTTATGATGATGTCCTCATCATCAAGCTCTAAACCCATGAAATTTTCTGTGATTTTCATGGTGATTTCATCAATCAACCAAATAAAATTTCGATAATGAAGAAATGATCAACAATTGATAAGGAATCGAATGCAAGAACAATATTAAGGGTTCAAGTTATAAAAACCACCTCCAATTGAGCTTCAAAGCTCCAAGATCCACGTCTTTAATGGTGGAAGAAGCTTTCTCAACTATCCCAAGCTCGTCCTCAAGCTTTTGAGTGAAAAGAAATGGCTAAGATAGAAGATTGCATGGAGAAAAGAAGAAATCCATCATTTATTTTTTATTTCCACCATGAAATCATGGTGAAAGAAGGTCAAGAAGCTTACCAACAGGTTTGGAGTCATCCTCCTATTGCTCCAATCTCCCTTGGTCCTTTTTGCAAGTAAGAAATGAAAGTCGATGTGAAATTCCCTTTCCAAGCTATGGATAAAGGAGCATATATGCATTTTATTAAAAATTCATTTTAGGAGAGAGAAAGTAGGGATTATCTCCTCCATATCCTTGCCACTTTCCCCCTTCCCATCCTTGGTTACGAGGATATCTTCTTTTCCTCTTATTCCTCTCAATTATCCATGATTTAAAGAAAAGCAAATTAAGCACCTTAACCCTTATAATAATAATATCCTAAAGTGTGTGGATAATTCTTTTTCTTTTAATAATGTGAGTGAGTTATCCACTTCCTTTGGATATTTTCGTGCCTTTGCAAGGAAAAAGGTCGTCCATTCTTTTTCAAAATCATCCCTCACCTTTTGGTTGAAGGTCTCTCCAATTAATATATTTATTTTTGCATTAAATTGAAGTAAAGTTCCAATTATGCTTAAATATTGATTATTTTAATATCAAGATTCTCTCTCCTCCAAAGTGATTCAAATGAGGCGCCCTCTCATTTTCTTTACTCTACATGATGCCAAGAAACATTAGGGGCTATTTTGAAATGGTAATTTTCATATTGAATTCTGGGTTTTGGGTAAATTGCACATTACACCAAAACTAGGTTTTAATGCATAAACATTGCTTTATCAGCTCTTTCTTGGTATTCAGGCTACCACGAGCCATACCTCTGCATCATCTTCATTCTCATGATTCTTCAACACATGAGGAACATCTAATCATGTAACATTTGCAATTTAACCCCTCAACTTGGGTAATTTGCATTTTAGTCCAAAACAAGCAAATCAATGTTTCAACATTATTCGAAAAGGACTAAAATTGAAACATAAGTTCCTCTTAAACCTTAATTACTTTTCAAGAAATAAGAGCAAGCATATAATTAACTTTATTAAGCAAAACATCTAGGGTTAAGGCATAACCCAGGTCAGGGATGTTACAAATCATAAACCCCTAACAAGGATTTCGTCCCCAAAATCCCAGATAAAAGGAGACAGATATTATTCATTTGTTATATCATCTCATCAAGTCTTCACATAAAATCTCAATGTCATGTTTATGCAAGGCATAAACCCCTAACATATGATGTCCATGTTGTATTATATAACCAATCTGATTTCACAGTTAACCACTCCAGGTGGTCATCATAAATTGTCTGATACCAGAATTCCTTACCTTGGTATCCATATCATGTGCTGAAAAGACATCACATTTTCATCTTTATTTCATCCTGGGACATTTCTTGTTATACATATCTTTTTCATTGAACCCAGGTCCAAGACAAACTGATACTCTTCTAAGTATCCATGAAATAAACAATTTTAATTTATGCACACCAAGTGTCCTAAGACCCACTTGATTGCCATATCCCTAAAAAGAAAAGAAAACAAAGGATCATATTCCTCTTATCACCCTATTATTATCCAGGGTTGTTTATTCATGAGAAGAGATTATCATCTCCTCCAAACATTACATGAACCTTCTACTGTTCATGAGTTATGTACTCTTATTTCTTTCTTGGTTCCTTGTCATCAGCATAGGAATCATATGGATGATTACTAGATATAGATATTCAAACCTTTAGTTCATCATTGATTATTGTTACCTTCCATCAGGTAACTATTACTTCTAGGTCTTCATACCAGGGTATACATTATACTAAACATCTTCTTTTGTTTATAAATTGATTTACAATTAAATCAAAATTCCTTCATATATCAATTAGAATGTGGTAGAAATATCCATGCCACATCTCCTACTTCTTTCTTTAGATTGTTTCAGAATGATTACTTGATCAGAGTAATCAGAAAGATAACAATCTAGGTATGTCATACTTACCTTGCCTTCAATAAATGAATACCTGGCCAAGGTATTCAAGAACTGAAATCAAGAAGTATGTATTTATTTTATTTTATGTTTTCATCTCTTTAAATTTGATATACTTAATATCTCAGATTTTCTCTGAGTTCCTTTTTCATCTCTTCCCTTTATTAAAGAAGAAAAAGAAACTTCAAAATAAATAAGAGAATATTAAACTAAACAAAAGTTTTCATCCTTCTTATCTCTTCCACATATCCTTAAAGGATTATACAGATGAACTAAACAACAACTACCTTTCTTATAGTAGGGAATAGAAGATAATTCAAAATAGAAAGTTCTATCTTGACAAGTCTACCTTTTACAAGTTAACTAGCATCTTATCTGACCCAAAACATGGACTTAGTTGTTATTTGTTATTTCCTTTGTCCTCTACTACCAGAAGTAGATGGACCAAACTGTGACACTTGTCTTCATCCTCTACCATCTGCTCCACTGGACTGAGGTCCTTGTGGGTTTTGCATACTATGCCTTGACTATTGGGTCAACTCACTATTTTTCCTTGGACATTGTTGTCTAAAATGTCCTAGTTGTCCACCTTTATGACAAGCTCGACCCCATCTTGATGACCCATGCATGGGTGCACTATATTGTGGTTGAACAGGTGAAGATTTTGGTTGTTTGTTGCCACTACTCCACTGTTCCCGTGACTGTGTAGACTTCCTTTAAGGTTTATCTCATGTTTCTTTAACGTAGACCTTTCTATCCTCCGTATAGATTCCATAAATGTGGCAAACCTCTCTCTACTTTCTAGGGCAGATGTCGGGATGGACATCTCAGCATTCAATCCCTTCTCAAAATATCAGATCTTCTCCTCCTCAGTAGCTGCCATTTGAGGATAAAATCACAAAAGTTCCATAAACTTAACCTCATATTCATTTATCGACATGGATCCCTGTCGAATCTTCTCAAACTGTGAGATCTTTTCATCTAAGTATGTCTTTAGAAAATACTTATTTATGAATTCTCGACGAAATTCCTCCCATTCAACCACTTCATCATTCCTTTTTATTTCTTCTATAGCCCACCAATGTCCAGCACTACCCTTCAAAAGGTACACCGCATGTTTAACTTTGTCAGCCTCTGGGATACTAAGAATCTTAAAGGCTTTTTCTAACTTAGTGAGCCAGAGATTAGCATCTGTTGGTTTAGATGTTCCAACATATTCTATGGCTCCTACACAACGTAGTCGTTCAAAGGTCTTACCAAACCCATATCCCTCATTGAAAACGGGTGCCCTAGGTGTCGGTGCTGGCATCCGGTCTGCCATATACCTCAGTGTGGTCATGAGTTGCCCAAAAATATTATGACCATCTAGGTTTCCTCTCATGACTTCGTCAACATGGGGATTTTCAAGCACTGGTTCCTCCCTTGCCTGATCCCTTGCATCTCCCACTGGTACGGCAACATTGCTCTCAGCAGCGTGTCCCTCATGTTCTTCAGACATCTTTGAGTTATATATCTTCTTCTGCATAAGCAGAAGGCACTATAAGATACACTTGAGTACACTTAGAATAGACTCGATACCTTAGTCATATGTCTCTGTAGACTCAGCAAACCTAGAGCTCTGATACCACTAAATTATGGTGAAGTGTTCAAAACATACATCACTAACTAAGTGGAAGCGATCACTAACAGCGGATTACTGAAAATCACAAAAAATTAAAACCTTTTTCAGAGAGATCCAATCGTAGAAAAACTCTTTCAAAAAGAACCAATGTATTACATTTACATCCTGGTTCATAAGTACATATCTTGTACCGTCTCTTCTCGAAGGTTACAACATCAACTACCTTGTTAAAAGCTAAACACAGACAGCATACGGACCTCGAGGCATTAAGCTAAAATCTCAAACCGATTTATTAAAAGCACTAACTACTGACTCCGAGGACCTAAGAGTACAGAGACGACAGATAGGACTTCTATCTACAAGACACGACAGACAGTACACTCAACCTGAGCTATCACTGATGTCACTGTTGTTGTTGATGTTCTTCCTCTGCAAGATATTCTCAGCCTCCTCCGTGCTTGTCCACCTAAAAAAATGTTGGATCCCACGGGGGTGAGACAATTGAAAATTGCCCCAGCGAGAGATATAACTCTCTGCCAGAAACATCATTATTGCAGTTTAATTAATATAAAACTGAGCAAAGGATAAGTAGTTTAAATCATTCTTATCTTTAAAGTATTGCAACTATCTATAATAGAGTAGTGAATCATCTATTCTCATTTATAAGGAATAGGAAGTACATGTATATCATTTGTCTATCATATATTTTCAACATCTCCAACTTTGCTTATGGCACTCATCACTCTGATGGGTTACTCATGATTCATTCTTGTTTCCATCCATTGGCCTTAGCCAATCTACTAAACATATATTCAATTATTCCAGTCATGTGATTATATATCATCATGTCTTATTTAGGTATTGGACTACGTCAATCCTTAGTTATAGACTCCATGCCTTTGCTAGGTACTGGACTATGCCATACTTATGCCAACCCTATGCATCCATTCCAGGTAGTGGACTATGCCAAACATGTGCATACATTCCAGGTATTAGACCATGTCAATCCCGTGATATTATTCCAGGTATTGGGATTTAACCAATCATGTGATATTATTCTCGGTATTGGGATTTAATCAATCCTGTGATATTATTCTAGGTATTGGGATTTAACCAATCATGTGATATTATTCCATGTATTTGGATTTAACCAATCCTGTGATATTATTCCATGTATTGGGATTTAACCAATCATGTGATATTATTCCAGGTATTGGGATTTAACCAATCCTGTGATATTATTCCAAGTATTGGGATTTAACCAATCATGTGATATTATTCCAGGTATTGGGATTTAACCAATCTTGTGTTACTTTTCCAGGTATTGGGATTTAACAAATCATGTGATATTATTCCAGGTATTGGGATTTAGCCAATCATGTGATATTATTCTAGGTATTGGGATTTAACCAATCTTGTGTTATTATTCCAGGTATTGGTATTTAACCAATCCTGTGTTATTATTCCAGGTATTGGGATTTAACCAATCCTATGATATTATTCCAAGTATTGGGATTTCACCAATCTTGTGATATTATTCCAGGTATTGGGATTTAACCAATCCTATGTTATTATTATATGTATTGGGATTTAACCAATCCTGTGATATTATTCCAGGTATTGGGATTTAACCAATCCTGTGTTATTATTCTAGGTATTGGGATTTAACCAATCCTGTTATATCATTCCAGGTATTGGGATTTCACCAATCTTGTGATATTATTCCAGGTATTGGGATTTAACCAATCTTGTGATATTATTCCATGTATTGGGATTTAACCAATCCTGTGATATTATCCCATGTCTATTTACACAGCACTGGGTATCTCATTCTCCTACTAACATTTAAACTTTGGTCATGCCATCATACTCAATCACATCCTTTATGTAATACAAGTATCCCTCTCTTCTCCACACTTGTATAATCAAGGTTCCATCATTATTATTGTATCCTTTTGTTATGATTATTATGTTACTAAGTTCCCATTTTCTTGGTTTATTAAGAACATTATCATCTCTTACAGGGGACTTTTATAATTATCTTGGTACCTTTCACTAGGTATCAACTTACTCATGTGGTTCACAAGGCCTATTAAAATATCTTGTTACCTCTCACTAGGTAACAACTAATCTCATGGCTCATAAAATACATTACATCTTGGTGTAATGATTAGGATAGCACTATTTATATGTTACTCATCCAAATATGTTGGATTTAAGATGCATCAAGGAATATCATTCTTAAAGAGTTGGATGTGATATCTATGATGTCTTGATATATCACTTCCCTCAGCTCTTTCAACTTTCTTGGGTTTATCAATTTATATTGTATTAAGGTATTTCCCATCTTAATACTTCCATATACTAACCTATCACCTTTATTGTGAAGTGCATAGGTCATAAATCACACATAAGGATTGTCCAACTATCTTCAATGATAGGGACTTATCTCAGATTAAGGCATTGCTTTCTATAAGGTTACCTATAATCAATCACTTTAGGTATTTCCCTTATCAATGTATTAGTCATCATTCCATTATTAGGATTAGGGTCTCCCATACCATCACCCTTTATTAGGGTTTAGGGCTTCACATACTATCATACTTCATTGGGGTTAGGATTTCACATACCATCTCCCTTCATTAGGGTTAGGATTGCATATAGCATCACTCTTCATTAAGCTTTCACATCACATTGCCCATAATTAGGGTTTACTACTCATCCCAACTAAGGTATCTCATGCATCACCCTCAATTAGGGTTTCTCATGGAATCAACCTCAATTAAGGATTCTCATGGATTCACCCTCAATTAGAGTTTCTCCATCCATATCAATACATCAGGGTTTTTCATCACATTACCCTAGTTTAGGGTTTCATGCACTTTACCCTAAAATTAGGGTTTCTTATTCAACTCTCCATAATTAGGATTCACTATTCATCCCAACTAGGGTTTCACTCTCTAATCCCATAATTGGTGTTTTACATTATGTTGCCCTGAATTAGGGTTAGGATTCATTAACCTTCTGGATTAGGGTTTCATGATCTTTTTACTAAGGATCATAACCTAATCACCACATAAATAATACTCATGTATGAATTCCTTTCTATCATCCTTTAAACTTGATTAGTTTCACATCAACCCTTCAATCAGGTACATGCATCTATGATTAACATAGTGTACTAATTCATTGCTTACTTAAGCTTCAAGGATTAACTCGTATAAGGATTATCAATCACTTAGTATCTTAAAGTTACAACCCTAGTGATTATCTTTAAGATAGATCAGTAAAAATTATAGGGTCAATTGATCCTTCATCACATTAAGTTATCAATTGATTTGATCATATTGAGTCACCAAACGATCTTGACCCTTTTCTCTCTAAATGATTTGAAAACGTTTAGGCAAGAAGTGCATTGAAACCGATTGGACTTGGGTCTCCAAACGGTTTGAGACTATTTGGTCTCAAATGGTCTTAATATTGTTTGATCCCAAACGGTCTTAAGCTCGTTTGGTCCAAACTCTCTCAAAACCGAATGGACCAAAAAGGTCTTCTATCACTTTATCAATTTAGGGTTTCAATCATTAAATCATCTATCAATTGAACTATTGATTTATCCTTCAATTGAACCATTGAATCACCCTTCAATTGGACCTTAAATTAGGGTTTTGAACCTAATTTAACTAGGATTTATAATCAAGAAACCCTCAATTAGGGTTTTGAAATCGAGGAACCTACAATGATTAACATTGTGGAACTGATTCAATTGAACTCAATGAATCATCATCAAACTATGATATAACCTGACCCCAAATGGTCTTGAGGTCATTTGGATGACCTCCAAACGGTCTTGAGACCATTTGCCCCATCCATCATCGAAATTTTGTGGAATTAAATTAGGGTTTGCATCATTGGATTGATCATCAAGGTAGTTATTGATTGCATTTCAATTTGATATCTCTGGATCTTCAATTACTCAACCATACTCAACCCTAAGCCTCCAAACGGTCTTGTCTGACCTCCAAATGGTCTTGAGACCGTTTGGGTGATCTCCAAATGGTTTTGAGACCGTTTGGGTTAATCAACCCAAAATTTTAACTCAACCAATTAAAATTTTAGCACTTGACCCGAATAGGGCTTCCAATTTGAGGATCGTCCATATATTGAATCAATCAATTAGATCCATTAGATCATCATCCAACATGTACTAGGGTCCTAACCTCAAATGGTCAACCCATCCAAACGGTTTGGGGTCCAAACCTCCAAACGGTTTGGTGAAACTGATTGGATCATATTGTTGAAACCGTTTGCAATAGATATTTGGGGAGGTGTGTGCTTATGATGATTTCATCATCTTCAAGCTCTAAACCCACGAAACTTGTTGTGATTTTCATGGTGATTGCATCAATCAACCAAATAAAATTTTGAGAATGAAGAAAGGATCAACAATTGATAAGGAATTGAATGCAATAACAATATTAAGGGTTCAAGTTATAAAACCCGCCTCCAATTGAGCTTAAAAGCTCCAAGATCCACATATTTAATGGTGGAAGAAGCTTTCTCAACTATCCCAAGCTCGTCCTCAAGCTTTTGAGTGAAAAGAAATGGCTAGGATAGAAGATTGCATGGAGAAAAGAAGAAATCCATCATTTATTTTTTATTTCCACCATGAAATCATGGTGAAAGAAGGTCAAGAAGCTTACCAACAGGTTGGAGGTCGTCCTTCTGTTGCTCCAAGCTCCCTTGGTCGTTTTTGCAAGTAATAAATGAAAGTGGATACGAAATTCCCTTTCCAAGCTATGGATAAAGGTGCATATATGCATTTTATTAAAAATTCATTTTAGGAGAGAGAAAATAGGGATTGTCTCCTCCATATCTTGCCACTTTCCCCCTTCCCTTCCTTGGTTATGAGGATATCTTCTTTGGCTCTTATTCCTCTCAATTATCCAGGATTTAAAGAAAAACAAATTAAGCACCTTAACCCTTATAATAATAATATCCTAAAGTGAGTGGATAATTCTTTTTCTTTTAATAATGTGAGTGAGTTATCCACTTCCTTTGGATATTTTCGTGCCTTTGCAAGGCACAAGGTAGTCCATTATTTTGAAAAATCATCCCTCACCTTTTGGTTGAAGGGCTCTCCAATTAATATATTTATTTTCGCATTAAATTGAAGTAAAGTTCCAATTATGCTTAAATCTTGATTATTTTAATATCAAGATTCTCTCTCATCCAAAGTGATTCAAATGAGGCGCCCCTTTCATTTTCTTTACTCTACATGATTCCAAGAAATATTAGGGGATATTTTGAAGTGGTAATTTTCATATTGAACTCTGGATTTTGGGTATATTGCACGTTACACCAAAACTAGGTTTTAATGCATAAACATTGCTTTATCAGCTCTTTCTTGGTATTCAGGCTACCACAAGCCATACCTCTACATCATATTCATTCTCATGATGCTTCAACACGTGAGGAACATCTAATCATGTAACATTTGCAATTTAACCCCTCAACTTGGGTAATTTGCATTTTAGTCCAAAACAAGCAAAACAATGTTTCAACATTATTCGAAAAGGACTAAAATTGAAACATAAGTTCCTCTTAAACCTTAATTACTTTTCAAGAAATAAAAGAAAGCATATAATTAACTTTATTAAGCAAAACATATAGGGTTAAGGCATAACCCAGGTCAGGGATGTTACAAATCATAAACCCCTAACAAGGATTTCGTCCCCGAAATCCCAGATAAAAGGAGGCATATATTATTCATTTGTTATATCATCTCATCAAGTATTCACATAACATCTCAATGTCATGTTTATGCAAGGCATAAACCCCTAACATATGATGTCCATGTTGTATTATATAACCAATCTGATTTCACAGTTAACCACTCCAGGTGGTCATCATAAATTGTCTGATACCAGAATTCCTTACCTTGGTATCCATCACATGTGTTGAAAACACATCACATTTTCATCTTTCTTTCATCCTGGGACATTTCTTGTTATACATATCTTTTTCTTGGAACCCATGTCCAAGACAAACTGATACTCTTCTAAGTATCCATCAAATAAACAATTTTAATTTATGCACACCAAGTGTCCTAAGACCCACTTGATTGCCATTTCCCTAAAAAGAAAAGAAAACAAAGGATCATATTCCTCTTATCACCCTATTATTATCCAGGGTTGTTTATTCATGAGAAGATATTATCATCTCCTCCAAACATTACATGAACCTTGTACTGTTCATGAGTTATTTACTCTTATTTCTTTCTTGGTTCCTTGCCATCAGCATAGGAATCATATGGATGATTACTAGATATAGATATTCAAACCTTTAGTTCATCACTGATTATTGTTTCCTTCCATCAGGTAACTATTACCTCTAGGTCTTCAGACCAGGGTATACATTATACTAAACATCTTCTTTTGTTTATAAATTGATTTACAATTAAATCAAAATTCCTTCATATATCAATTAGAATGTGGTAGAAATATCCATGCCACATCTCCTACTTCTTTCTTTAGATTGTTTCATAATGATTACTTGATCAGAGTAATCAGAAAGATAACAATCTAGGTATGTCATACTTACCTTGCCTTCAATAAATGAATACCTGGCCAGGGTATTCAAGAACTGAAATCATGTAGTATGTATTTATTTTATTTTATGTTTTCATCTCTTTAAATTTGATATACTTAATATCTCAGATTTTCTCTGATTTCCTTTTTCATCTCTTCCCTTTATTAAAAAAGAAAGAGAAACTTCAAAATAAATAAGAGAATATTAAACTGAACATAAGTTTTCATCCTTCTTATCTCTTCCTCATATCCTTAAAGGATTATACAGTTGAACTAAACAACAACTACCTTTCTTATAGTAGGGAACAGAAGATAATTCAAAATAGAAAGTTCTATCTTGACAAGTATACCTTTTACAAGTTAACTAGCATCTTATATGACCCAAAACATGGACTTAGTTGTTATTTGTTATTGCCTTTCTCCTCTACTACCAGAAGTAGACGGACCAAACTGTGACACTTGTCTTCATCCTCTACCATCTGCTCCACTGGACTGAGGTCCTTGTGGGTTTTGCAGACTATGCCTTGACTGTTGGGTCAACTCACTATTTTTCCTTGGACATTGTTGTCTAAAATGTCCTAGTTGACAACATTTATGACAAGCTCGACCCCAACTTGATGACCCCTGCATGGGTGCACTATATTGGGGTTGAGCTGGTGAAGATTTTGGTTGTTTGTTGGCACTATTCCATTATTCTCATGACTGTGTAGACTTCCTTTTAAGGTTTGTCTCATGTTCCTTTATTGTAGACCTTTCTATCCTCTGTATAGATTCCACAAATGTGGCAAACCTCTCTCTACTTTCTAGAGTAGATGTCGAGATGGACATCTCAGCATTCAATCCCTTCTCAAAATGTCAGATCTTCTCCTCCTCAGTAGCTGCCATTTGAGGACAAAATCGCAAAAGTTCCATAAGCTTAACCTCATATTCATTTATTGACATGGCTCCCTGTCGAATCTTCTCAAACTGTGAGATCTTTTCATCTAAGTATGTCTTTGGAAAATACTTATTGATGAATTCTCGACGAAATTCTGCCCATTCAACCTCTTCATCATTCCTTTTTATTTCTTCTATATCCCACCAATGTCTAGCACTACCCTTCAAATGTTACACCGCATGTTTAACTTTGTCAGCCTCTGGGATACTAAGAATCTTAAAGGCTTTTTCTAACTTAGTGAGCCAGAGATCAGCATCTGCTGGGTCAGATGTTCCAGTATATTATATGGCTCCTACACAATGTAGTCGTTCAAAGGTCTTACCAGACCCATATCCCTCATTGAAAACTGGTGCCCTAGGTGTCGGTGCTGGCATCCAGTCTGCCATATACCTTAGTGTGGTCATGAGTTGCCCAAAAAGATTATGAACATCTGGGTTTCCTCTCATGACTTCATCAATATGGGGATTTTCAGGCACTGGTTCCTCCCTTGGCTGATCCCTTGCACCTCCCATTGGTGCAACAACATTGCTCTCAGCAACGTGTCCCTCATCTTCTTGAGACATCTTCGAGTTATATATCTTCTTCTGCATAAGCAGAAAGCACTATAAGATACATTGGAGTACACTTAGAACAGACTCGATACCTTAGTCCTATGTCTCTGTAGACTCAGTGAACCTAGAGCTCTGATACCACTAAATTGTGGTGAAGTGTTCAAAACATACGTCACTAACTAAGCAGAAGCGATCACTAACAGTGGATTACTAAAAATCACTAAAAATTAAAACCTTTTTTAGAGAGATCCAATCATAGAAACATTGTTTCAACAAGAACCAATGTATTACATTTACATCCTGGTTCATAAGTACATATCTTGTACCGTCTCTTCTCGAGGGTTACAACATCAACTGCGTTGTTAAAAGCTAAACACAAACAACATAAGAACCTCGAGGCATTAAGCTAAAATCTCAAACCGATTTATTAAAAGCACTAACTACTGACTCCGAGGACCTGAGAGTACATAGACGACACATAGGACTTCTATCTACAAGACACGACAGATAGTACACTCAACCTGAGCTGTCACTGCTATCACTGCTACTGTTGATGTTCTTCCTCTGCAAGATATTCTCAGCCTCCTCCGTGCTTGTCCACCTAAAAAAAATGTTGGATCCCACGGGGGTGAGACAATTGAAAATTGCCCTAGCTAGAGATATAACGCTCCGCCAGAAACATCATTGTTGCAGTTTAATTAATACAAAACTGAGCAGAGGATAAGAAATTTAAATCATTCTTATCTTTAAAGTATTGCAACTATCTATAATAGAGCAGTAAATCATCTATTCTCTTTTATAAGGAATAGGAAGAACATGTATATCATTTGTCTATCATATATTTTCAACATCTCAAACTTTGCTTATGACACTCATCACTTTGATGGGTTAATCATGATTCATTCTTGTTTCCATCCATTGGCCTTAGCCAATCTACTAAACAGATATTCAATTATGCCAGTCATGTGATTATATATCATCATGTCTTATTCAGGTATTGGACTATGTCAATCCTTATTTATAGACTCCATGCCTTTGCTAGGTATTGGACTATGCCATACTTATACCAACCATGTGCATCCATTCCAGGTAGTGGACTATGCCAAACCTGTGCATACATTCCAGGTATTAGACCATGCCAATCCCGTGATAGTATTCCATGTATTGGGATTTAACCAATCATGTGATATTATTCCAGGTATTGGGATTTAACCAATCCTGTGATATTATTCCAGGTATTGGGATTTAACCAATCCTGTGATATTATTCTAGGTATTGGGATTTAACCAATCATGTGATATTATTCCAGGTATTGGGATTTAACCAATCCTATGTTATTATTCCAGGTATTGGGATTTAACCAATCATGTGATATTATTCCAGGTATTGGGATTTAACCAATCATGTGTTATTATTCCAGGTATTGGGATTTAACCAATCCTATGATATTATTCCAGGTATTGGGATTTAACCAATCATGTGATATTATTCCAGGTATTGGGATTTAACCAATCATGTGTTATTATTCCAGGTATTGGGATTTAACCAATCATGTGTTATTGTTCCAAGTATTGGGATTTAACCAATCCTGTGATATTATTCCAGGTATTGGGATTTAACCAATCCTGTGATATTATACCAGGTATTGGGATTTAACCAATCCTGTGTTATTATTCCAGGTATTGGGATTTAACTAATCATGTGATATTATTCCAGGTATTGGTATTTAACCAATCATGTGTTATTATTCCAGGTATTGGGATTTAACCAATCTTGTGATATTATTCCAGGTATTGGGATTTAACCAATCCTGTGATATTATTCCAGGTATTGGGATTTAACCAATCCTGTGATATTATTCCAGGTATTGGGATTTAACCAATCCTGTGATATTATCCCATGTCTGTTTACACAGCACTAGGTATCTCATTCTCCTACTGACATTTAAACTTTGGCCTTGCCATCATACTCAATCACATCCTTTATGTAATACAAGTATCCCTCTCTTCTCCACACTTGTATAATCAAGGTTCCATCATTATTATTGTATCCTTTTGTTATAATTATTATGTTACTAAGTTTCCATTTTCTTGGTTTATAAAGAACATTATTATCTCTTACAGTGGACATTTATAATTATCTTGGTACCTTTCACTAGGTATCAACTTACTCATGTGGTTCACAAGGCCTATTAAAATATCTTGTTACCTCTCACTAGGTAAAAACTAATCCCATGGATCATAAAACACATTACATCTTGATGTAATGATTAGGATAGCACTCTTTATATGTTACTCATCCAAATATGTTGGATTTAAGATGCATCAAGGAATATCTATCTTAAAGAGTTAGATGTGATATCAATGATGTCTTGATATATCACTTCCCTCAGCGCTTTAAACTTTGTTGGGTTTATCAATTTATATTGTATTAAGGTATTTCCCATCTTAATAATTCCATATACTAACCTATCACCTTTATTGGGAAGTGCATAGGTCATAAATCACACATAAGGATTGTCCAACTATCTTCAATGATAGGGACTTATCTCAGATTAAGGTATTGCTTGCTATAAGGTTACCTATAATCAATCACTTTAGGTATTTCCCTTATCAATGTATTAGTTATCATTCCATTATTAGGATTAGGGTCTCCCATACCATCACCCTTTATTAGGGTTTAGGGCTTCACATATTATCATACTTCATTGGGGTTAGGATTTCACATACCATCTCCCTTCATTAGGGTTAGGATAGCATATAGCATCACTCTTCATTAAGCTTTAACATCACATTGCCCATAATTAGGGTTTACTACTCATCCAAACTAAGGTATCTCATGGCATCACCCTCAATTAGGGTTTCTCATGGAATCAACCTCAATTAGGGATTCTCATGGATTCACCCTCAATTAGAGTTTCTCCATTCATATCAATACATCAGGGTTTTTCATCATATTACCCTAGTTTAGGGTTTCATGCACTTTACCCTAAAATTAGGGTTTCTTATTCAACTCTCCATAATTAGGATTTACTATTCATCCCAACTAGGGTTTCACTCTCTAATCCCATAATTGGGGTTTTACATTATGTTGCCTTGAATTAGGGTTAGGATTCATTAACCTTCTGGATTAGGGTTTCATGATCTCTTTACTAAGGATCATAACCTAATCACCACATAAATAATACTCATGTATGAATTCCTTTCTATCATCCTTTCAACTTGATTAGGTTCACATCAACCCTTCAATCAAGCACATACATCTATGATTAACATAGTGTACTAAGTCATTGCTTACTTAAGCTTCAAGGATTAACTCATCTAAGGATTATCAATCACTTAGTATCTTAAAGCTACAACCCTAGTGATTATCTTTAAGATATATCAGTAACAATTATATGGTCAATTGATCCTTCATCACATTAAGTTATCAACTGATTTGATCACATTGAGTCACCAAACGATCTTGACCCTTTTCTCTCTAAATAATTTGAAACTTTTAGGCAAGAAGTGTGTTGAAACCGATTGGACTTGGGTCTCCAAATGGTTTGAGACCATTTGGTCTCAAATGGTCTTGAGACCGTTTGATCCCAAACGGTCTTGAGACTATTTGGACTCAAACGGTCTTAAGACCGTTTGGTCCAAACTCTCTCAAAACCGAATGGACCAAAAAGGTCTTCTATCACTTTATCAATTCAGTGTTTCAATCATTAAATCATCTATCAATTGAACTACTGATTTATCCTTCAATTGAACCATTGAATCACCCTTCAATTGAACCTTCAATTAGTGTTTTGAACCCAATTGAACTAGGATTTATAATCAAGAAACTTTCAATTAGGGTTTTGAAATCGAGGAACCTTCAATGATTAACATTGTGGAACCGATTCAATTGAAATCAATGAATCATCATCAAACTATGATATAACCTGACCCCAAACGGTCTTGAGGTCATTTGTATTACCTCCAAACGGTCTTGATACCGTTTTCCCCATCCATCATCGAAATTTTGTGGAATTAAATTAGGGTTTGCATCATTGGATTGATCATCAAGGTAGTTATTGATTGCATTTCAATTTGATATCTCTGGATCTTCAATTACTCAACCATACTCGACCCTAAGGCTCCAAACGGTCTTATTTGACCTCCAAACGGTCTTGAGACCGTTTGGGTGATCTCCAAATAGTTTTGAGACCGTTTGGGTTAATCAACCCAAAATTTTAACTCAACCAAATAAAATTTCAGCACTTGACCCGAATAGGGCTTCCATTTGGAGGATTGTCCATATATTGAATCAATCAATTAGATCAATTAGATCATCATCCAACATGTACTAGGGTCCTGACCTCAAACATTCAACCCATCCAAACGGTTTGGGGTCCAAACCTCCAAACGGTTTGCAAACTGTTTGGTCACCAAACGGTTTGGTGAAACCGATTGGACCATAGTGTTGAAACTGTTTGCAATAGATATTTGGGGAGGTGTGTGCTTATGATAATGTAATCATCATCAAGCTCTAAACCCACGAAACTTGATGTGATTTTCATGGTGATTGCATCAATCAACCAAATAAAATTTCGAGAATGAAGAAAGGATCAACAATTGATAAGGAATTGAATGCAATAACAATATTAAGGGTTCAAGTTATAAAACCCACCTCCAATTGAGCTTAAAATCTCCAAACTCCACGTCTTTAATGGTGGAATAATCTTTTTCAACTATCCCAAGCTCGTCCTCAAGCTTTTGAGTGAAAAGAAATGGCTAGGATAGAAGATTGCATGGAGAAAAGAAGAAATTCATCATTTATTTTCAATTTCCACCATGAAATCATGGTGAAAGAAGGTCAAGAAGCTTATCAACAGGTTGGGGGTCGTCCTACTGTTGCTCCAATCTCCCTTGGTCGTTTTTTCAAGTAAGATTTGAAAGTGGATACGAAATTCCCTTTCCAAGCTATGGATAAAGGAGCATATATGCATTTTATTAAAAATTCATTTTAGGAGAGAGAAAGTAGGGATTATCTCCTCCATATCCTTTCCACTTTCCCCCTTCCCTTCCTTGGTTATGAGGTTATATTCTTTGCCTCTTATTCCTCTCAATTATACATGATTTGAAGAAAAGCAAATTAAGCACCTTAACCCTTATAATAATAATATCCTAAAGTGAGTGGATAATTCTTTTTCTTTTAATAATGTGAGTGAGTTATCCACTTCCTTTGGATATTTTCGTGCCTTTGCAAGGCACAAGGTCGTCCATTCTTTTGAAAAATCATCCCTCACCTTTTGGTTGAAGGGATCTCCAATTAATATATTTATTTTTGCATGAAATTGAAGTAAAGTTCCAATTATGCTTAAATCTTGATTATTTTAATATCAAGATTCTCTCTCCTCCAAAGTGATTCAAATGAGGCGCCCCTCTCATTTTATTTACTCTACATGATGCCAAGAAACATTGGGGTCTATTTTTAAGTGGTAATTTTCATATTGAACTCTGGGTTTTGGGTAAATTGCACATTACACCAAAACTAGGTTTTAATGCATAAACATTGCTTTATCTGCTCTTTCTTGGTATTCAGGCTACCACAAGCCATTCCTCTACATCATCTTCATTCTCATGATGCTTCAACACATGACGAACATCTAATCATGTAACATTTGCAATTTAACCCCTCAACTTGGGTAATTTGCATTTTAGTCCAAAATAAGCAAAACAATGTTTCAACATTATTTGAAAAGGACTAAAATTGAAACATAAGTTCCTCTTAAACCTCAATTACTTTTCAAGAAATAAGAGCAAGCATATAATTAACTTTATTAAGAAAAACATCTAGGGTTAAGGCATAACCCAGGTCAGGGATGTTACAAATCATAAACCCCTAACAAGGATTTCGTCCCCGAAATCCCAGATAAAAGGAGATAGATATTATTCATTTGTTATATCATCTCATCAAGTATTCACATAACATCTCAATGTCATGTTTATGCAAGGCATAAACCCCTAACATATGATGTCCATGTTGTATTATATAACCAATCTGATTTCACAGTTAACCACTCCAGGTGGTCATCATAAATTGTCTAATACCAGAATTCCTTACCTTGGTATCCATCACATGTGCTGAAAACACATCACATTTTCATATTTCTTTCATCCTGGGACATTTCTTGTTACACATATCTTTTTCTTGGAACCCGTGTCCAAGACAAACTGATACTCTTCTAAGTATCCATCAAATAAACAATTTTAATTTATGCACACCAAGTGTCCTAAGACCCACTTGATTGTCATGTCCCTGAAAAGAAAAGAAAACAAAGGATCATATTCCTCTTATCACCCTATTATTATCCAGGGTTGTTTATTCATGAGAAGAGATTATCATCTCCTCCAAACATTACATGAACCTTCTACTATTCATGAGTTATTTACTCTTATTTCTTTCTTGGTTCCTTACCATCAGCATAGGAATCATATGGATGATTACTAGATATAGATATTCAAACCTTTAGTTCATCACTGATTATTGTTACCTTTCATCAGGTAACTATTACCTCTAGGTCTTCAGACCAGGGTATACATTATACTAAACATCTTCTTTTGTTTATAAATTGATTTACAATTAAATCAAAATTCCTTCATATATCAATTAGAATGTGGTAGAAATATCCATGCCACATCTCCTACTTCTTTCTTTAGATTGTTTCAGAATGATAACTTTATCAAAGTAATCAGAAAGATAACAATCTAGGTATGTCATACTTACCTTGCCTTCAATAAATGAATAACTGGCCAAGGTATTCAAGAACTGAAATCAGGTTGTATGTATTTATTTTATTTTATGTTTTCATCTCTTTAAATTTGATATACTTAATATCTCAGATTTTCTCTGAGTTCCTTTTTCATCTATTCCCTTTATTAAAGATGAAAGAGAAACTTCAAAATAAATAAGAGAACATTAAACTAAACATAAGTTTTCATCCTTCTTATCTCTTCCTCATATCCTTAAAGGATTATAGAGATGAACTAAACAACAACTACCTTTCTTATAGTAGGGAACAGAAGATAATTCAAAATAGAAAGTTCTATCTTGACAAGTCTACCTTTTACAAGTTAACTAGCATCTTATCTGACCCAAAACATGGACTTAGTTGTTATTTGTTATTGCCTTTGTCCTCTACTACCAGAAATAGATGGACCAAACTGTGACACTTGTCTTCATCCTCTACCATCTGCTCCACTGGACTGAGGTCCTTGTGGGTTTTGCAGACTATGCCTTGACTGTTGGGTCAACTCACTATTTTTCCTTGGACATTGTTGTCTAAAATGTCCTAGTTGTCCACATTTATGACAAGCTCGACCCCAACTTGATGACCCCTGCATGGGTGCACTATATTGTGGTTGAACTGGTGAAGATTTTGGTTGTTTGTTGCCACTACTCCACTATTCCCTTGACTGTGTGGACTTCCTTTTAAGGTTTGTCTCATGTTTCTTTATTGTAGACCTTTCTATCCTATGTATAGATTCCACAAATGTGGCAAACCTCTCTCTACTTTATAGGGAAGATGTCGGGATGGACATCTCAGCATTCAATCCCTTCTCAAAATGTCAGATCTTCTCCTCATCAGTAGATGCCATTTGAGGACAAAATTGCAAAAGTTCCATAAACTTAACCTCATATTCATTTATCGACATGGCTCCCTGTCGAATCTTCTCAAACTGTGAGATCTTTTCGTCTAAGTATGTCTTTGGAAAATACTTATTGATGAATTCTTGATGAAATTCCTCCCATTCAACCTCTTCATCATTCCTTTTTATTTCTTATATAGCCCACAAATGTCCAGTACTACCCTTAAAAAGTTACACCACACGTTTAACATTGTCAGCCTTTGGGATACTAAAAATCTTAAAGGCTTTTTCTAACTCAGTGAGCTAGAGATTAGCATCTGTTGGGTCAGATGTTCCAGCATATTCTATGGCTCCTACACAACGTAGTCGTTCAAAGGTCTTACCAAACCCATATCCCTCATTGAATACTGGTGCCCTAGGTGTCGGTGCTGGCATCCGGTCTGCCATATACCTCAATGTGGTCATGAGTTGCCCAAAAAGCTTATGAACATCTGGGTTTCCTCTCATGACTTCATCAACATGGGGATTTTCAGGCACTGGTTCCTCCCTTGCCTGATCCCTTACACCTCCCACTGGTGCAGCAACATTGCTCTCAGCAACGTGTCCCTCATGTTCTTCAGACATCTTCAAGTTATATATCTTCTTCTACATAAGCAGAAGGCACTATAAGATACACTGGAGTACACTTAGAACAGACTCGATACCTTAGTCATATGTCTCTGTAGACTCAGTGAACCTAGAGCTCTGATACCACTAAATTGTGGTGAAGTGTTCAAAACATACGTCACTAACTAAGCGAAGTGATCACTAACATCGGATTACTAAAAATCACTAAAAATTAAAACCTTTTTTAATGAGAACCAATCGTAGAAAAATGCTTTCAACAAGAACCAATGTATTACATTTACATCCTGGTTCATAATTACATATCTTGTACCGTCTCTTCTCGAGGGTTACAACATCAACTGCCTTGTTAAAATCTAAACACAGACAACATAAGGACCTCGAGGCATTAAGCTAAAATCTCAAACCAATTTAATAAAAGCACGAACTACTGACTTCGAGGACCTAAGAGTACAGAGACGACACATATGACTTCTATCTACAAGACATGACAGACAGTACACTCAACCTGAGTTGTCACTGTTATCACTGCTGCTATTGATGTTCTTCCTCTGCAAGATATTCTCAGCCTCCTCTGTGCTTGTCCACCTAAAAAAATGTTGAATCCCACGGGGGTGAGACAATTGAAAATTGCCCCAACGATAGATATAACTCTCCGCCAGAAACATCATTATTGTAGTTTAATTAATATAAAACTGAGCAGAGGATAAGCAGTTTAAATCATTCTTATCTTTAAAGTATTGCAACTATCTATAATAGAGCAGTAAATCATCTATTCTCTTTTATAAGGACTAGGAAGAACATGTATATCATTTGTCTATCATATATTTTCAACATCTCAAACTTTGCTTATAACACTCATCACTCTGATGGGTTACTCATGATTCATTCTTATTTCCATCCATTGGCCTTAGCCAATCTACTAAATAGATATTCAATTATGCCAGTCATGTGATTATATATCATCATGTCTTATTCAGGTATTGGACTACGTCAATCCTTAGTTATAGACTCCATGTCTTTGCTAGGTATTGGACTATGCCATACTTATGCCAACCCTGTGCATCCATTCCAGGTAGTGGACTATGCCAAACATGTGCATACATTCCAGGTATTAGACCATGCCAATCCCGTGATATTATTCCAGGTATTGGGATTTAACCAATCATGTGATATTATTCCAGGTATTGGGATTTAACCAATCTTGTGATATTATTCCAGGTAATGGGATTTAACCAATCCTGTGATATTATTCCAGGTATTGAGATTTAACCAATCCTATGATATTATTCCAGGTATTGGTATTTAACCAATCCTATGTTATTATTCCAGGTATTGGGATTTAACTAATCTTGTGATATTATTCCAGGTATTGGGATTTAACCAATCATGTGTTATTATTCCAGGTATTGGGATTTAACCAATCCTGTGATATTATTCCAGGTATTGGGATTTAACCAATCCTGTCATATTATTCCAGGTATTGGGATTTAACCAATCTTGTGTTATTATTCCAGGTATTGGGATTTAACCAATCCTATGTTATTATTCCAGGTATTGGGATTTAATCAATCCTGTGATATTATTCCAAGTATTGGGATTTAACCAATCCTATGATATTATTCCAGGTATTGGGATTTAACTAATCCAGTGTTATTATTCCAGGTATTGGGATTTAACCAATCCTGTGATATTATTCCATGTATTGGGATTTAACCAATCTTGTGTTATTATTCCAGGTATTGGGATTTAACCAATACTGTGATATTATTCCAGGTATTGGGATTTAACAAATCCTGTGATATTATTCTAGGTATTGGGATTTAACCAATCTTGTGATATTATTCCAGGTATTGGGATTTAACCAATCCTGTGATATTATCCCATGTTTGTTTACACAGTACTGGGTATCTCATTCTCCTACTGACATTTAAACTTTGGCCGTGCCATCATACTCAATGACATCCTTTATGTAATACAAGTATCCCTCTCTTGTCCACACTTGTATAATCAAGGTTCCATCATTATTATTGTATCCTTTTGTTATAATTATTATGTTACTAAGTTTCCATTTTCTTAGTTTATTAAGAACATTATCATCTCTTACATGGGACTTTTATAATTATCTTGGTACCTTTCACTAGGTATCAACTTACTCATGTGGTTCACAAGGCCTATTAAAATATCTTGTTACCTCTCACTAGGTAACATATAATATCATGGCTCATAAAACACATTACATCTTGATGTAATGATTAGGATAGCACTCTTTATATGTTACTCGTCCAAATATGTTGGATTTAAGATGCATCAAGGAATATCATTCTTAAAGAGTTGGATGTGATATCTATGATGTCTTGATATATCACTTCCCTCAGTGCTTTAAACTTTCTTGGGTTTATCAATTTATATTGTATTAAGGTATTTCCCATCTTAATACTTCCATATACTAACCTATCACCTTTACTGTGAAGTGCATAGGTCATAAATCACACATAAGGATTGTCCAACTATCTACAATGATAGGGACTTATCTCAGATTAAGGCATTGCTTGCTATAAGGTTACCTATAATCAATCACTTTAGGTATTTCCCTTATCAATGTATTAGTCATCATTCCATTATTAGGATTAGGGTCTCCTATACCATCACCCTTTATTAGGGTTTAGGGCTTCACATACTATCATACTTCATTGGGGTTAGGATTTCACATACCATATCCCTTCATTAGGGTTAGGGTTGCATATAGCATCACTCTTCAATAAGCTTTCACATGACATTGCCCATAATTAGGGTTTACTACTCATCCCAACTAAGGTATCTCATGGCATCACCCTCAATTAGGGTTTCTCATGGAATCAACCTTAATTAGGGATTCTCATGGATTCACCCTCAATTAGAGTTTCTCCATTCATATCAATACATCAGGGTTTTTCATCACATTACCCTAGTTTAGGGTTTCATGCACTTTACCCTAAAAGTAGGGTTTCTTATTCAACTCTCCATAATTAGGATTTACTATTCATACCAACTAGGGTTTCACTCTCTAATCCCATAATTGGGGTTTTACATTATGTTGCCCTGAATTAGGGTTAGGATTCATTAACCTTCTGGATTAGGGTTTCATGATCTCTTTACTAAGGATCATAACCTAATCACCACATAAATAATACTCACGTACGAATTCCTTTCTATCATCCTTTCAACTTGATGAGGTTCACATCAACCCTTCAATCAAGTACATACATCTATGATTAACATAGCGTACTAAGTCATTGCTTACTTAAGCTTCAAGCATTAACTCGTCTAAGGATTATCAATCACTTAGTATCTTAAAGGTACAACCCTAGTGATTATCTTTAAGATAGATCAGTAACAATTATAGGGTCAATTAATCCTTCATCACATTAAGTTATCAATTGATTTGATCACATTGAGTCACCAAATGATCTTGACCCTTTTCTCTCTAAATGATTTGAAACTGTTTAGGCAAGAAGTGTGTTGAAACTGATTGGAATTGGGTCTTCAAATGGTTTGAGACCGTTTGATCTCAAATGGTCTTGATACCGTTTGATCCCAAAAGGTCTTGAGACCATTTGGACTCAAATGGTCTTAAGACCGTTTGGTCCAAACTCTCTCAAAACAGAATGGACCAAAAAGGTCTTCTATGACTTTATCAATTCAGGGTTTCAATCCTTAAATCATCTATCAATTGAACTACTGATTTATCCTTCAATTGAACCATTGAATCACCCTTCAATTGGACCTTCAATTAGGGTTTTGAACCCAATTGAACTAGGATTTATATTCAAGAAACCTTCAATTAGGGTTTTGAAATCGAGGAACCTTCAATGATTAACATTGTGGAACCGATTCAATTGAAATCAATGAATCATCATCAAACTATGATATAACCTGGCCCCAAACAGTCTTGAGGTCGTTTGGATGACCTCCAAATGGTCTTGAGATCGTTTGCCCCATCCATCATCGAAATTTAATGGAATTCAATTAGGGTTTGCATCATTGGATTGATCATCATGGTGGTTATTGATTGCATTTCAATTTGATATCTCTGTATCTTCAATTACTCAACCATACTCAACCCTAAGCCTCCAAACGGTCTTGAGACCGTTTGGGTGATCTCCAAACTGTTTTGAAACCGTTTGGGTTAATCAACCCAAAATTTTAACTCAACCAATTGAAATTTCAGCACTTGACCCAAATAGGGCTTCCAATTGTAGGATTGTCCATATATTGAATCAATCAATTAGATTCATTAGATCATCATCCAACATGTACTAGGGTCCTGACCTCAAACGGTCAACCCATCCAAACGGTTTGGGGTCCAAACCTCCAAACGGTTTGCAAACCGTTTGGTCACCAAACGGTTTGGTGAAACCGAATGGACCATATTGTTGAAACTGTTTGCAATAGATATTTGGGGAGGTGTGTGCTTATGATGATGTCATCATAATCAAGCTCTAAACCCACGAAACTTGCTGTGATTTTCATGGTGATTGCATCAATCAACCAAATAAAATTTTGAGAATGAAGAAAGGATCAACAATTGATAAGGAATTGAATGCAATAACAATACTAAGGGTTCAAGTTATAAAACCCGCCTCCAATTGAGCTTCAAAGCTACAAGATCCACGTATTTAATGGTGTAAGAATCTTTCTCAACTATCCCAAGCTCATCCTCAATATTTTGAGTGAAAAGAAATGGCTAGGATAGAAGATTGCATGGAGAAAAGAAGAAATCCATCATTTATTTTCGATTTCCACCATGAAATCATGGTGAAAGAAGGTCAAGAAGCTTACCAATAGGTTGGGGGTCGTCCTATTGTTTCTCAAAGCTCCCTTGGTCGTTTTTTCAAGTAAGAAATGAAAGTGGATACGAAATTCCCTTTCCAAGCTATGGATAAAGGAGCATATATGCATTTTATTAAAAATTCATTTTAGGAGAGAGAAAGTAGGGATTATCTCCTCCATATCCTTGCCACTTTCCCCCTTCCCTTCATTTGTTACGAGGATATCTTATGTGTCTCTTATTCCTCTCAATTATCCATGATTTAAAGAAAAACAAATTAAGCACCTTAACCCTTATAATAATAATATCCTAAAGTGAGTGGATAATTCTTTTTCTTTTAATAATGTGAGTGAGTTATCCACTTCCTTTGGATATTTTAGTGCCTTTGCAAGGCACAAGGTCGTCCATTATTTTGAAAAAGCATCCCTCACCTTTTGGTTGAAGGGCTCTCCAATTAATATATTTATTTTCGCATTAAATTGAAGTAAAGTTCCAATTATGCTTAAATCTTGATTATTTTAATATCAAGATTCTCTCTCCTCCAAAGTGATTCAAATGAGGTGCCCCTCTCATTTTATTTACTCTAAATGATTCCAAGAAACATTAGGGGCTATTTTGAAGTGGTAATTTTCATATTGAACTATGGGTTTTGGGTAAATTGCACATTACACCAAAACTAGGTTTTAATGCATAAACATTACTTTATCAGCTCTTTCTTGGTATTCAGGCTACCACAAGCCATACCTCTACATCATCTTCATTCTCATGATGCTTCAACACATGAGGAACATATAATCATGTAACATTTGCAATTTAACCCCTCAACTTGGGTAATTTGCATTTTAGTCCAAAATAAGCAAAACAATGTTTCAACATTATTCGAGAAGGACTAAAATTGAAACATAAGTTCCTCTTAAACCTTAATTACTTTTCAAGAAATAAGAGCAAGCATATAATTAACTTTATTAAGAAAAACATCTAGGGTTAAGGCATAACCCAGGTTAGGGATGTTACATCGTTAGTTATGGTTTGTGTATAAGTGATGATTAGTAACATTGATATAATTTATCATGTTGAACCTAACTCTAATGCAAATAGATAAAGATGAGTATTCATGTTTAACATTCTTATATGATGGAATGATGGTTAAATAACCTCCTTAACAAGATCATAACCTTAATGTGTTAATTGGTGGTTATCATAGCCACATTGTTGATACTTTCTTATGCTAAACATATGCATTATGAATATGATGAGTGTTAATCATATCTAGATTCCTTGCATGTCTATGTAATAAAGGAATGTTCTTAATGTTAATATAACCATGCTATGATTGTTTATGAATATCTCCTAGCTCATTCATGCAATATTATGCTAATATAGTGTATTATATGTAAGTGATGTTGTTGAGCCTTGTTATAAGGCATGCAAAGATAATGATGATCTTGCAGGGAATAGTATGATGGTCTTAATGACCTTTGGGCATGATTGAACCCTGAATGAGGTGTAATCCTCTTATGTTGATAAGGGTTGATACCCTGTGATATTGTGAAAAGGATTTATATCTTGTGATAATATGATGACTAGTGTAGTCTCATGAATGGCAAGTGAATAGTACCATGTGATGATGAGATGAGAAATTATGTTTCATATGTTTTATATATTTTCACGTTTTGATATTTATATGCCTGCTAGAAGTGAATTAGGGTTTGCATGTCCACTTGTTTGATGCAGCCTTAATTCACCCAATTGGCATAACTAATCAAGTGCAACTCTAATCATGTAGTGCCCTATGCCGTAGAGCCATCTTCAGTGTCAGAACTTGTTAGATGGTGAAATGAATATTCCTAAGGGAAACTCGGAGCACATACTATTGAGTATGTGGGGGTGGTAGGTTGAGGATATATCCTTGTCATCCACAATGCAGATTGTGGAGGTTGGCTATGGGCATGCCTCATAAATCTAATGTGATTGAGAATGGCTTTGGTTGTGTCTTGGTGATTATAACATGATGTGATTGAGGACAACTTTGGTTGTACCTTGGATTAGAGGGTTTTGTATACCCTAGTTTCTAGTGTCGTGACCTATACCAAGGGTGGACTAGTGGTTATCAGCTTGACTATACGTCGTTGTGGTGGCATCTTTGACTGATATGTCACTGCCTTTTTACTCATACTGACCGAAGGGAAGAGATCTTAGGATAACGACACTCCTAGATCTTGTACGGAACCAAATAGCCCTTCGCAGAGGTCAGTTGGACTTTGAATGGTACGATTCAAATTCCCCAGGGTATAATAAAAGATGTAATACAGCCGTATAGCATATCTGTTTAGGGTTATACACGGCATTTCATATTGGATGATAACCCTTGTTTGTTCTCTTTACATAAAGATGATGCTTAGTGTAATTAAGAGATAGTAGATATACTTATGTTATGGATATGCTTAATATTGTAGATGTGTATATACAGTAGCCATGATTATGTTGATAACTATACTGCTACTAGTGATTATAATCATGATGCTAGCTATCTCATGTTGTTAGTTGTGTTTAGCATGCTAGCCATGCCTTTGTAACTAGAGATGCATATATTGCTAATCATGCTTATCCAGATAGTTGTGATTATGTTGTTAGCTCTTCTTATGATGTTGATATGTTCAACCAATTAGACATGCTCATGTTTTTAGCTATGCTATGTTACTAGACTTGCTCATGATGATAGATATGCATATGCTACTTAATTGCTTATATTGTCAACATGATAAAGGATGATAGTCTGGCTAATGATGATAGTTATTATCTACTCCTTTATGTATTTTGTTAATCATCAGTAATGCTGATCTTATTTGTTATATCTGATTAAACTGGATTAACTGCTTCATTACTTAAAAACTTTGTAATCAATAAACATTGTTGGAGGTTATATCTCTTGCTGGGACATGGGTCTCACCCTTGTGGTTCGCCACATTTTTTTAGGTAATCGGCAGTGATGGAAACATAATCATGGAAGTAAAGAGGAGCTATAGTAATTAATCTTTGAGAAAGTTGATTAGATGTCTAGTGTGTCCTAGAGTCATCCTTGTACTCTCAGGTCCAGGCAAGAAAAGTTTGTATATGGTGTTTCAAACGAATCAGACTTTTGTTAGCATATTAATGCTTGTTTGTGTGGCATATTCGAATGTTGTTCTCCTGTGTATATATGTTGTATCTAAGGAAATAGAACAATTTGTATCAAATTATTGGCATAGTATGGATATAAGAAAGATGTTGGGCTCTTATGCAAATGTTTCTGAGCGGGTGTTGACGTTGAAATTGATTTTAATTTACCCATATTTTTGGGTATGTGGCTAATTGGTGATTGATTGTGTTTTATGTTTTGAGTAATCTCGTTTAGTGTAACGGGTTCTCACAGTGCACAAGGTGGACATACCTCTCATAGAATGGCACACTTTGGGATCACATTAAATCCATGCATGTCAAGTGTCATGAGGTTCACACAAATTTTGTGTCCTAATAAATTAAAAACACAAGGTGGATAGACCTATCACAAAATGGTAGACTCTTCCAAAGTAGTCTCCATCAATAACTACTTAGCTCTTTGACTAATAGGAAAATTACAAAGATGTATCATTTATCTAGTTATAAATAAGTGTGTCGCACCTAGGTCAACACAAATAGATACGTATGAAAAATCATACAAATAAGAGTGAAAAAGTTCCATCTAACGTATGAAGACCATGGATTGATGTCTTCTTCTAGATTAATCATCACATAAAACCTTATTGTTGCCTATTATCATCCATGAACTTGTCCTCTACTGGTTGGTCGTAACAACCCTACCATAATGCCTGGCCACATCCTCCACCACTACCACTTTGCTGTTATGAGCCATGTTGGCTCTGCTTATGCTATTGTTGGAATTTTTTTGGTACAACCATAGATAGTAGGTCTTCACATGTCCAATCTACCCACATTGGAGCATACCCTTGTACCAAAAATGAAAAGGACTAGAGTGACAATTGTTTCATGTAGGGCATGTCCTTCCATATTGTGCCCTAGGCAACCCTATCATTGACATTAGTCATGAGTTGTTTACCCCAGAAGGCAGAAAACCACAGCCTTTGCCCTTTATAGGATACCACTAAAACTAAACATTTGACCTCATCTCTGACACTATGAACATCTACTATGTATCATGATATTGATGTTTTTGATAGTGTGTTGAATGCCTCTATTGCATGTACCCTCTAGAGTGATATCCTTGAGACTAGGTTGACCTCTCTAAGAATCACCATCAGAGCAACTCAATGTATTCCTCTCTATCCTCCTCACAACAAGGTAGAAATTTCACTCAAATCCAACATGGACTTTAGTCAAATCAACTATGTGTTCAAGCCCTTCTCAAATTTTGGATCCTTTATTTCTCTATAGCATCTAGATGAGGACAAAACATCAAGATCTCCATGAAATACACCTCATAGACGTTTACAAACAAATACTTCTGACACAACTACTTAAACTGATTCTTCTTCTCCTCAAGATAGGACTGTGGAAAATATCTAATCTCAAACTCCTTCCAAAACTCTATCCACATGATTATTCCAATCCTATTATCTATTGTAACGACCTCAAATATTTGGAGTTTTAAATTTTATTTAGGAATATGATGTGAAGATCAAAGTGGAGTAATGAGTGACATAATATTGACTTTGGTTTATGAATATGAGCTTTAGACCTAGATTGAGTCATCAATTCAAATAAATAAAGTAATATTGAATAATGTATTAATATGCAACTTCAGTTAAGAAGTTATAATGTTCAAAGTCCTAATTGTGTAATTAATAATATAGTGTTGCTTGTAGATCCATTAGAAGTCTAGGTTCAAACCACGGGCCCTAGGATCCAAGCTAATCTCAATTTAACTATAATTTTGTTTACAAATAGTTTCTTGGGAGAGAAATTGAGAATTCAATCTTTTGTATTCATATTAAATACCAATGATAAGTCTAGTTGTCGATAAAGGAATTATAAGAACATAAGTGAATTTTCAATCAATTCCAAGTTATCTTGTGATCTAGGTAATTAATTGGGTAATTATCCACACTTTGCTTGAAAACTAAGTTCAGTGTGGCAAATCAGTTTGTTTTAACTCAACCTTTAGCCCACCAACAAATAGTGGCTAAACTAAGAAATTTGGGATCAATTAAGGCATTGAAATGGTATAGGGAATGACTTTTATAAAGTGGAGTTTTAATTAAATAACTAATGAATAACCTACCTTTGTGAAGGGGAGCCTGGTTCCCATATCTGGATCTTAGATCTTGAGAAAAATCAAGAGTGAGGGGTTACCTCTCCCACTCGGACTTCCCATGGTAACCCTAAAGATAGCACAAGAAATCGTCCTCACCCTTATCTTACTCTTTCTCTACCTCCTTGACTTCCAACAGAATCTATAGAATGTCCTTGATCTTTCCTCACATCCAAACAAATCCATTTTGAAGTCAAGAAGCCTACATCGTCATGTGATTTCCAGTGGATTGATGGTGTTATCTCTATACTCTAAAAATAGGTTCTAGGTAATGATATTTCCTACCCCGGTGCCTATTAAGTCCCTAGATACGTCCTAGTCACAATATAAGAATCCCTCCTCAGTCCATATAATATTTCTAAAGCCAAAACACCATCACCCAATATTATGCCTCATTACTGATGAGTTGATCATAATCTAGGAAAAGGTGACTGACCCCTGACTTGGTGAGGAGATTGTGAGATTTCTAGAGGATTCATGATACTCAACCAACATCTCTAAGGTCCATAGGTAACATTCACAACACCTAGCTAAGCCTATCAAAACCTATTTTGTTGGAGCTTCCCCACGACCCTAGTTCTCCCAACCTATACCACCACATGTCACACTAGGTCTTTTGAGGGCTAGTGGAGGTGTCCTTACCCTCTCCTAGCATTCAAAGCCCAGGAGTCGGGGATCAACAATGCAGTTGACTTAGAAAATGTTGTATTGAACCTCCTGTCAAGAAATGAGATGATCTAGAGTCAATTATCCAAGCTCATGGATGCATGCTTAGAGCGCAAGGTGTGATGGAGTGGACTTTTAGAATCCTAAAATGTCTAATGACACAAGTGAAGTCATACATGTTGAGTTGTTATGAGAATCCCAAGTGTTCTAGTAAAGTTGGAGTGTTGATTGAGGTTAATATCATGATTAAGATTCCTACTTCATGCCTTTTTGGAGTAATAAATTGGATGGTCTAACAATTGAGTTTGGAACCAAATTCATGTACAAGGTACCTTGAGTAGTGAGGAATTTATGGTTAAAATTTGTTGACAATTCGATGCTCCTAGAGGGAGATACTTAGATTTGAAATTTGTGAAATAATATACATACGCATGCATGGAGAATAAGCTTTTTGATTAATTATCCAATAGTCGTGGCCTTTGAGAAGGAAGTAGCCACGAATTCTTTATGGTGAATAATCCATCTCAGCCGCAAATAAGGACTCAACAGTCCAGATTTATGGTCTACCTTACGGTTACTACTGCATCATGGAGTGAATGGCAAAGAGAGCCTCAACCAAGCCCACGTTGTGGTCGTGGCCCTATAGAAGAAAACACATAGGTGGTTTCCTTGTTGTTTTGAGAACTGCAATTCCAATATGCATTTATTGCATGAGGGTGAGGGAACAGCGAGAAGGAGGTCTCACTTTCTCAACCTCTCCACGATTACTGACACACACAAGCGAATAAGCGAGAGAGGATGAAGGAAGTCTAGAACTATGAGGATATGCTTCGCTGCTTGCCTTAGATCTACCAACTATGCAAGAAGTCGACGAGGTGGACCTCACCTGGGAAGAAGACAGAAATCAAAATAAGTGGGCGGCCATTTTTCCTCGCTGGTGTGGAGGTCCATGGCGGCAGCCAGAAGTGCGGCTCACGCCAGAGCAGACGAGAAGGAGGTTGCGTGAAACAGCGTCGATTTTGTTTTGAGAGACCGAAGCCATAGACGATCACCCAGCCTCGTGGTGACAGTCAGGGCAGAGCAGACACAGTCGGCATCAATTGTGGTTCCTTTGAAATCTCCATGTACGCTCTCCATGCCTGGCCAGGATTCTCTCCTGTTCCCACTGCCATGACGATGGTTGGTGCTGGTGACCTCATGTAGAAGGGGGATCAACAGCTAGACTCTAGGATCATGTGGCTTTGGGAGTCTGGGAGGCTACTGTAAAACTGATGGCATGTTGAGAGGATAATGAGGTGCATCCATGTGCCATCACTAGCTTGCTGGAGTCCTCGTCAGGGCCCAGCCTTGCGGTGGTTGCAGTTGACGGCAGAACAGGGATCTGCGCAACTCATACAGAGGAGGCACAATATAGTCATTAACTATGGAAGATACTGATGAGGAGGATGACATCATGGTCGATCGCCTGTCATGATCTCCTAACAGTGGCAGCTTGGGTGGAAATAAGCCCATGCACACTGGCACACGCTGCGGTTGGGGGAAATCGCGTTATCGCGAAGGAGAAAGGCAAATAGAGGCCCCAATTCAGTCTAGCATGTGAACCGAGTTCAACCTCACGGACCAGACAGTTCAAGCCCAGGTGGGTCCTTGCCTAGCACAGTAGCAGCGCACCCCCCACATGGCCACGTGGCAACGCCGGATTGGCCAAAAGGTAAGAAAATCCCAGAATTACATAGTTCTTCAATAATTCATAGTAAATAGCATATTGATCAGAAAAATGCAAATAAGGTATCAAAATTCAAAGAAAATGAGTAGAACACAGTAGAATGATAATATCAGGCTTTTGATGCATTAATAACAGTGATATCATGTAATATGTGTAATGCTTGTTTAATGGATAATAAATATCAAATGATGTTCTAAAATTATGATAACATGTTAGTAAATCCTTTTTTATTTCTATACTCCATATAATGTTAGTATTTATGATGTCGAAGCATGAAATCATGTAATTTACTCCATATGGATAATTAGGGCTAATAACCCTAATTAATATGCAATAAATACATACATGCTCAATAAATGATGAAATTTATAGAAACCCCTCGTATCTGTAACTGGAAGATAATATATAAATTGGAGATCAGTTATATACACGAAATTCATGTTATATGAAGAGTACCCTTAATACATGTGATGTAACCCTAATATGGTTAATGAAAGTGGCATAATGTTAAATATGTTCACATAATAATGTGACACATGAGTATATCCAGTTGATGAACTATAATCTAGAATATGACATCAATAAGATAAATCTAAGACAACAATGCAAGTGATAAAGGAGAATATCCTCTAAGCTAAGGTAAACCCTAAAATGGACATAACTAGGGTTATGATGATAAGAACCCGATGGCGATATATGATCTTGTCTTAATCAGGTTTGACCAAGGTTAGAGTTGACATCAGGAATGCGTTTAGATTTGTCTTGATCAAGGTACGCCATTACCTCTTACTTGGCTTATTATACAATATACTTGTGTTATATGTGTAGTAAAATACTTGGCATATGATATTGGATGAAATGAATGTTCTTGTATGATATGTTTCTTAATTTTCCGTATTTATGGCTATGAACACATGAAGCATAAGATATCTGATCCATTATATGATACCACTAAATCTCTTTGGTAGAATAGTGCATTGATGGAAGTACTAAATCTCTTTGGCAGAATAGTACATGTGAGCACTAAATCTCTTTGGCAGAATAGTGCATTTATGAAGTACTAAATCTCTTTGGCAGAATAGTAAATGTGAGCACTAAATCTCTTTGGTAGAATAGTGCATGTGGTTGATCGACTTTACATATAATGGAAAGTCATGCGAAAATATGTGTTCTCTATTGCTAATGAATATCTTTGTGCAAGTATACGCTTTTCTTATATTCTTCTATTATTGCCAAGTATTAGTTTTATCTTATTGTCAAGATATGATGAAAGGTAAATAAAAGACACGTAGGCATACTCAGTACAATATTCTTGAATATTGTGCTGACGTGTACCGCATGTAATCTTTTGTTTAGGTTGTGGTTATGCTCTTGAAGATCCAGGATAGTTGAGAGTTGTGTGGCGAGTTGATGTACAGGTGGACCTGTTGTCTTAAGATCCTATAGTTTAGAGGTAGTACATGTATATGTATAGTTTGCTATTCAATATGTAATATCAAATGTTGTAACAATTCATGTTGTAATTATATGTTGAATGGTGAACATGTGTGTATGGTTTTATTATTGTTCATGTACGTGTGCTACTGATTGTTTCCTTTTGACTGCCTCTAATTTTATTCTTCTTAGCCTAGTGTGTGATGTTTAAATTGGGATTCTCGCTGAGGTGAGGGTTTCAATTTGGACATTGCACATCAGATTAAGTTTTAGAAAATCTGGGGACATCACACAAGGGCTCTAGGGTCATTTCCCTTGATCCCCAATTAGCTTGATCAATTGATTTCAAAATTTAATCAAGTATTCATTTGTGGTTACCAAATATGATTAGACGTTAACATAGGTCAAGGGTATTACATGGATGATATGATCTGATGGAGTTCAAGGGAAGACTAAATGAGAAAGATGATTTTATTCAATTAAGTGTAGATAAAGAGTTTAGCTAGTCAGATTAGCTAGTTACATTCAGTTGATCAGCGTAGATGTCTGTTAGTAGTCAAGTTTGAGTTAGATTTAAAGAAATATCAGAAAAATAATAATAAGGAAAAAGACCTTGATACTTGCATATTTCTAGTGGTGCATGCTACAATTTTATTTGTGAATTTTAGTATAGTTGGTATTTTAATCTACATTATAGCCTTGCTTTTTTATTTTTGTTTATAGGAATAAATTTTGAATATTGTGCTTTAGACTATTTTATTATTTTACTCATTTGTCGAGCTAGTATCTCACTCCTTTACTCACAATTTTTTTCAAGAAACCAATGTATTGGAGATGTATATACATTAGAGTATGTCTGCTACATGAATGAAGTATTGGATTAGTTGAGATTAAGTGATCCTGTCATTCTAGGTCCTCATATAGAAAAAAGAGAGTTGTAGATGAAATGTGTAATATTACATCTTTATTCCTAGACCATGTATTAAATTATTAAGACCGGTGTCTATGTAATAATGATATTTAGAATAAAAAATAATCTATATCATTATGTCCAAAGTAGGATAAAAGGAATCAAGTTTTAAATCCCTATACAAAACCAAATTAATAATTGAATGTGAGAAACCCAAGAGTTTTCATTAGAAAAAGGTAAGAGTGTTGTTTGGTAATGTTTATCCCTCAGTTTATACCCTCATCTCATGATTAGTGGTTAATGTTAGAAGTAGGTGTAGTAGATGCACCCCCACATATATTGACGGTGGAGGTTGATGCATGTTAGGTATTTGTCAATGCAATCTAGCACTGGTTGATGGGACTCAATTGTTGCACTCATCACTATTCAATTTGACCTGATTGACACATCTTTCATTGATTGATCTGACCCGATCAATTTATTGAAGGAACCTCTAATTGACCCCTTTGTTCATATAAGGCACCTATCAATCACGTCTCTCTTGTAGCAATCGATACATACACTTTTGTGAAGTATGAAAACCTTTCAGACTTGCATGTGCAAAGTTTCTTTATATCATTTTTACCTCCTTTTATGCTTTATTTCAATATATACATACAATATATTATTGACTTAGTTATATTACTATTTGAGCTATAACTAAGATTAATCGAGTAGAATTATGGGGGAATCTTCACATCAATGGATGACATACAAGGTAAATTATGTATGATGAACACAAGTACACATAATGTAATCTATATCAAATATTATTTTTTCAAGACTATAAATTTATTAAACCTGAGATAATGTGAGTCCAACATGTATCTAAATCCACTCAAGTCCCATAAACTAAATAGGACCTAAGGGTTCCACTAGCAACCATTAAGGTTTTCTAACCCAAAGAAAAGTTCATATTGATAGCAAACACTCTATTAACACCATAGAGACTTAAGATAATGTGATCATCTTATCCTTTTTTATACTTTACATGTGAAAAAGTCAAAGTACCCCTAAAACCCTAGTTTGATAAAAATCAAGGCTTCACCCAAGGTGGTAAAAACTAATATGACCTAAAGCATATCAAGCATGCATATTGAACCTTTAAGCATGTTAGACATTTAATTGATGCTCATTAAGAGTAAATATCCCACTTTAAGCGGGAAAATGCATATGTGGACTGAATATTGTCCAACAATTCACCCCTCCTCCCCCATACTCTTCCATACATCAATGGGAATACTGTCTGGTCTGCATGCCTTTCACATTTTCATATTTTTCAAGGCATTATTGACCTCAAAATGAGAAACTCATCATGTGTAAATGATATATCTTGTATCCCTATCACACAAGTCTATAGCATTATTTACAGTATTTCCATTGAAAAGCTTATGGAAGTAATTTCTCCGTTGGTTCTTGATATCATCGGCCTTTACCAGCACTCTACCATCTTCATTCTTGATGCATTTTACTTGAATCAAGTCTCTTCCTTTCCTTTCTCTTATATGAGCCATTTAATATATATAGTTTTCTTCCAAAATCATAGAAATAAAATATCTATAATATCCTTGAATTTGGTGAATTCGAAGTATGCAAGATAAATTCCTAAATTATAATTGATTGGATAATAAAGCCATCCACTTTGTGGCATGGGTGCAACCCATGGCCCAAGTAAGGCCCATGAGACTATTCTAATTGCAAATAGGTCCTTGGGGAACAAGACAAATAAATAAGAGATGTAGTGCATAAATAAATAGAATTGGGTTTATGAATTGTTGAATAATAGAGATATGTGGTATTTTAGATAATAAAGGGAGTAATTGTCTAACCAAGTTTGGCAACATAAGTTTTGAAGCATCTAGTGGTATTATTTTAATATGACTTTTGGGATACAAAAGATAATAACAAAAACAAAGGGAATTCTAGAAATTGGGAGGAAAAGGGATTTCAAATGGAATAATGGAATTGTCTTGATGAAATGTTTAAGGGAGAAAGTTTTGTATATGAATCAGATATGAGTTGGGAAAAGTATTAATGAGTTTCCATGGAATAAGGATAATGGAGTTAAACAATACATCAAAGGAAAAGATAAAGGATTGTTTAAACTTCAAGCCATGAAGAATTTCCTAAAAGGATAATGATCGATAATCCAACACGAGCCATATAGTTATACCCTTTCCTTCTTGGTTTATGGTTGCCAACCCAGTTTTAATATGACAAGAGGGTGGGATAAATCCAAGATAGGAACGAGGGATTACTCTTTAATGGCTTTCATATTAAGAATATATTCGTGACTTGTGGGAATGAAGGGTGTTGGGGTCACTGGTTAAAGTGTTTTAAACTCCTTCCATATCAATGTATCATGACCCACTATTGTCTATCTCTCATGAGTATTGTATATGAGGAAGGAAACTCAGACTTCTGCTTCTAGACAGTAGGGTCTCTCCCTCTCCCTCCCTTTTTTCTATTTGTCGAAACCATTGGGTTTCTCCTAGATGATATTTATATATAGACCACAGGAGCCTTGTCTTCATGGTGGTACCAAGGTCTAATAAGAGAGAGACACACATACCTGGAGAGAGACGGCCAAGAGACCCTGCCTCCACGTCGTTGGTAGCGTTGAACAATACCATCCAGTCTTGGGTGGAACCCTAACTCCAACAAGTAGTTTTGAAGGTTCACGTATGGCAATGAGAGTTGCCAAGAGTTCTAAGGCACCCACCATCCCAGTTGCAATTGTCTCTACCATTAGAGAAACCCTTAAACAACAATCGATGTCGGTAGTATCCTCAGGTTAAGGGTCTACACCTTTGTTACCTACCTACAAACTAGGGTAAATAGAACTGTATGGATCTTATTTCTCACAGCCTTGGACGTTGCCACCCATGGCTAATGAACTGTCGAGTCCAAGAAGGGAGGTCAGGGGAACAAGAAGCCTAGCCTGGCCGTGGTGGATGAGAAGGGCAAGTCAGATAGGTTGTTGCCCCCGCCAGAGTTGAAACCCGCCACCATCGCGAGGTTAGGGGAGAATTTGAGTTAATAGACCTGGATGTCCTAGCCTATGCATGTGAACCAGTGGGGTATTATGGTCTTTACAAACTGACTAAAGGGGTCACGCAAGCTATATTTCAAGAACATTAGTTTTGTTGATATGTCATCTTAGGATTGGTCCATATAGTGATAACTTGGAAAAATATGTAGAAAATATTTGGTAATTCGGGTTGAGACAAGTAATATATGAACATTGATTAAAAAAATAAGAGGAATATGAATAAAATGGATTCAGTACTTAGTTCTAATCCCACTTCTAAAAGTAATGTTAATATGTGCTAAAGTAGTGATTAATACATGTAAACCCTAGAATTGATGATTTAGGTGTTGAATACCTTAAATTCTTTTGTTCATGTTGTAATCTATTATTTCTAGATATCATGATAATCTAACATGATCATGATCATAATGTTGATAATTAGGATTTCTAAATCGAAAAATCACATACATGAATGAAAGTGTATAATCATGTGTATGAATAATTAGGATTAAAGATTATAACCTGCTATGTTGTTAATGAATGTAATCTATTATAAGTGTTCACAATCAAAGTATTTGATGGATATAATAGTTAGGGTTTCACTTAATGTTTAATATGTTTTATTATGAGTCTAGTTTTTGACAGGTTTTGCTTCTACTTTCAACAGAATTATGTAATGCTTTCGTACTTAATAATGAAATATATACAAATGTGACTATGGACTAAACTAATATATACATGTGAGAAGTGGAGAGAAAATAAAAGAAAAAATATTTTAAATTTGAAATGAGTTATTTTATTTATGAAAAGGGAAATAAATATAATTAATTGAGTTTTAATTTCATATATAATTGTCTTTGTTGCAACAACTATATACATACAGTAGCATACTTCAGACACATTAGCATGCTTTTTACCTAGAAGACTATGTTGTACTGTGCTAAAAAGTACATATAAGTGATATGAAATATAAGTGTCTATTTTGAAAGATCTAGAGGGGGGTGAATAGAGATTTTTGTAGTTTTAATTTAATCAAAACAATTAAAACACTTGAACAAGAAGTAGGAGGAAACAAGGAAGACACAAGGATGTAGAGTGGTTCCTACCTTAGAAATCTAAGGTAGTCAGTCAACTACCCGATTGTTGCCAACTGAGATTTTGAAAGCACTTTATTTTATTACCTCTTGAGGATGTTACACAAAATACAATTGCTTCCTATCTACACCCTTGAAGTAGCCTTCACCGGAAGTAGCTTCAACCTCCTTGAAGCAGCCTTCTGAAGTAACTCCAAGTCCACAGAGCAGCCTTCACCACTTTGAGATAGCCTTCCTTTAGAAGTAGCTCCAACCTCCCTTGAAGTAGCCTTCCTTGAAGTAATCTCAAGCACACTTCCTTTCAACAACATCCAACCTAGGAGTAGTCAAGGAGAACAATATACAATAAAAGAGAACAAGATTGGAAGAAAGAAGATACTTAACTGATGAGTACATCACTTTGATCCTATATCAAGCATATAGATCTCCTATCCACTATAGATGAACTTGGTTATGTGATGGCTAGTAGATACTAGCCATAGGACACTCAATTGGAGCTTAAGGGAACAAGATTGCAAGTGTAGCTTTGCTTGTTGCTCACTAAGATTGATTATCAAGTTGTAATTGTGTGCTTTGGGTGTCCTAAGGTATCTCCTATTTATAGGAATGGGTTGCAAGGGCTTAGGGACGTTCTAGAGTGTTTCTAGAGTGTTCTTAGTCTCAACTAGCCGTTAGGTGTCCATAAATTGCATTGCAACAACTAGTTGTTTAATGTTGAAAAGTGAAGTCCATAACCCGTGTCGAGAAGTTTGTCGACCGAGATGTTCTCGGTTGACCAAATCTTCAATAGAGTGTTGGTTTGGAGTAAAAGTATTCAATGGATATTGAGACTTTCCAACTACCAACTACTCTTAGTCTAACGGCTATGGAACCTACTCAAAGGTCTATCTCGGTCGAGAATGTTGTCAACCGAGGGTTATTCTAGGGTTACATGAGTAGGTCAACAATCCATGCTTGTGAGTTAGACTGAGATAGTTCTTATTTGAGGATTTTTCGACTGAGAGTGTTTTTGTCGAGAAGTTTGTCGATCGATAATGTCCCTATTTCAATATGTTAAATCATTTACTAAGTGTGTGTATCAATGTGTAATTGTGATTCTATCTTAGGGGAGGATCTATCTAAGTGTTGTGAGTGGATAGGCAAGATCTAATGCTTGATTTACATGATATCTATGTACTTGTACATTATATACTTGTACAAGTTTTTACATTGAGTACAATCATGAAAATAAAAGCAATCTAAGCATGTTGATCTTCCAATTTGTATTGATCTTCAACTATCCACTTCCTTATTTGTTTATCCCTAAAACACTCAAATAACAAGTTAGATCCTCAAGAATGAAATGTTTGTCATCATCAAAACAAAGGGTTTAATAATGTCCAATTTAGCCAACAATCTCCCCCTTTTTTAAGATGACAAACATTTCTAAAATATAAATCAATATAATTTAAATACCATGAGTTTCATACCTAAGATTTACCTTATGTAGACATTCTCTTGTTTATTGATGGAGTATGTGCTAGTTATTACCAAAGAGGTATGGAACATAGTATCCAACTCTTTAAGGAATATAACAACAATTTATGTAAATCCAAGAGATTATGAAACTCATATATTTTGATTTATATTATTTCTCCCCCTTTGTCATTTCAAAAAGATAGCTGTATAATCAATTTGCTCCCCCTGAATGAGATACTCCCCCTTAATTGTATACTATAACAAGAATGTAAAATTTAGCACAAGGGATGTTAAGCCCTAAAATGATATGAGAATCCTTTAGGCTTATGGATATAATTTATTAGTTTCTCAACCATTTACAAGGGATGTTAAGCCCTGAAATGATATGATATTCCTTTAAGCTCATAGTGGAATGAATGTATATCTAATCAAGAACAAGGGATTTTAAGCCCTAATTGGTGTAGAGAATCCAATTAAGAGAAAGATATACATTGTATTCAAGAATGTTGTAAGCTCCTTTATTTTTATAACCAAGATTATTCTGAGAATACTAAGGTCATAACTAGCTTTGAAGTACAATGAAATAAGTAAAGCAATGAATCAATTTATTTTTAACATGATGAGCAAATATACTAAGATTGAGTGTAAATGAATGATTTGATTTCACAAGTAAGCATTTTGTCAGGCTTATTTTCGGTCGACCATGACTTCAACCGGGGCGCCCCTCAGTCAAACTCTTTTTCGACTGAGAGGCATTTTTGTAGATTTCTAATATAAGCATTTACATAGGTTATCCAATGATCCATTTCTTCTTGAATATGATTGAACCTTGTTGTATATAATCATTTTTCATTTTACTCATATGTGAACTGGATAGAGCCTTTTTGTGACCTAAGAAAGTGTTCCTTCTTTTTTTCGTATATGTAAATTCATGTGAGCAAGATTTAGTTTTGAAAAGGTATCTTGTTTAATATCGTAGAATGCTTAAACTTAAAATATTCTCACAAAATGGTGATGATTATATACTAACCAAGTTCCTTGTATGATCAATTCTTTTATTTTCAATTTTGATTATGTTAATGTTGAGTAAGATTTTTTATTTCAATATTTTTTCCGTTAAGGCTTTCCTCTAATAAGACCAATCTTTTCCTCATGTATGTGAAAATTTCTTCAATTACAAGCTTGTTGGGATAGTTTTAATCTAGCAAAGTATAAATTTTTGATGCCCATGTATTCTTTCTTTTGATTAGGGTCATTCAAATATTTAAAGCAATGTAATATATAAAGTTCATTACATATTTGAGTCACTTAAGTTAATTGCAAGTGAAGTATCTTATTATTATCAAACAATTCTGACAGAGCTTTCCTCGGTCGACAAAGTCTTCGACCGAGAATGGTTTCGATCGAGGTTTTTTTTCAGCCAGATGTTTTTCCATAAATTTCAAGCTTAAGACAGTAACTTTCTTGGTCGACTATTTTCTTGACTGAGATGTTCTCGGTCGACAACTTTCTCGACCGATAATGTTACTATTTGTCTAGAAAAATGTGAGTTATGACAGAAACTCTCTTGGTTGATTATTTTCTCGACCGAAGAGTATCTCGGTCGAGGATTTATTCGACCGAGAATGTTTTTGTTTCAACAATTATTTTCAAGTAAAACACAAGTTACTTCCAATATAATTTTACATAAATATGCAAATTAAAGCTCAGTTTAGTTGAGATAAGACATTTTGAGTATCAAAGTAAAGTTTTAGGTCAAATATCAACTAATCATGTTCAATATTTCTAAGTTTGGGGTTTTGGAACCCAAACTAGATCAACATCATTTTTCTTGTATGGGTAAGAGAATGAATGATGTCCAAGATGTAAATAGTAATGACAACAGATAGAATCAATTTCATTTCTCTCCTTAGCTAGATTGTCTTTAGACACATACATGACTTTACTCTTGGGTACTTGTGTCCTTTTTGTTCAGGTTTTTGATAGGATTTATCTTTAGGCACATAACCTAGTCCTCTCCTTCCAATTTGACTAGAAGATTCATTTAGAATTTTATCAAGAATATCTTTATTTTTCAAGCTGCTGATATCTTTTTGTAACTTAGCAATTTCATCCATTCTCCTTTTAATGTCTAACTTTGTGTGATCTAGATTAGATAACAAACTATCTCTTTCTTTGATAATAACATCATAATCTAAATGAGTACACAAGATAGGTTGTGTAACATACCAAATTCTGGAATTTTGTCTTTTGACCCTCTTTCCCATCTTTTCCTTTCATTTCTATCCTTATTAGCCTTTCTATTTAATTAGGGGAATTTATAGTGATTTATTGAACATTTATTCACTAATTGTACCAATATAAGGGTTTATGCACAAATACCTCATTGAAAGCTTAATTACCATAATTAAGTACTCTAAACCTTAATCTAACTTTTTGATGTGATTTGAAAACATAAAATGAACCTACGTTTCAAATTTGGTTTGATTTGGATGTTGTTTGTACAAGTTATGGAATTTTAGGTACATTCTGGACTTTTATGCAATCTACCCAATTGGGAGGTTTTCTTTGCAAATTATCACCTGAATTTTAATCCTTAGATATTCCCTTACCATTATCGAGATTTTGAACCATGCATGGGGCACCTGGTTGCGCCTTGGTTTGAAGGTGTTTCTCTCCAAGGGCATTATAGGGATTACCCTCTTTATAAATGTGCTTATCTTTAAAAGCTATCAACCAATGGGGTTATTTCTTTGATTGGAGGATGGTGGGGATGGCCTAGAAGCCTCCATGGGCCTTTCGGACCAACCTTGGACATACAAGAAGTCTCTATGAGTTGTCCTCTTACATGGCCATGAAGCCTTAGCCTAAGGACACTTGGAAAGTCAAATAGACACCTCATGCTTGCCCCCTTCTTTATAAAGCCATGCCTACCCCTTCCCACCTCCCAATCTAAGAAGAAATCCTCTCCTTCTCTTTTCCACAGCTTAGGGCATCGTCCCTTCTGTGTTTGGCCATGAAGTTGTTGTCCCAAGTTAAAATAGGGTGCCTACCTTGGTGAATAAGGCTCCTAGGGTTCTAAAATTTCTCTATTTAGGATTTCTTAAGCTCCTCCTTGGTGATTTTCACTAAAACTAGTAAGAATCCTCCTTTTCTTCTCTATTTTCATACTATTAGTATTCCTACCACCTTCTTCCAGGTCATAATCATAACCTTCAGTGGTAAAACTCCACCTAGAACCCTAAAACATCTCATCTCCATGCTCTTTTGCTAGGGTTTGTACCTCTAAAGTGGAGAAGTGAGAAGGTGATCTTTTCTCAAGAAAGGAGCTTGGCTTGGAGCAACCAGACCTTCTAATCTCAGGTTCCTTTCTGTTTGGACCTTCTTACCTTCCTAGAGGCAAGTTTTGTTAACCCCCTTCTCATATATTGCTTAGTACATGCTTAAAACTCATGCTTCTATGTTTAAAATCGATGATTTCCATCTCTTTTTACCATGTTCTTCTAGGGTTTTGGTTTCTTGCTGTTTTACCTTCTCTAAAAGCTCTAGTTTGGTTACCTATGCAACTTCAAACCTGATCTTGGGTCAAATGGTGTTTTCTCCCTCTCCCTCTCTCTTTAATTATCTCGATCGGTTTGATGATGTGGCAATTTCCTATTGGTCAGTATTGAAACTGCTTATCCAAAGTTGACAAATAAATATGTTTTGGAATTCGAAAATTAATCTCCATATAATTAAGATATTTTCAAGGTCTAATTTCATGGTTTGATGAAGGGTGATTTTTGTAAAACGAACTTAATGCATAAAATCCATAAAATTACATCTTAATCATCATAACTCCAAAATTAATATAAAAATATGTTTTCTTGATCAAGAGAACTTAATAAGTTTATTGGTGATGTTTTATGAGTCTAAATCTAAGTATTTCTAAAAATGTCTAAAATTAGGGTTTATATATATTAATGTGCACTATGTACTCTAATACATGTTAATACATTGAAAATAGGCAAAGTGGAACTTGGACTCAATTAAAGTGGTGAAAGTTAGTAATTGATATCAGTAAGAGAGGTATGTGCATTTACACCTTAAGTTGGGAATAATTGTTCCTTAACCTATTTTTCTATGATGATGCTTTATTAAACCCTATTTCATATACTCTTGAATCTTTTGCTATACTCGCCTCATAAATCAGTTTTGGAACATTATTATTGGGTCTTGGTACCCCACTGCCATGCTTATTGATTCATATAATTATTCTTGCCATGACTACTTTTTCTAACATGTGGATTTATGTTCTAATTAAAATAAAGTAGTGGTACTTATTGTGGGGTCTGATCTCCAAACCATAACATAAACACGATTAAAACTTAGCGGAAGCGAATCGGTAATCAGCGGAAGACAAAAATCACGGAAAATTAAAACTTTTCGAGATAAGAACTTGTATCCATAAAAACTCCTTTCATAAAGAGAGGTAACTGTTTACATCTCAGGATAATTACTTCTTGAGTAATTATATACATCAAGATACAAAATCTCAAGATCACATAACACAAGACTCCAAGACCTGAGAGTACAGAGGACACATAGGACTGACTCTAACTACACCACATGGCAGGACAAATCTCCACCTGAGATTACTGCTGCCCCTGGTGCTGCTGCTGCTGAGACTGGTCACCTGTAGGCTGGTTCCTTCGTCTCTGACGTCCACCTAAAAAGTTGAAGCCTACGGGGTGAGACAATTATATATAATTGTCCCAGCGAGAGTTATAACTCTTCGCCAGAAGCTTTATTATAACATCAAAGATTATTTTAAATAGTAAAGCCTTCAAAGCATTCTATAACAGTTGCAGGTATAACAAGATCTCTACAATTTAGAAGATATGGAGAATATCAACATTATTGCAATGTAACATCAATCAACTAACTTGGAGTCATCTCTAACAAGTTATACTACATGGTTGATTATGTTTTACAAACAACATTATGCCCTGTGGAGATGAGGCTTACCACTCATACTCCAACTGATCGCTGAGAAGCCGCATCAGTATCATACATAGGTCATTAAGAGAGCCGGATTCTCATGACCTTCACCTTCCTCAGTCAGTAAGAGGATCACTTGTAGGACATCTCGTGTCTCTACTACTATAGCTCACCAGGGTAAACTGGTCCTTCGCTATTCTAGAGTCACAGTGGCGTTCTGTACTCTCTTCGTCATCAGGAGGTTTCATATTTACCTACCACTGATACGGATATTTGTGTTGTCTTCGTCATCAGGAGGTTTCATGTTTACCTACCACTGATACGGTATGGAACTATAGTGAAGGATGGATGGATTACACATCTACATCACTTTCCTACACTAGGATGTAAGGTTCTACACATCCATGTACCCCACATACTCAAAAGTATGTGCTCCAGGAGTTCCCTGAGGAAAACCTGTTTCACCATCATTTAATTTCTGACAATGATGGATCTATGATCAGGGCTCTACATTATACTTGATTAGTTAGGTACATTCAGTATTCTTTAACAACATATATTGTTCTGCAAACAATAACAATAGCATAGCAGCTATAAAGGAAGAATACTAAATGTAACAGGCCTAACTCATATCAATCATCACTTCTCATTATCCTCATCACAAGTCATCTCTAAGGCATGACCTTGATGGTATTTATGGCTCTCATAGCCCATTATCAGCATAGGATGCCACTGGCAAGGCATCATATTACTTTACTTATTCATAAGGCTAACAACATGCCTTCAATGAATATAACATCAACATCCATACCTGGATATGATTACCTTCATATCAGAACCTGCATGGTTAATACATCTGATAAAGGTAATACAACATTAAGGAATGTACTTCCTACTCTTGTCATAAGAGTTAAATCTTTAATTCAAATCAAATAGAGTTTATTGCTCAAAGGCATGCCATTACCCTTGAATTAGGGTTTACTATTCACATCAAGGTGAATTAAACTCATAACATCATCATGTATGAGTAACATCTTCATTGATACTCTTGGATTAGTTAAAGGTTCATCATTTATCATAATTAGGGTTTCTATGATCTCACACAGGTGGATCATACCCTAATTATGCTTATTTCTGTGTATTGGGGATGCTTTAATTGAGTTTCCATTTAAAAAGGGTACTTTCTCTCTCTAGAAGTACTTTATCTCTCTAGAAGTACTTTATCTCTCATCATAAGGTTAGGTGATGTCAACATCACTCTAAAACAGGTTGGGTTGAGTCATCATAGGCTAACATAGCCAAAAGCATCACCATTATGTGATTAGAGTTACTTTCTCTCTCTAGGGTACTCTCTCTTTCATCATACTAATGGTTGATGATAACATTAGACTAGATCAAGTTGGATAGAATCATTATGACTAAAAACATCATTCTCATGTAATTAGAGTTTGAATTGAGCAAGGTATAACTCAATTGACCCTTCAGGGGTATTTTGGTAATTCACCCCATTGATCATCATCATGGTCAAAAACCTTAGTCAAATAACCCCTTACTATCCTAGATTATCATTAGGGTTTGATTTGGGCAACATTGAACCATTTACATCATCAAATGATTGAATGAGGTCAACCTTGAATCACATTGATTGATTTCAATCATTAATCATCAATTGGGTTGAGATTGGTTGAAAGTGTTGACCGTTTGCCCACTTTGACCCTCCAAGACCGCGAGCCTCTTTCTAACTCCAAGACCGCGAGCCCCCTTAGGCTTCAAGACCGCGAGCCTCTTCAAGGGTTCAAGACCGCGAAGCCTCCCATTGGTTCAAATTAATGTCGAGACCGCGAAGACCAATTTGAGTTGAGACCGCGAAGAGGTGTTGACCGTTTAGCTAGTTTGACCTCAGGACCGCGAGGCACTTCGCAGTCTTGAGACCGCGAGCCTCCTCTCGGTCTTGAGACCGTGAGCCCCCTCACGGTCTTGAGACCGCGAGCCCTCTCATGGTCTTGAGACCGCGAGCCCTCTCACGGTCTTGAGACCGCGAGCCCTCTCACGGTCTTGAGACCGCGAGGCTCTTATGGTCTCAGCCGCTTGGTCCTTCAACAAGGCTCAAAGATGCAACCGATAATGTCAACCCATATTGAAGCCCTCAAATGGTCAAAGCTATGTTGACCACTTATGGATTTAGTCAATTAAGATTATGCTTGATCACTTGGTCATTCAATTGACCCATAATGGTTAACCAATTATGGTTGAAATCGATTCAATTAGGGTCTATCAATGTTCACCCATCAACACTCAACAGTGTGCATCAACACAAGGTTGAACCCTTCAATTGAGCTCCAATTGGGCCCAAACTTGGCCCAAACGGTCTTGAGGTCATTTGGGTGGACCCCAAATGGTCTTAAGACCGTTTGCCCAAGATTTCATCAAAGTCTAAGGTGATTTGATAGGGGTTGAACCATGATTGAACCACAAAACAAAATTTTGATTAAATTGATAACTTATTTGCAATTGGGTCCTCAATTGGTCAAATTACTCAACCCTAGACCTTCAAACGGTCTTGGGTGATTGTCCTCTCAGTCTTGAGACCGTTTGGATGAGTTCCAAACGGTCTTGAGACCGTTTGCCCATCCAATTTTTGGATTCTAATGCAAATTCATCAAGGTCTGACCCATTGAGTTGATGATCATGTCAATATTTAATTGCAATATAATTTGATGTAATTGTACCTTTAATTGGTCAACAAATCTTGACCCCAGACCTCCAAACGGTCTTGGTTGATTGCCCTCGCGGTCTTGAGACCGTTTGGTGACCCCCAAACGGTCTTGAGACCGTTTAGGTCAATCAACCCTAAAAACCCTAATTAGGTCACCATAATTTCAGTGCTGATTTTATCTAGGGTTAGCCCTAGTATTCACCCTTCAACTCTTAGCCCGTTTGGAATTAGACCATCAAACTTGGTGAGTTGTTAATTAACATAATTTTGAACAGTAATCTCATACGGTCAACGCTTAGTCAACGACCTTACACGGTCTTGAGACCGTTTGCCCAAAAAGGCAATTTCAGACCGTTTGAAAATCAGCAATTAATTCATTTAAAGTAGTGACTTAAAAAGGTCATATCTCCCGATTCCTTTGGAGTTAGTCTCCCAAATGTTGAGGGTAATTAGCCTATATAATTAGGAACATATTTCTTATACGGTCCACGCTCGGTCAATGGGGCCAAACGGTCTTGAGACCGTTTTCCCTGTCGCGGTCTCGAGACCGTTTGCTCACCTCGCGGTCTTGAGTCCGAGAGAGCAAACTGTTAGGACCGTTTAAGGAAAAGAAAAGCGGTGGGTTTTTCTTGGAAATCACGCCTTCATCTTCTAGCTCAAGAACAGTACAGATATCCCACGGGTTTGCTTGCAAAATAGCAGGGAAAAGTAGGGAAACACTAAGAGCTATCATCAAAACGCATATAAAGATGCACATAGTAAAGCATAGGTTTAGAGTTATAAAACCCACCTAAAGCTTGCTTCTTGAGCTCCAAGCTTTCAAGCTCCAAGCTCTAATGGCGTCCTTGAGTTCTTACAGGTTGGCCAAGGTGAAAACTCCAAGGAAGGATGAAAAGAGACGGCTAGAAAGATAGGGTTTCGAGAATTAGCCATGAAGCTGACCTTGAATTCGAATTCTAACCATGGAATTAGGCAAGAAGAGGGGTTTAAACCTACCTTGCACCCCTTGGTCATCCTCCTTAGCTCCAAGGCAGTCCTTGGTCGTCTTTGGTGAAATGAAACAGTAAGGGAACGAAGGGTGAGTTCCCTTGCAACTAAGGGAAGGAGAGCTTATATACATGGGGTAGGATCTTCAACATTAGTTCATAAGTTTCCCTTAATTCCAACTAAGTCCTTCCTTTATTACTTGCTCGTCCCTTCCTCTTTATTCTAAGGACAAACCTTATCTTAAGTTATAGGAAAGAAGGCAAGGAAGAACAATCTAATAATAAAGTTCATACTTAAAGGGATATTGCACATATACCCTGATTATTCAATCACAAAGCCTGTTTCTTAACTTGATAACTCAATTGAGGTGACTTTCTCATCATTTCTTCTCTAAATGATGGCAAGAGTCTAAAAAGATACTTTAGATGACATTCTTTACAAATTGCATCCCTTTATTTGGGTAAATTGCATTTTACCCCAAATTAGGGTTTCAAGCCCTAGGATTGCTTCCACAGCTGCACCTTGGTGCTCTAGCTTGGGAAATCCCTCAAACTTTGCCAAAGAGATTCTCATGATGTCTCAACATCAGAGGAACATCTCATCATGTGCAAATTGCAAGCTAACCCTTTCAACTGGGTAAATTTCACATAGGTCCCTGTATATCAAAACAATGCTACAACTTTAAATAAAAAGGAGCAAATACTGAAATATATGTTTCTGAGAAACTTAATTACATGCTCAGAGTTAATCACAAAGATTTAATTACATTTTTAGGCAAAACACCTAGGGTTAACTCATAACCCAGGTCAGGGATGTTACAAATTATCCACCCCTTACAAGGATTTCGTCCCCGAAATCGATAAAACATACTAAGGGAAAAGGGCAGGATACTTCCTTCTCATCTCATCCTCTAACTCCCAAGTGGCTTCTTCAATACCACGATGGTTCCAGAGGACTTTCACAAGACTTATATCTTTCTTCTTTAACTTTTTATTTCGTTTATCAAGGATTGACACTGGTCCCTCCTCATAGGATATGTCATCATTCAATTCTACCTCCATAGGTTGTAGAACTGACTCGGTGTCTGGGTGACATTTCTTCAACATAGAAATGTGAAACACAGGATGTAATCTCTGTAATTCTGGGGGAAGCTCTAGTTTATATGCTACCTTTCCAATCCGTTCAATGATTGGATAAGGCCCCTGATATCTAGGAGCTAACTTCCCTTTCCTTCCAAAACGAAGGACCCCTTTCCAAGGTGAGACCTTAAGATACACTCTGTCTCCAACCTGGAACTCTAAGAGTCTACGACGTTTGTCAGCATAAGATTTCTGCCTATCCTGAGCAGTCTTAATCTTATGTTGTATAACTTTAATCTTTTCCATGGTTTGCTGCACCAGGTCAGGACCTAACAACTGGTGCTCACCAGTCTCAAACCAACACAAGGGTGATCTACAACGTCTACCATATAAGGCTTCATAAGGTGCCATATCAATACTATGCTGATAGCTATTGTTATAGGCAAACTCTATCAAGCTTAGGTGTAGATTCCAACTTCCGGTGAACTGGAGAACACATGCTCGCAACAGGTCTTCTAGGGTTTGTATGGTCCTTTCCGACTGTCCATCAGTCTGTGGATGAAAGGCCGTACTAAACCTTAGCTTGGTGCCTAAGGCTCTGTGCAACTGTTCCCAAAAACGACTTGTAAACTGAGGACCTCTGTCAGAAACTATTGTGACAGGAACTCCGTGCAAACGCACTATCTCTTGAACATACAACTCTGATAACCTTTCAGCAGAATAGGTTGTTTTGACAGGTAAGAAATGTGCTGTCTTAGTCAACCTATCAACAATTACCCAAATGGAATCATGTCCTTTGCTTGTCCTGGGTAGGCCAACAACAAAGTCCATGGTCACATGGTCCCACTTCCACTGTGATATGGGTAAAGGTTGCATTGTCCCTGCAGGCTTCTGGTGTTCAGCTTTAACTTGCTAACACACAGGACACCTCAGAACAAACTCTGCAACGTCCTTCTTCATCCCAGGCCACCAATATAGATCCTTCAAATTTCGATACATCTTGGTGCTCCCTGGATGCATAGCATACATGGAAGAATGGGCTTCTTCCAGGACTAACTTCCTCAAGTTGTCCACATCTGGCACTATCATTCTTCCATTATAACAAGCTACTTGATCTTTTGAGTCATGAAAACCATCTTGCTTCTCATTTCCATACTCAGATCTTATATGTTGAACTGCAGCATCATCTAGCTGTGCTTCTTTAATCTGCTCTCTTAGGGTAGGTTTAATATGCATCTCAGCTAACAAACCGGCTAACAATGACACCTTCAACTGTACATTGTCTTGCCTTAAGGAGATAAGCATATCTCTTATAGAGCATACTAAAGAGTTTAGTTGTGCTCCATTCATGGTTGATGTTGCTGATTTCCTACTCAAGGCATCTGCAACAACATTGGCCTTGCCTGGGTGGTAATCAATTGTACAGTCGTAGTCCTTGATTAATTCCATCCAGCGACGTTGTCTCATGTTGAGCTCATGCTGAGAGAAGATATACTTAAGGTTTTTGTGGTCTGTGAAAATCTGGAATGTCTCTCCGTAGAGATAATGTCTCCATATCTTCAAAGCATGAACCACAGCAGCTAACTCTAGATCGTGTGTTGGATAATTCTCCTCGTGTTTCTTAAGCTGTCGGGAAGCAAAAGAAATCACTTGTTTATCCTGCATCAACACACATCCTAGTCCATTCTTGGAAGCATCACAGAAAACTATATACCCTTTTCCTTGTTCAGGTAGCACTAGCACAGGTGCACTTGTCAACCTCTCCTTCAGTAACTGGAAAGATTGTTGACACTTATCACTCCAAGAAAAAGAAACATCTTTCCGGGTTAACTTGGTCAAAGGTAAAGCTATAGAACTAAAGTTCTTAATGAACCTTCGATAATAGCCAGCTAACCCCAAGAAACTTCGAATCTCCGTCGGTGTCTTCGGTTGTTCCCATTGTAGAACATATTCTACCTTTGTAGGGTCAACACGAATTCCCGAGGCGGATATCACATGTCTAAGAAAAGATACCTCTGGCAGCCAGAACTCACACTTGCTAAACTTAGCATACAGCTTATGTTCTCTTAGCAAGGTCAAAGCTTGGCGAAGATGCTGCTCATGCTGCTGGGCATCCTTACTATAAATCAGTATGTCATCTATGAAGACGACAACACACTGATCAAGGAAAGGTCGAAAAACTCTATTCATGAGTTCCATAAATGCAGCTGGTGCATTAGTTAGTCCAAACGACATCACCGTAAACTCATAGTGACCATATCTTGTCCTAAAGGCAGACTTGGATATGTCACTATCCTTAATGCGGAGTTGGTGATATCCGGACCTCAAGTCTATCTTTGAAAAGACTGTTGCACCACGCAACTGGTCAAAGAGATCATCAATCCTTGGCAGAGGATACTTATTCTTTATTGTTACTTTATTGAGTTGTCTATAGTCGATGCACAACCGCATTGACCCATCTTTCTTTTTAACAAACAAGACCGGAGCACCCCAAGGTGAAGTACTCGGTCGGATAAAACCTCTCTCAAGTAGCTCTTGAAGCTGTTTCTTGAGTTCTGCCATCTCAGTAGGAGCCATTCTATACGGAGTTTGAGCTATGGGTTTCGTATCTGGAATCAGATTGATTTCAAAGTCAATCTCCCGAGGTGGTGGTATACCAGGAAGTTCTTCAGGAAACACATCCTCGAATTCCCTGACTATGGGAACTTCAGCAGGATTGGTCCTTTCCTTGGTAACATCTACCACATGGGCTAAGAATGCATAACATCCTTGCCTCAACAGCTTATCATCAACCATAGATGACACAAGACAGGTGGGCAGAATCTTTCTTTCTCCTTGAAAGATCCATGTGCTGCTTTCATCAGCAAACACAGCCAACTTGGACTCACAATCCAAGACAACTCTATACCTTTCTAAGGTATCCATCCCGAGGATTATATCAAATCCCTGCATATCAAGTGGTATAAGATCCACTTGAATGCGATGGTTAGAAAAGAAAAGGATGCAGGGAGAACATACCTCCTGCAAAACGGCAGACCCACTCAACGGAGTCTCTAACAACAAACTATCTGCTCTATGACTAACAGTCACATTGCAGTTACGAATCACTTCACGAGTGATGAAAGAGTGCGTAGCACCCGGATCAATCAGAACGGATACAACACAGGATATAGACATATCAGAATATAAAAGTTTCATCTGACCTGCCACTACCCGTGGATTGACCACTGCCTCAGGTGGGTTCATAGCATAGAACCTCGCAGTTTCCTGGTGTTGAGGTGGTGCTGATGATCCAGCTTGAGACGCTTGTCCACGTCCTCGAGCTGCTCCTTGATGTTGTCTATTCTGAGATCCCTGTTGATTCTGTCTCGGGGGTTGTTGTGTCACACCGACAGGCCTAGAACGGCAATCCTTCATCAAGTGTCCCACCTTACCACGGTTGTAGCAACTCCTCTCCTGTTGTTGTGGTCTGGGTGGTCCAGTAACTGACACTGATGCAGAACTGTGCGTCCCTTGAAGCGGTTGACTCCGTCCTCTACCTCTGCTTGGTGTCCATTGAGTTTGAAAACTCGATCTGGGTGGTGGAGGGTTAGGTGCAGAGAATCTAGGTTTCTTGGAAAATATCTATTGATAAATTCCCGACAAAACTCTTCCCATGAGAACTCTACTCCAGGTCTCTTCTGCTCTTCCATGTTCCACCAGTGACCAACACTGCCTTTGAGAAGATAGACAGCATGTCTAACCTTCTCAACTTCCGGAATCATAAGAATCCTGAAAGCCTTCTCCAACTCTGTCAACCATAAGTCAGCATCTACAGGGCCGGCAGTTCCGAAGTACTCGGTAGCTCCGACACGACGAAGTCGTTCGAATGTCTTACCAATACCTTGTACTTCAGGCTGGGCAGGTGCCCTAGGTGCAGGAATGGGCATCCTATCGGTTATATGTGTCATGGCAGTCATAAACTGCCCGAACATCGTCTGTACAGCTGGATCACTCATGTCAGCTGGGTCGAACTGGGGTGGCTCTCTTGGCAACTCAGGTGCAGGTTGTTCTATTCTCGGAACTCTTGCACCGCCTCGAGGTGCACTAGCACTACTCTCTGCCACGTGCTCATCACGATGTTCCGACATTCTTATGTATCTTCTTCTCCTGAGGAGCGGAAGATTCTATTAGATAAGGAAGGAGTACTAAAGGTAGACTCGACATCCTAAGTCCTATGCCTCTATAGACTCAACTGAACCTGGAGCTCTGATACCACTACTTGTGGGGTCTGATCTCCAAACCATAACATAAACACGATTAAAACTTAGCGGAAGCGAATCGGTAATCAGCGGAAGACAAAAATCACGGAAAATTAAAACTTTTCGAGATAAGAACTTGTATCCATAAAAACTCCTTTCATAAAGAGAGGTAACTGTTTACATCTCAGGATAATTACTTCTTGAGTAATTATATACATCAAGATACAAAATCTCAAGATCACATAACACAAGACTCCAAGACCTGAGAGTACAGAGGACACATAGGACTGACTCTAACTACACCACATGGCAGGACAAATCTCCACCTGAGATTACTGCTGCCCCTGGTGCTGCTGCTGCTGAGACTGGTCACCTGTAGGCTGGTTCCTTCGTCTCTGACGTCCACCTAAAAAGTTGAAGCCTACGGGGTGAGACAATTATATATAATTGTCCCAGCGAGAGTTATAACTCTTCGCCAGAAGCTTTATTATAACATCAAAGATTATTTTAAACAGTAAAGCCTTCAAAGCATTCTATAACAGTTGCAGGTATAACAAGATCTCTACAATTTAGAAGATATGGAGAATATCAACATTATTGCAATGTAACATCAATCAACTAACTTGGAGTCATCTCTAACAAGTTATACTACATGGTTGATTATGTTTTACAAACAACATTATGCCCTGTGGAGATGAGGCTTACCACTCATACTCCAACTGATCGCTGAGAAGCCGCATCAGTATCATACATAGGTCATTAAGAGAGCCGGATTCTCATGACCTTCACCTTCCTCGGTCAGTAAGAGGATCACTTGTAGGACATCTCGTGTCTCTACTACTATAGCTCACCAGGGTAAACTGGTCCTTCGCTATTCTAGAGTCACAGTGGCGTTCTGTACTCTCTTCGTCATCAGGAGGTTTCATATTTACCTACCACTGATACGGATATCTGTGCTGTCTTCGTCATCAGGAGGTTTCATGTTTACCTACCACTGATACGGTATGGAACTATAGTGAAGGATGGATGGATTACACATCTACATCACTTTCCTACACTAGGATGTAAGGTTCTACACATCCATGTACCCCACATACTCAAAAGTATGTGCTCCAGGAGTTCCCTGAGGAAAACCTGTTTCACCATCATTTAATTTCTGACAATGATGGATCTATGATCAGGGCTCTACATTATACTTGATTAGTTAGGTACATTCAGTATTCTTTAATAGCATACATTGTTCTGCAAACAATAACAATAGCATAGCAGCTATAAAGGAAGAATACTAAATGTAACAGGCCTAACTCATATCAATCATCACTTCTCATTATCCTCATCACAAGTCATCTCTAAGGCATGACCTTGATGGTATTTATGGCTCTCATAGCCCATTATCAGCATAGGATGCCACTGGCAAGGCATCATATTACTTTACTTATTCATAAGGCTAACAACATGCCTTCAATGAATATAACATCAACATCCATACATGGATATGATTACCTTCATATCAGAACATGCATGGTTAATACATCTGATAAAGGTAATACAACATTAAGGAATGTACTTCCTACTCTTGTCATAAGAGTTAAATCTTTAATTCAAATCAAATAGAGTTTATTGCTCAAAGGCATGCCATTACCCTTGAATTAGGGTTTACTATTCACATCAAGGTGAATTAAACTCATAACATCATCATGTATGAGTAACATCTTCATTGATACTCTTGGATTAGTTAAAGGTTCATCATTTATCATAATTAGGGTTTCTATGATCTCACACAGGTGGATCATACCCTAATTATGCTTATTTCTGTGTATTGGGGATGCTTCAATTGAGTTTCCATTTAAAAAGGGTACTTTCTCTCTCTAGAAGTACTTTATCTCTCTAGAAGTACTTTCTCTCTCATCATAAGGTTAGGTGATGTCAACATCACTCTAAAACATGTTGGGTTGAGTCATCATAGGCTAACATAGCCAAAAGCATCACCATTATGTGATTAGAGTTACTTTCTCTCTCTAGGGTACTCTCTCTTTCATCATACTAATGGTTGATGATAACATTAGACTAGATCAAGTTGGATAGAATCATTATGACTAAAAACATCATTCTCATGTAATTAGAGTTTGAATTGAGCAAGGTATAACTCAATTGACCCTTCAGGGGTATTTTGGTAATTCACCCCATTGATCATCATCATGGTCAAAAACCTTAGTCAAATAACCCCTTACTATCCTAGATTATCATTAGGGTTTGATTTGGGCAACATTGAACCATTTACATCATCAAATGATTGAATGAGGTCAACCTTGAATCACATTGATTGATTTCAATCATTAATCATCAATTGGGTTGAGATTGGTTGAAAGTGTTGACCGTTTGCCCACTTTGACCCTCCAAGACCGCGAGCCTCTTTCTAACTCCAAGACCGCGAGCCCCCTTAGGCTTCAAGACCGCGAGCCTCTTCAAGGGTTCAAGACCGCGAAGCCTCCCATTGGTTCAAATTAATGTCGAGACCGCGAAGACCAATTTGAGTTGAGACCGCGAAGAGGTGTTGACCGTTTAGCTAGTTTGACCTCAGGACCGCGAGGCACTTCGCAGTCTTGAGACCGCGAGCCTCCTCTCGGTCTTGAGACCGTGAGCCCCCTCATGGTCTTGAGACCGCGAGCCTTCTCACGGTCTTGAGACCGCGAGCCCTCTCATAGTCTTAAGACCGCGAGGCTCTCATGGTCTCAGCCGCTTGGTCCTTCAACAAGGCTCAAAGATGCAACCGATAATGTCAACCCATATTGAAGCCCTCAAATGGTCAAAGCTATGTTGACCACTTATGGATTTAGTCAATTAAGATTATGCTTGATCACTTGGTCATTCAATTGACCCATAATGGTTAACCAATTATGGTTGAAATCGATTCAATTAGGGTCTATCAATGTTCACCCATCAACACTCAACAGTGTGCATCAACACAAGGTTGAACCCTTCAATTGAGCTCCAATTGGGCCCAAACTTGGCCCAAACGGTCTTGAGGTCATGTGGGTGGACCCCAAATGGTCTTAAGACCGTTTTCCCAAGATTTCATCAAAGTCTAAGGTGATTTGATAGGGGTTGAACCATGATTGAACCACAAAACAAAATTTTGATTAAATTGATAACTTATTTGCAATTGGGTCCTCAATTGGTCAAATTACTCAACCCTAGACCTTCAAACGGTCTTGGGTGATTGTCCTCTCGGTCTTGAGACCGTTTGGATGAGTTCCAAACGGTCTTGAGACCGTTTGCCCATCCAATTTTTGGATTCTAATGCAAATTCATCAAGGTCTGACCCATTGAGTTGATGATCATGTCAATATTTAATTGCAATATAATTTGATGTAATTGTACCTTTAATTGGTCAACAAATCTTGACCCCAGACCTCCAAACGGTCTTGGTTGATTGCCCTCGCGGTCTTGAGACCGTTTGGTGACCCCCAAACGGTCTTGAGACCGTTTAGGTCAATCAACCCTAAAAACCCTAATTAGGTCACCATAATTTCAGTGCTGATTTTATCTAGGGTTAGCCCTAGTATTCACCCTTCAACTCTTAGCCCGTTTGGAATTAGACCATCAAACTTGGTGAGTTGTTAATTAACATAATTTTGAACAGTAATCTCATACGGTCAACGCTTAGTCAACGACCTTACACGGTCTTGAGACCGTTTTCCCAAAAAGGCAATTTCAGACCGTTTGAAAATCAGCAATTAATTCATTTAAAGTAGTGACTTAAAAAGGTCATATCTCCCGATTCCTTTGGAGTTAGTCTCCCAAATGTTGAGGGTAATTAGCCTATATAATTAGGAACATATTTATTATATGGTCCACGCTCGGTCAATGGGGCCAAACGGTCTTGAGACCGTTTGCCCTGTCGCGGTCTCGAGACCGTTTGCTCACCTCGCGGTCTTGAGTCCGAGAGAGCAAACTGTTAGGACCGTTTAAGGAAAAGAAAAGCGGTGGGTTTTTCTTGGAAATCACGCCTTCATCTTCTAGCTCAAGAACAGTACAGATATCCCACGGGTTTGCTTGCAAAATAGCAGGGAAAAGTAGGGAAACACTAAGAGCTATCATCAAAACGCATATAAAGATGCACATAGTAAAGCATAGGTTTAGAGTTATAAAACCCGCCTAAAGCTTGCTTCTTGAGCTCCAAGCTTTCAAGCTACAAGCTCTAATGGCGTCCTTGAGTTCTTACAGGTTGGCCAAGGTGAAAACTCCAAGGAAGGATGAAAAGAGACGGCTAGAAAGATAGGGTTTCGAGAATTAGCCATGAAGCTGACCTTGAATTCGAATTCTAACCATGGAATTAGGCAAGAAGAGGGGTTTAAACCTACCTTGCACCCCTTGGTCGTCATCCTTAGCTCCAAGGCAGTCCTTGGTCGTCTTTGGTGAAATGAAACAGTAAGGGAACGAAGGGTGAGTTCCCTTGCAACTAAGGGAAGGAGAGCTTATATACATGGGGTAGGATCTTCAGCATTAGTTCATAAGTTTCCCTTAATTCCAACTAAGTCCTTCCTTTATTACTTGCTCGTCCCTTCCTCTTTATTCTAAGGACAAACCTTATCTTAAGTTATAGGAAAGAAGGCAAGGAAGAACAATCTAATAATAAAGTTCATACTTAAAGGGATATTGCACATATACCCTGATTATTCAATCACAAAGCCTGTTTCTTAACTTGATAACTCAATTGAGGTGACTTTCTCATCATTTCTTCTCTAAATGATGGCAAGAGTCTAAAAAGATACTTTAGATGACATTCTTTACAAATTGCATCCCTTTATTTGGGTAAATTGCATTTTACCCCAAATTAGGGTTTCAAGCCCTGGGATTGCTTCCACAGCTGCACCTTGGTGCTCTAGCTTGGGAAATCCCTCAAACTTTGCCAAAGAGATTCTCATGATGTCTCAACATCAGAGGAACATCTCATCATGTGCAAATTGCAAGCTAACCCTTTCAACTGGGTAAATTTCACATAGGTCCCTGTATATCAAAACAATGCTACAACTTTAAATAAAAAGGAGCAAATACTGAAATATATGTTTATGAGAAACTTAATTACATGCTCAGAGTTAATCACAAAGATTTAATTACATTTTTAGGCAAAACACCTAGGGTTAACTCATAACCCAGGTCAGGGATGTTACACTTATGTACAACCACCCACAGAGGGCATGTAAATAATCGCCATGGGGAATGTCTTATTCTCCCCATAGTATTGTAGGTGACTGGGAATGTCTTATTCTCCCCTCACCTAAGGTTATAGGTCTGGTAGGTGCCTCAGCCCTACTTAGTTAGATAGACATAATTATCTTACATGCAAATCCTTTTTAATATAATTGTTAATGGCAAGTTTCTTTTGAATATAGCCTCATACTCTTGTTATCTTCATCTTATGATGAACCATAGCATGTTCTTATTTTCTTTACTTATCTTGTTATCCTAGACTAGTTTTGTGACACATACCTTGTTTTGTTTTCCCTTTTTGCTAGGTGCTTTCCCAACCACCCAGGTTAGGACAAGCTGTTGAGTTGAATCAGGAGAACATAGCTTTGGGCATGGATCTAGCACTTGGAGATGTTGCTCTGGAGACAAGATTTGAAGTAGTTTAGACTTCCCTATACTTAGATACTTATGTTGTATCATACATGTAAACCCTTATGGGAGATTATGATATACTTTTGTAATCTTTTGTGAAAGTTGAATATTGTCATTTGTTTAATTCCGCTGCTACACTTTGGTCTTTTGCATATAATTACAATAAATTTGGAAAATTGATACCTATTCCAACATACCTTTAAGTGTGTTTGGAATGGATGTTTTATTCTTCAATTTTTTATTAGTAGGGAGTGGATCCCACTCCTTACTGTGTGGTATCAGATCCCATGGTAGTTGGAATCTGCCTATTTCAATTTTGTCTCCCTAATTAGAATCCCTGCCTTACATAGTTCCTTTAGGTGACATGGTTGCCCTAGAGTTGATATATAAATGATGAAAGATTGATTTGGGACCCTATAGTTCCACATTAGTATCATGATGAATAAAATCCTAAAATACTCATAACTAAAATATGCATGAATTAATGTTGTTTAGTTTTGCCTTTAGGTAACTATTAGGGCATGGAGTTGAAGCAAAGGTGTCTAGAAAGGATCAGGTTCTGGGGGCTGGTAATATTTTCCTCTGCACCACTTGCTTGGTTTACGAGGACTCCCAGATCCATATGATACTGGCCTGGCCTAAGCTTAAATGGATTGTCTGAAATAGTTTGCTTTGAGGAAATAGTAACCTTAGACATCTATGTTGTATATCTTTGGGAACCCTAAGTTTTAGGTGTATGATGACTTGTTTGAGGATGGATACCAAGATAGTCTCCTTATGTCCCTTGGGACCACATGCTTGGATAGTTTATCCTTAGAACCTAGACTTTGAAGTTTGGGGTTAAGTGAGCTATCAGAGTGAGCAGTGGAAGTGTGATGGATCTTGTACATGGTTTAGTTAGACTCATACTTTAACCCTAGTGTAGTTTGACTTGATAGGTCGAACCCTTTAAGGGGTGGAGTATAATTAGTTTGATGATGTTGGGTGGTTAGATTTCGAGGATGAAATCCTGTTTAGGGGGATGGAGCCCTATGACATCTTTAAATCTATCTACACTATCTTTAGAAACCCTAACCCCATACTTAGGAGGTTGTTGTCCTTGAAACCTTTGTGGGGTCCAAACAAGTTATAGTTATAGCCTAACATGCTTGTTTATATATTAATGAACATATAATGATCATATGAGGAATAACTTATATGTTCAAACCCTAATGAATACCTAATGCACATAATTATGAGTAACTCACATATTAATTCTAATGGATATGCATGGTGTTGCCCATGTCATAAACCAATAAATCCTAATGAAATGACTAGTAAGATAATTGTAACCTAATCTTGGACTTAATACATGCTAAGTAAAATATAGTGATCATATTAACCTGAACCCTAAGTTGTAATCATCTAACCTTAACATATACATCCTTAATGCCTTTCATGATACATTAAATGACATTAGGCGCCATAATTAGTTAACATACTTTGATACACATAAATGATATATATAATCATCTAATCACATATTAATCAAGTCATCGATATGAAATGCATGGTATGTTACCTTGTTATCTAATACACACACGATTAGTCACTTAATGTGAATCAATTTGTAATGTGCCTCACCTTGATCATTAAAATACATGGAATGGATTCAATATGAATATGAAGTGATTCAATTCACATAAATGTGCAAATCAATAATATAAATAAATATGAGAAAATGATTAATGATGACATTAATGTGAGCAATAAATATCCTTATGTTGTATCATACATGTAAACCCTTATGGCAGATTTTGATGTACTTATGTAATCTTTTATAAAAGTTGAATATAATCAGTTGTTTTTATTTCGCTGCTTTCTAATGGTCTTTTGTATACCAACGTTTAATAAATTTGGAAAATTTATGCCCATTCCATCATACCTCTGAGAGTGTTTGGAATGGATGTCAATTCTTCAAATTTTTAGTAAAAGGGTGATTTCACTCCTTTGCAACATGGTATCAGAGCCCATGGTAGTTGGAATCTGACTAGTTTAATTTTGTCTCCCTAATTAGAATCCCTGCCTTACATAGTTCCTTTAGGTGACATGGTTGCCCTAGAGTTGATCTATAAATGATGAAAGGTTGATTCAGGACCCTATAGTTCCATATTAGTATCATGATGAATAAAACCCTAAAATACTCATAACTAAAATATGCATAACTTAATGTTGTTTAGGTTTGCCTTTAGGCAACTATTAGGACATGAAGTTGAAGAAAATGTGTCTAGAAAGGATCAGGTTCTGGGGACTAGTAATATTTTCCTCTGTGCCACTTGCTTGGTTTACAAGGACTCCCAGATCCATATGATATCAGCCTGGCCTAAGCTGAAATGGATTGTCCGAAATGGTTTGCTTTTAGGCAATAGCGACCTTAGACATCTATGTTGTATATCTTTGGGAACCCTAAGTTTTAGGTGTATGATGACTTGTTTGAGGATGGATACCAAGATAGTCTCCTTATGTCCCTTGGGACCACATGCTTGGATAGTTTATCCCTAGAACCTAGACATTGAATTTTGGGATTAAGTGAGCTATCAGAGTGCGCAGTGGAAGTGTGATGGATCTTGTACATGGTTTAGTTAGACTCATCATTTAACCCTAGTGTAGTTTGGCTTAATAGGTCGAACTCTTTAATGGGTGGAGTATAATTAGTTTGATGATGTTGGGTGGTTAGATTTCAAGGACGAAATCCTCTTTAGGGGGATGGAGCCCTATGACATCTTGAAATCTATCTACACTATCTTTAGAAACCCTAACCCTATACTTAGGAGGTTGTTGTGCTTGAAACCTTTGTGGGGTCCAAATAAGTTATAGTTATGGCCTAACATGCTTGTTTATATATTAATGAACATATAATGATCATCATCTGAGGAATAACTTACATGTTCAAACCCTAATGAATACCTAATGCACATAATATGAGTAACTCACATATTAATCCTAATGGATATGCATGGTATTTCCCATGTCATAAACCAATAAACCCTAATGAAATGACAAGTAAGATAATTGTAACCTAATCTTGGGCTTAATACATGCTAAGTAAAATATAGTGATCATATTAACGTGAACCCTAAGTTGTAATCATCTAACCTTAACATATACATCCTTAATGCCTTTCATGATACATTAAATGACATTAGGTGCCATAATGAGTTAACATACTTTGATACACATAAATGATATATATAATCATCTAATCACATATTAATCAAGTCATCAATATGAAATGCATGGTATGTTACCTTGTTATCTAATACACACACGATTAGTCACTTAATGTGAATCAATTTGTAATATGCCTCACCTTGATCATTAAAATACATGCAATGGCATCAATATGAATATGAAGTGATTCAATTCACATAAATGTGCAAATCAATAATATAAATAAATATGAGGAAATGATTAATGATGACATTAATGTGAGCAATAAAGATAATGTGGTAATGAGATAACGTTTAATATAAATATATGTAATTGATGTGACATAATTTGGATTGAATGAAGACTTAATGACAAATTGAATATTTCATGCAAAATATTTTTTTATAACTTAATGTGGTGATAGTATAAGGATAATGAATTCGAAGTTCAAAATATTAAGGATAATGATCAAGTATAATGAGGGAATTGAGTAACCCATAATTTTGCTAAAATTCTTAGTAAGATAAATGATATATATATATATATATATATATATATATATATATACACACACATGATGTTTCATGGATGATAATTAAATATAACTTCCTTGGTAATAAAGTGATTATGACATGACATTATTAAAATAATGGTGATAATGTGATATCATAATGAATATAATGTTAATGAGCCAAAAATGTAAATAATGTTAAATCTCCTAAAAAGAATATCTAAAATGGAACCTAGGTGATCCTTGAGAACCTGACCTATGTTGAGATGCTTGTGGAGTATATGTTGATGAATTGTTTGGTGGAAGTTAAGGTTGGAGAAATAACCTGAAGTTTTGTGATGAGATGTTGCACACTCACCCTTCCCTTCTTGCTTGTGATTTCGAGGACGGAATCCTCTTTTTTTTTGGAAGTGGGGAATTTCACCCCTGTCTAAGGTAGCAGGAAAGAGAGAACACCATCATCTACACCGAGGGCTATAATCCCTTCTTGTAGTGCCCCAATGAGTTCGCTGAGATTCGAACCCGCAACATGCGCTTCACAAGCAGCAGGCTTAACCAACTGAGCTACACCGAGGGCTATAATCCTCTTTAAGGGGTGGTGTTGTAACATACCGAATTCTGGAATTTTGTCTTTTGACCCTCTTTCCCATCTTTTCCTTTCATATCTATCCTTATTGGTATTTCTATTTAATTAGTGGAATTTATAGTGGTTTAGTGAACATTTATTCACTAATTGTACCAATATAAGGGTTTATGCATAAATACCTCAATGAAAGCTTAATTACCATAATTAAATGCTCTAAACCTTAATATAACTTTTTGATGTGATTTGAAAACATAAAATGAACCTTTGTTTCAAATTTGGTTCAATTTGGATGTTGTTTGTGCAAGTTATGGAATTTTAGGTACATTCTTGACTTTTGTGAAATCTACCCAATTGGGAGGTTTTCTTTGCAAATTATCACCTGAATTTTAATCCTTAGATATTCCCTTACCATTATCAAGATTTTGAACCATGGGGCACCTGGTTGCGCCTTGGTTTGAAGGTGTTTCTCTCCAAGATCATTATAGGGATTACCCTCTTTATAAATGTGCTTATCTTTATAAGCTATCAACCAATGGGGTTATTTCTTGATTGGAGGATGGTGGGGATGGCCTAGAAGCCTCCATGGGCCTTTAGGACTGACCTTGGACATACAAGAAGTCTCTATGAGCTGTCCTCTTGCATGTCCATGAAGCCTTAGCCTAAGGACACATGGAAAGTCACATACACACCTCATGCTTGCCCCCTTCTTTATAAAGCCAGGCCTACTCCTTCCCACCTCCCAATCCAAGAAGCAATCCTCTCTTTTTCTTTCCCATAGCTTAGAGAATTATCCCTTCTATGTTTGGACGTGAAGTTGTTGTTCCAAGGTAAAAGAGGGTGCCTACCTTGGTGAAGAAGGCTCCTAGGGTTCCAAATTTCTCTATTTAGAATTTCTTAAGCTCTTCCTTGGTGATTTTGACCAAAACTAGTAAGAATCCTCCTTTCCTTCCCTATTTTCATGCTGTTAGTATTCCTCCCACCTTCTTCCAGGTTGGAACCATGATCTTCGATGGTAAAACTCCACCTAGAACCCTAAAACATCTCATCTCCATGCTCTTTTGCTAGGGTTTGCACCTCTAAAGTGGAGAAGGTGATCTTTGCTCAAGAAAGGAGCTTGGCTTGGAGCAACCAGACCTTCTAATCTCAGGATCCTTTCTGTTTGGACCTTATTACCTTCCTAGAGGCAAGTTTTGTTAACCCCCTTCTCATATGTTGCTTAGTACATGCTTACAACTCATGCTTCTATGTTTAAAATCGATGGTTTCCATCTCTTTTTACCATGTTCTTCTAGGGTTTTGGTTTCTTGCCGTGTTACCTTCTCTAGAAGCTCTAGTTTGGTTACCTATGCAACTTCAAACCTGATATTGGGTCAAATGGTGTTTTCTCCCTTTTCCTCTCTCTCTTTAATTATCTCGATCGGTTTGATGATGTGGCAATTTCCTATTGGTCAGTACTGAAAAATTCATATCTTCTAAACCGCTTATCCAAATTTGACAAATAAATATGTTTTGGATTTGGAAAATTAATATATATCTAATAAAAATATTTTTAAGGTCTGATTTTATGGTTTTACGAAGGTTGATTTTTGTAAAACGAATTTAATGCATAAAATCCATAAAAATTACATCTTAATCATCATAGCTCCAAAATTAATATAAAAATATGTTTTCTTGATCAGGAGAACTTAATAAGTTTATTGGTGATGTTTTATGAATCTAAATCTGAGTTTTTCAAAAAATGTCTAAAATTAGGGTTTCTATATATTAATGTGCACTATGTACTCTAATACATGTTAATACATTGAAAATAGGCAAAGTAGAACTTGGACTCAATTAAAGTGGTGAAAGTTAGTAATTGATATTAGTAAGAGAGGTATGTGAATTTATACCTTAAATTGGGAATAATTGTGCCTTAACCTATTTTTCTATAGTGAGGATTTATTAAACCCTATTTCATATACTCTTGAAACTTTTGTTATACTTGCCTCATAAATTAGTTTTGGAACATTATTCTTGGGTCTTGGTACCCCACTGCCATGCTTATTGATTCATATAATTATTCTTGCCATGACTACTTTTTCTAGCATGTGGATTTATGTTCTATTTAAAATAAAGTAGCGGTACTTATGTACAACCACCCATAGAGAACATGTAAATAATTGCCATGGGGAATGTATTATTCTCCCCATAGTATTGTAGATGTCTGGGAATGTCTTATTCTCCCCTCACCTAAGGTTAGAGGTTCGGTAGGTGCCTCAACCCTACTTAGTTAGATAGACATAATTATCTTACATGCAAATACTTTTTAATATAATTGTTAGTGGCAAGTTTATTTTGAATATAACCTCATACTCTTGTTATCTTCATCTTATGATGAACCCTAGTATGTTCTTATTTTCTTTACTTATCTTGTTATCCTAGACTAGTTTTGTGACACATACCTTGTTTTCTTTTCCCTTTTTGCTGGGTGCTTTCCCAACCACCCAGATTAGGACAATATGTTGAGTTGAATTAGGAGAACATAACTTTGGGCATGGATCTAGCACTTGGAGATGTTGCTCTGGAGACAAGATTTGAAGTAGGTTAGACTTCCCTCTACTTAGATTCTTATGTTGTATCATACATGTAAACCCTTATGGGAGATTATGATATACTTTTGTAATCTTTTGTGAAAGTTCAATATAGTCATTTGTTTAATTCCTCTGCTACACTTTGGTCTTTTGCATACCATTATAATAAATTTGGAAAATTTATACCTATTCCAACATACCTTTAAGTGTGTTTGGAATGGATGTTTTATTCTTCAAATTTTTATTAGTAGGAAGTGGATCCCACTCCTTACAGGTTGAGTTTGAAGATCATTCAATTTTGCAAGTAGTTCAACCTTTTCTTAAGAAAGAAAATTATAGTTTGTTTCTAGAGCAAGAAACTTCATATTGCAATCATTAAAAGATGATTTCAAGGTAGAATTTTCAGAAACAATACTTTCCTTTTCAGAAGCGAGATCATTTAATTGAGCATATAGTTCTTCATTAGTTTTTGTGACTCTTTTAGTTTCTTTTTACAATCATTTATCATGTAATTCTTTAATGCTAGCAACTAACTCTTCTTTAGATAAATCAAATAAGCTTACTTCATTCTCTTCTTCATTTGTTGTAGCAATAAGGCACTCCACTTCTTCTTCTCCATCCTCACTATCATCACTTGAGTCATCCCATGCTGCTCTGTAGGCTTTTTCCTCCTTCTTGATAGAAGATTTCTTTCCCTTCTTGACTTTGGGACAATAACATTTTAAATGTCCCTTTTTGCCACATTCAAAGCACCTAGGGGAAGAGGAAGAAGAAACACTAGAAATTTTGTTAGTTTTAAATCTTTTATACTGCTTACCATTTACAATGAGAGTCTCTTCTTCACTGTCTTCTTCACTTGTATCATGACTAATTTTAGTTGTTTCCTTGAATGCAATGTCCTTTCTTTTCTCCTTTTTGTGTTCGTATGTCAATTTTTCTTCTTCTTCAAGGGTGATCTCATGAGTCTCTAGGTTGCCAATCAGCTGCTCCATCTTCAATCTGGTGAGATCATTAGCTTGTTCAATGGCCGTCACCTTTGGTTTGTACTTTGGAGGCAAGCACCTAAGAATTTTGGATACTTGATCTTCTTCACTTATGAATTTTCCTAATGCACTCAAACCGTTAATGATAGTAGAGAATCTTGCATACATTTCACTAATGGACTCATTTGGTTCCATACAAAATTGTTCAAACTTTTGTTTAAGCATACTAATTTTAGATTTTTTAACTTGTATAGTTCCTTCATGTGTAATAGAAAGTCTATGCCATATATCATACGCAGTTTCACATGAGGAAATTCTATTGAATGCACTTACCAAAATAGAACAATATAAAGTACTTACAGCCTTGGCATTTAGTTGAGCTTGTTTTACCGTATTGGTATCCCATGTAGCATACTCAGTTTCTGGAAGCTCATATGGAGTAGACACCACCCTCCAAAGCTCCCAAATGGTGTCTTGAGAGTAAAACTTCATTCTTCTCTTCGAATAGTTGTAGTTGCTTCCATTGAATGGTGGTGGACGAGATACGTAGGTTCCCTCCAGGTTCAAGTTGTAGAGCATACCATCCCCCATCCTTCAAGACTTGTTAAAGCTCGTTGAAGACCTACTTTGATACCAATTGAAAGATCTAGAGGGGGGTGAGTAGAGATTTTTGGAGTTTTAATTAAAACAATTAAAACACTTGAACAAGAAGTAGGAGGAAACAAGGAAGACACAAGGATGTAGAGTGGTTCCTACCTTAGAAATCTAAGGTAGTTAGTCCACTACCTGATTGTTTCCAACTGGGATTTTGAAATCAATTTATTTTATTACCTATCGAGGATGTTACACAAAATACAATTGCTTCCTATCTACACCCTTGAAGTAGCTTCAACCTCCTTGAACCAGCCTTCTGAAGTAACCATAAGTCCACGGAGCAGCCTTCACCACCTTGAAGTAGCTCCACCACCTTGAGATAGCCTTCCTTTAGAAGTAGCTCCAACCTCCCTTGAAGTAGCCTTCCTTGAAGTAATCTCAAGCACACCTCCTTTCAACAATCTCCAACCTAGTAGAAGTCAAGGAGAACAATATACAATAAAAGAGAACAAGATTGGAAGAAAGAAGATACTTAACCGACCTATATCAAGTGTATAGATCTCCTATCCACTATAGATGAACGTGGTTATGTGGTGGCTAGGAGATACTAGCTATAGGACACTCAATTGGAGCTCAAGGGAACAAGATTGCACATGTAGCTTTGGTTGTTGCTCACTATGATTGATTGTCAAGTTGTAATTGTGTGCTTTGGGTGTCCTAAGGCATGTCATATTTATAGGAATGGGTTGCAAGGGCTTAGGGACGTTCTAGAGTGTTATTAGTACTCAACTACCCGTTAGGTGTCCATAAATTACATTGCAACAACTAGTTGTTTAGTGTTGAAAAGTGCAATCCAGAACCTGTCTCGGTCGAGAAGTTTGTCGACCGAGATGTTCTCGGTCGACCAAATCTTCGACCGAGTGTTGGTTTGGAGTAAAAGTATTCAACGACTATTGAGACTTTCCAACTACCAACCACTCTCAGTCTAACGGCTATGGAACCTACTCAAAGGTCTATCTCGGTCGAGAATGTTGTCGACCGAGGGTTATTCTAGGATTACATGAGTAGGCCAACAATCCGTGTTTGTGAGTTAGACTGAGGTGGTTCTCAGTCGAGGATTTTGTCGACCGAGAGTGTCTCGGTCGAGAAGTTTGTCGACCGAGAATGTCCCTATTTCTGTGTTTCAATATGTTAAATCATTTACTAAGTGTGTGTATCAACGTGTAATTGTGATTCTATCTTAGGGGAAGATCTATCTAAGTGTTGTGAGTGGATATGGAAGATCTAACGCTTGATTTACAGGATATCTATGTACTTGTACATTATATACTTGTACACATTTTTACATTGAGTACAATCATGAAAATAAAAGCAATCTAAGCATGTTGATCTTCCAATTTGTATTGATCTTCAACTATCCACTTCCTTATTTGTTTATCCCTAAAACACTCAAATAACAAGTTAGATCTTCAAGAATGAAATGTTATCATCATCAAAACAAAGGGTTTAATAATGTCCAACTTAGCCAACATATTTTAGTAAAGGAGGTGTTGTATGAATGATTTTTGAATTTCAGGGCTGGACACGATCATGACACACCTGTAGACCTGTCAAACGGGTGGGTGGGTTGGGATTGGGTTGGGTCATTGAGGGTTTGGATCTCGCGGGTGCGGGTCAAAAATATTCGGTTCTAAACGGGTGGAGAAAAGGCAAATCCAAACCTGATCCAGTGAGTTGCGGGTCGACTGTGTCCACGTAGGAAATGTCCACGGTATACCAGTTAAATTCATCTACTTTTGAGCTACCTATTGCATTATCATTACATTTACGGGAAACAGACTTATCTATTGTACTTCTACTAGAGTATCTACTCGCTTACGGCATAAACAAATGGGATATTAGAAGATATAAACTTATCTACTGTACTTCTACCACTTCTACCAATATGTCTACTCGCTTACGACACAAACAAATATGATATTAGACGACATTTTAGAACAAATTGATGCTGCTTGAACATCCAACTACAAAACGGCACAAACACTCCAATAAAAAAATAGACTTGCAGAGATCAAACGTGTTCAATTCATAAATATATAAAGACATCCAGTGCATTCAGTTATATATTTAATATTATTATTAGTTCATTTAAATGGGTCATCCGTGGGTGTCTGCAGATCATCTATCAAACTCGCTAAATAAATAAGTGGGTATAGATTTGAGTATTTTTCAGCGGGTGAGAAATTTTATGATCTAAAATTAATTTAAACGGGTCGACCCATGGGTGGCCATGAATTTTGAACCAGTCTACACCCGGAGGCGGCCGGCACATCGCATTAGTCGATCAAACCCAAACAAAGAAAAGACCCCAAAACTCGTCCCTCCAAACCCGACGCACTTCCGCAAAACCCAAAACCCCGATACGCTCTCCCCGGCAACCAACCGCAGCAGCAGCTCTCGCCAGCCCCGCGGAAGCTCACCGAGGAGCAGCAGCAACCTGCTGCAGCTGGTCCAGCCGCACAAAGTTAAGAGAAAGCACTGCTCCGCAGGCTTCCAGAAGCAGGTACTCCTCCAATACTCTTCTTTTTCTTCTACATTAAATTTCCCATCTTCTCTTCACTACCCCCTCCCAAGGTCTCCTTTCCCAGTCTATGACCTGGACTTTCTTTCTCTCTTTTTACTGATCACCACTTCACCAGTCTCCACCATTGTTGAGTATTGATTATCCTGTTCCTTCTCTCCCTGATCTCCTTCCTCCCTGCACCACCACCCACTCATCTCCTACCCCTCATATTCATTTCTTCAACTGGTTTTTTCTTAATCATTTACTGCTTTTGGAATTTAGTTTATCGTTTTCTTCTAATTCTAATTTGTATGATGTCTCTGCCACTTGTTATAAATTTTGAATATATAATTCTACGATTATTTGTATATAGTGTTATATCTGCGGTTTATGGTAATATCGATTTGTTTGTTTACTACTCTCCCCCCCTTCCATTCTATGTATAATTTACACCCGTCATGTCTACATAATGTTTGATAGTTTTGGTTACATTGAATGGATTTCAATATGTTGTGTGGATTATTGTATGTCTATCAAGAGAATAAAATATAAAGTTGACAATTTAGTTCCCATGATCGGATGAGTTTATACATACCAAACTATATCGTGTGTGTGGAATTGCCTTGTCAGTATCCATTTTTTTTGAAAATTGCTGCGTCCGCTTTCCAGACCTTGACTAGCGACATTTCCTGTTTCCTCTGTATATGTTTGTCTCTTTGTAGACATCATCTAATAGGTGCACATCATAAGATCTGCCGTCTCTATATATAGGGCTGGCAATCTTAGACTTGGCCAGATGGACCCATATATACCTGAAAATGCTCATTTGATTCCACACTAAAATTCAACCTTGTGTGAAACTTTTAGTTTATAGGGACCCAAGTAACCTGAACCCGACCCGTTTAACTTGAAAGTAACATGATGACCCAAAATTTGTTTTTGTGGTGGACTTTATTAAAATATATCACATTTCGGCACTTCACAACATTTTTTGACATGCTTATAAAAGATTAAGTATCTTATAGTTTAGCACATTTCATATACTTAATAGTACAAACCCAATTTTGGGGGCCAGTATGAAGTCAAAATTCACTTACGGGGCAGAACTCCATCTGACTCGACCTGATTTCCAGTCCTATTCGGATGGCACTTTCTTACCATAGACACGTGAAACACATTGTGCAACTGTCCAACTTGAGCGCTAACTCTAATATGTATCCACTTTTGAACACATCCCACCAATGATTTAAAAAGCGGGTGAAGCGGCCAAGCACATGTCCCGTTGTAATTTCAGCTGAAGCGGGCTTTGAAGCGTTTTGGATTGAAGCAGCCGCTTTCACCCGCTTTTTGCCGCTTCAGGCCGCTTTGCTTCACAGCAAGTATTGTTGGAGTGGCCCAATTACATGCCAAATCTATAGAAAAATAAAAGCACTACTTTTGGGAGATGTGATGCTCCAACTGTTGTATCTCAAAAGGTGTAAGAAAGTTTAGTAATTAGGATTTATTCTTTACTTTGTTACTGCTGTTTGTACACTTTGTACAACTAGACTAGTACTTTGTTCTGTCAAGTTCGTATATGATATTACCATATATGTTTAGTGTTCTTTGTTACCGCTGATACCCTAATAGTCTGACATTTAGTATACTTGAACAAAACCTTTGCACAACCATCTGTGGACTGTAACAAAATGATGTCGTAAAATATTGTTATATTGTCAATTATGTACTTAGTGTAGTAGTTTATTGTTCTTTACGACTTACTATGTATGATATTGGCATGTATGTTTAATGTTGTTCATTACCACTGACAAATTAATAGTCAACCATTTTGTATACTTGTCCAAAAACTTTGCACAACCATCTATAGACTGTAACAAAATAAGGTAATAAAATTTGTTATATTGTCTATTATATACTATGTCTAGTAGTTTATTGCTCTTTAGGATTTACTGAGTAATATCTAATTATCTTGATTCTACTATATTGTCATGGATTTCTGTTTATTATTGTTTAAATGTGCATCTATTTATATTATGTTGAAGACTACCTTACTTAGTCAACAATATTTGTACAAAGTAATAGTATCTAATTACTACTACCTACGATTTTTTTTTTACGAAATGATAATTTCCAAACCCAGCTGTTGAAACAATATTAAGTACATAGTACTAGTATGATACTTGATTGTTGAGCAAGGACTATGCGGTTTTATGATGTTTGAGTGTTTTTAGCTTGTGACAATTTACTTTTGTAAATAGGACCCTTTTTAATATGTGAAAGTCATTCTGATGCAATGAAATATCATTTAGATGCTTGATTAATGATATGTTAGTAGTATGGCGGTCACGAAATTTTTCTACATTTTTAAAAACAATTCAGACCGCTTTTTCAAAAAGCGCCCGCTTTAGTCCGCTTTAAAGCCTGGTTTCTGCTTCCCGCTTTGAAAGGGTCAATCCACACGCTTCCCGCTTCCCGCTTCGCGCTTTCCAAAACCTAACATCCAACTATGAAACAAGCTCCCATATACCTAGGAGCCAATTCACTGTTCTCCCCAAACTGCAGAACTCATTTCCTGGCAAGACTTTGATATGTTCTAAGTCTCCTATATGGAATTCAAGAGGTATTCTGTCTATATGCATAAGATTTTCGTCTATCCCGAGTTGTGGTCCAATTCTGGATGATAATGTATATCCTCTCTGTTGTTTGCTATACAATTTTAAGACCCAAGAATTGTCTCTATCTAATTTCATACCAACCCAGGTGATTTGCAACACCTCCCATTTAAAAGTTTTATATGGTGACATATGTATGCTCCCACGATAGCTTTTCTTGTAGGAAAACTCCATCAAACTCAAGTGTGTATCCTAGATATTGGAACACATCCTTTTTGAGGACGATAGTGAGCTGAGCTGTGAGGATGGCAGATCCCTGGATGATTTTCAGTAGCAACAGTGAGGCCATGGAATCCAGTAAGACCTTTTTGTGTTTGGTTGGGGCCATGTGTTGATGGTGAGTTATCTGGGTTCAATGCGACACCGACCTTTGAAACAATGTGGTAGGTACATGACCCATATATGTCGTAGGTGGTCTTCCCTCCAACAACTATAATTCAAGATGTTGTAAATGAACTCGTTGAACTTGCGGAGGAATGGTTTGGAAGATGTTAGAAGAAGTGTGCATGAAATCCATCAGGTTCAGGTGCTCTGTCCCCATTTGCTTCCCTGATCACGACTTCTATTTCCTCCATGGTAACAACACAGTTCTTGGATTTGCTCGTGGTTGAGGGCCAGCATATCCCAATCTCTACACCATTCCGAAGTGCAGGTCTGGCCACTGTTGAAGAACTTAGTATAATATTCAAATATATGCTTCCTGATAGTTCATAAGAGTTTCGGAAGGTGGCCAAAGTGTTGGAGAGGCCAAATGGCATCATCAAGAAGCGTCCAAAGTGTGTGGTGAATGCTGTTTCATGGCGGTTTGGAGATGGACGAGATTTGATGGTAACCGGAGCGGAGGTCAAGCTTGGAAAACATGGCGTTGCCATGGAATTTGTCCAGATGCTCATGGATGGCCGGAATCATGAAATTGGCCTTTGACTGTGTTGGTATTGAGTGCCTATTATTGGATATCTAGCTGCCAACTTCTAGTCAGATTTCTTAACCAAGATAGATGGAGAAGGAAACAGGCTTGTGCTTGATTGGAGGAGCCCTTGATTGAGCGAGTTTTGCACGTGATGCTCGAATTCCAATTTTTTAGAGTGAGGGTAGTTGTATTGGGCATCAATGACTGCTTTAGACTCATTGATAAGGAATATACAATGGTTCTGCGATTTGGTCAACGAAAATCTTTAGGCTTGAACAACTTGTTGGGAAAGTTGTTAGACTTGTCAAATGAGTGGGTGTACTTGTTTTGGGTTTAGGGTTTAGGTTGGGTTATTTCGAGTGTGGTTTTGCAGGTGTGGGTAAAAATAATCAACTTTATTCAGGTATAACCAAAACACACCTAAACTTAACCTTGTGGGTTGTGGGTCGACCTACGTGTGCTCATATAATATATGTTCAAATTGTGTTGCTAGCTGCCACTCTTAATGTTAAAAACCTAAAAAGAGAACAATTGGCTACTCTTTTTGACATCAAACATAGGAAGAAGAGATCAATCAAATATTGTGTTTTGACATCAAACACAACGGGTTAGCGTGCATTGATTTTGATGTGAAACTTTGAAAAAAGACAACAACTAGCTGCATCATTTTGATGTAAAATGCGATAAAGAAATGTCATAGATTTGTTATTAGTATAAAATACCACAAAATCAAAGTTATATTTGGTCATTTAACATTGCACATTCCTAATTTAACAAGTACTTGTGGTCCTCTACCGTACAAAACAAAATAAAGATAGTATAATTACCACGATTGAATATAAAACATGTTCAAGCAGGAAATTATATGCTCATTAACATAAATAACTATATGGAACATCACAATGTTGTTTGGATCAATGTAAACTAAAAAAAGTATCAGCCACATCCACTGTTAACACAAACACACAACTGCTACGAATCTACATGCATAAAAATTTCAGCTGCTTGATAAATGTGCAACATGATATAGTAGTCATACTTGTATTATACTTATGTGAATATACTTGTTTTATTTAATAGGGTCACTTGCGGGTGCCCATGTCACCCCCAAGACCCGCTAAGTAGGTGGATATGGTATGGATGATTTTAAGTGGATAGCAAGTTTCATCACCCAAATTGGACTTAAATGGGTCGAACTGTGGGTACCCGTGGATTTGACCTAGTTCAACACTTCCAAGCTATCAAGGATACATGTGACTTCCATGTTTGTGATGTGCGTCTCCCCACTACCCTTTCTTTCTCATACTTCTTCACCATCGCTAACACACAATTTCTACCCCTTCCGCTTCTGATCCCCTGCTGCCCTCCTATCCCGCAGAAGCCCCTGGTCTCCCGATACGCCACCTCTATCTCATTCTCTCCCTCGCCCTCTTGCCTTCGAGCAAAACCTCCTACCAAGCACCTACGTCGAAAGTCAGATTCTCCCTTCTAGTATTCCGCTTCCCCAATACCACTGCTTTTCTCGACCTCCTCCCGCTTCTACTTATCAAAACTACAAACTCGTCGACACTATCCGTCCATCTCACGAGCCCAACAACCACCCCATCACCGACTAATTCGACAACATACAAAACCCAATCGTAGATCGCCGTTTCCCCCTTCACCATCTCCCCGTCAACTATCCGACTCTTGCTCCATTAGCCGTGTTCTAGCTTCTACACAAGCTCGTCTTCCGCCTCATGGAAACCAGTTCTCTACCCTCATGAAACCCACTTTATACACAATCATCTCACGCGCCTCACAACCACTCCATCACCCGCTAATCCAACTGCATACAAAGCCCAATCACAGATCGCCGTTACTTCCTTCACCCCACGCTGACACCCGCTCAGCAATCCCACTTCTTCCCGCACCCCACATCCCTGTCTCCGCTTCCTATCTTCATTCTTCGTAACCACTACTTCTGCCAGATCCCACCCACCCTAGAAGCTACCTGCTTTGCTCTCTTCCTTTCCACTTCCAATAAACCCAGTGCCACTTTCCCTGATCTCCCGTAACGTCTTACCATCAAAACCACAACCAACACAAAACCTCCTGAACTACCCCTTCCGCGTTCCCCAATTCTAGGCCCGTCTGCATCCTCAACACTGTTCGTCGTCAGCCCTACTTCCCGTCAACCACATACCTCCCTCCCTCACCCTACATCCAAGTCACTGCCTTTGGTGCTGTAACGTGTGCCTCCCACCTCTGCCAACACCTTGCGTTGCCCCTATAATCCCATTCCAGTATTACCCGCCTCTAAGTGCCATCCTTCCCCTCTGCTAATCAACTTGGCAAACTACAAACTACAATAATTCAACCTGGCAAACTGCAAACTACAAAATGCAAACATTACCGAAAAGGCAATATCAAACTACAAATTACCAATTTGAAGGCAGTATCGAACTGCCAATTACAATTTTTTTGTTTGACTTGCACTGTGAACTTGAAAGCAATATTGGACTTCTTGTAACAGCCGCACTTGAACTGTGAACTGACAACTCTCTACTTAGAGAGTATCGAACAATTCTCTACTTGAGCAATTCTATATTTAGAGAGCGTTGAACAAATCGCTGCTTAGAGAGCATGATGGAAATCAATACTTAACTTAATTGTTAAAAATTAATCAAGTATCTATTATTCTCAAAGGGATGTTGCACCAAATACCATCACTACAATCTGTATACATTTTGAACTACTTTTTTTCACTGCAAATTGCAATATGAATGTCCAAAAATCTACAATGAGTATCTCCAATACCTAACATGTCATGGAGCTTTATATGCTGATGCCTAGGCTTCAATTAGAACTCCAGAGACTGATGTTTTGTAGCTTCAAATGCCTCTGACTTCAATTACGACGCCAAAACCTAACATCTTGCATCCTTGTTCAATTTATTCTTCTTTAGTTGAGGAATTTTTAACAATTGATAAGGAGCAAGACGTGCAAACTACACCAAGGGTGCCCACAAAGTGTGTGAGGATTCAACCAAGGCTGAAATGTTGGATCATAGTGAATCACAAGTTGAAGTTCTCTATACACCAATCGACAACGATGGACATGCAGTGATAGTTCATTTGAATACCTCTGTGGTCAACTTTCACAGGGAAATTCAGTCATCCAATGCAAATGTTGACAATGAATCCCCTTTGGCCAACTTTGATTCTCAAGTACTTGTTGAAAACGCTGATACTTCATTGATTACTTATAGTATATATATGTTCTACCACCTGATGCATATGATTTGGTTGTGCTTAATCTTGACGATGATAACTCAAGCATGCTTTGGTGAGAATTATATATGGGCTACACTTCAAGATAAGAGGTATGATACTGAGGACTGTCTTGATCTCGTTCTTTCTAGGCCTCCTCGACAACCTCCAAATAGTCCTTTGGATTGTGCATCTAAGGAATTTTTCTAGAAGTTTTGGAAATTCAAGATGAGTATCATGTATGAACTGAGGATTTTCTTGGCCTCATTTTTCCCAGGCCCCCTCCACAGCCTCCTGATAGAATTTGTGAGCTTGTTCCTCCTCAACAATCTCCAAATATCAAGACTTCCTTTACTCAAATCAAAGATTATCATGACTTCATTCTTCTCAGGCCTCCTCCACATCTGCCTGATAGTATTTGTGCGCTTGTTCCTCCGCGAAAACCTTCAAATATCAAGACTTCCTCTACTCAAACTAAATATTGTCATGACCTTGTTCTTCTCAGGCCTCCTCCACAACCTCCAGACAAGATTTATGAGCTTTTTCCTCATCCACAACCTGCAAACATCATTGAGGCTAATTTACAGGCAAACATGGTGTTCTTTCCTGATCTCCTGCGCCATTATCTTGTTCATTGGTGTGATGCTACATGACTTCTTTGCAACAAGCTTCAAAGACTTCCTCTATTTCTTCGACTCCATATTATTGTTTTGACTCGTCGGAGCCGAGTCTTTAAAAGTAGAGGAGAGTTGAAATAGGGCGATCATAGCCTTTGAAATATTCAACTGAGTAGTATTTATAAACTTTTATTAGTTTTCTTTGTGTTTTAGGGGCTATTTTTTATTTTTCCAGTTGGTTTTGTAAAGCTTGTGGCTTAATCTTTTTTTTGCTGACATATGGAAAAAACTAAACTTTTTAGTAAATTGAACTCAGTAGAAGCTCAATCAAACACAGTGAAATTTCTTTAAACCTATTGAATAAAATTTATAATTCAGATAGAGTCAAACTGTGGTATTTTAAAAATTGGTACAGTATTCAGTTTGAATGCAATCTGCATTGCCTTATTAGGCATAGAATAGTATTGTTAAATACAAGTTGAGAATCTCGCTACATGGAGCCAGGATCCCTCTGGTTGTTGGAATAAGCGGATTTTATTTGTCTACAAATTTTCTTGTCAATTGCCCTAGCAGATGCTTTGAAAAATGTGGGAACAAGGAGCGCGAAAAATTCAGCTCCACATTTTTTCCTTAGCAACTTGCTGACTGGACCTTCGGTTAGCTACATTTTCATTTTTGAGTAGGCAAGGACCTGTAGCCTCTGTCTAGGCGCCTGAAATTCTCTGATCGTGTTTCTTTAGCATTTACTCTGAACAACGTATAGGCCTTTCCTTGAGTAACTAGTTATAGATGTCTGAACTATAGTATACTATTAATATTTGATTTATTGCAAAAACTGGACTAACATGAACGTTAAAAAATTGATTTTGCAATTAACTTGCTTTGACTTTTTTTTTTTGCGGCTGTTCATCTGATATGACCAGTGTATCCTTTCCTTACGAGCCACTCCTTTGTTAGTATGTGAAGCTGTCTATGCTTTCACCTTCGATTTTTAGTACATATTCTGGATAATTGGTCATTGCTCTTGAGTAGTACTTAGTGATTGATGTTTTCTGTCGTTGCATTATGTACATGGGTAATGGGACTTGTCTAAGCATTTTTACTTTACAAGATATCATTTCCAATCTTCAATAAGTCATTATTAACTATGCAGTCTGTAAGTAAAGAAAGATATATAGGTTTCCCACCACAATAAGAAGAACCTATCACAATTAACCAGTTGGACTATTTCTTGTTTAAAATAGATTTAGCCATTTTTTTTCTTATGGAGTGTAATGCTTTATTCTCTGTATGATGCAGATTTACAAGCATCTTGATAGAAATCTTTTGAGTTTGCTATTGCTAATGGAAGGATTGAAGGAATCAAACACAAAACTGGTTGTCTATGTCCATCCTTCCAAAGCGGACAATATCTATGGAGCAGTCCTTCGCCAACTGAGCACTTATCTTTTCACGTATGACCGTTTCTATTCAATTTTCAGAGGTTTGGATTACGTTGCTGGTACAAAATATAGAAATGAGCCAATGGCGCACTCTGCAAATTGTTTGAGTATTAATCTACTACGACTTTGTGATACCCAATAAGCCAATAACAATCATGTATGGTTCCGGGCTTGTTTGTTTGAAGTCATTTAGTTCTCTGAATGCCACAATTAATTTTGTTGTCAAATAGAAATCTTGATTGGTGATGCTTGCCAGTACTATGCCCTGAACCTCTGATTCATCCATAAACTATTAAATCTGTAGAGAACAGCATGGATGAGATTAATATGACGTATACCATTATTAACTGCTATGTAATTGGGGATTAGCATCTGTGTGCCATCCGTAGATTAGGCATTTGGAATACTTTCTGTCAAGCTGAGAATTTTTTTATTCGGGAATGATGCGGGAAATTTAGGAAAATAAGGCAAAAATATGATCAACTGTTTGGGAAAATAGTAAGCACAATGTATGTATGGATATCTCTGTGTTTGTACATGTATCGATCCATAAATTCGAACATGATTGATGAGTCTGATATGTTTGCATGTTGTATGTCTATGCGTGTACACACACATACATACACATGCAACTAGGTAGCATGAACATGGAAACATACACGATTTGGACATGGACAGGAGCAACAATGATTGTAAAAAATATAGGACATACTCAACAACAAACACGATAAATAAAATACATATAGATGTATATTATTTTTATGTATAAACACCAAAAAGAATAAGCACAGTCAAACATGTTGGATCCTAGATGGGTGATTAGATGCTCTAGAGGGGGGGTGAATAGAGCTGAAAGCACTTACACAAAATTCATTAAACCTTCAAAATATATGACAAGATAAGGTTGCTAAATAGGTAATTTGAGTGCAACTAAATCAAGCATAGCAAGGATAAGAGAGATTGAACATGCACCAATTAGACAAGCTATTTAGAGTGGTTCCACACTTCAAACTAGAAGTGTGTCATTCCACTTGCCTAGAGAGGTCAACCTCTAGGACTTCAACCAATTGCACTCTTATATTCATTAATAAGACATACAATACATGACCAACAAAGGACTTACCTATCCAATACAAAGAGTCTTCAACCTTACCAAGGACTTACCCACTTTGCAAGAGTCTTCGGCCTTCTCCAAGGACTTACCCACTCTTGCACAAGTCTTCGGCCTTGTAGGAATTACCCACTCTTCTTGGATCTTCCGCCTTTGACTTCACCTTCACTCGGAGAAGCTTTCCACCAAGGTCTTACCCACTTGAGCTTGAGTCTTCTGCCTTCTCCAAGGGCTTACCCACTCTAGCTCCAAGTCTTTAGCCTTGATCTTCACCAAGGGACTCCTTCCCTTGTTCTTCTTCACCTCTCTTGGACAAGAGAGAGAACCTTCATCTTCAAGATAGGAATGATAGAAGGGAGGTGGTGGAAGTGAGAGCCTCACAAGATATACATATATGACTAGCTCTCTTACAGATTTCCTACTCACTCTAATGGATGTAGCAAGTGATTAAGCTTAGAGAGAGAGAGGAGGCTGTAGGAAGCACTCAACTATAGAATAGGAGCCTCACAAAGAGTTTGCAATGAATGCTCAACCTTGGAATGAAGCCCAAGGGGTCCTATTTATAGTTGGGGATGCCTCTTAGCCTTTGGGAACACTTAAGAACGAAAACTAGCCGTTTTGTGGCTTGCAACGGATCTATTTTCACTTGTTGCAACTCCACAACGGCTAGAAACACTTTTCTGCACTTTTCCGTACAGTGCATTCGGTCGAGTTTCTATATGTGTAACTTGACCGATCAAGTAGCAGGCAGCCCGATATTGAAATGATCGGTCGAGTTTGTTCTGAGGAAACTCGACCGACCATTCCAACTGGAACTGGCCTACTACCCAATCGGTCGAGTTCTGTGAGTGCAAAACTCGACCGATGCAATCTTCAGAAAATCGATCAAGGTTTGATCGGTCGAGTTTCAGGGTGGGAAACTCGACCGAACAAGTGCCTGTAATTGATTTTCAAAGTTGCATTAAAAGTGCTCTAAAATTCGATCTAAGTGTTCCTGATATTTTTCTAAGCTTAATTACAAGTCATACAATCATTACAAGTGATTTACAACATGATTCTAATGGATATACATCATATTACAAAAACGTCCACTTGTATGACTTTGACTTGTCTTTTCTCCAATTTGAGATACGCAAGTTAGGGCAATTGGAGTGTGTCTATACCTAATCTGAAAACACTCAAGTAGAGGCATTAGACACCAATATGTGGAATAGTTAGTCATCATCAAAACACGGGTTTAGTCAATTTAGACGTGAGTCAACATTGACCTAATTGACCTTGAGTCAACAAAACACAAAGATCATCTCATCCACGCTATATTGCACTTCCTATTTGCATTCAAAATCACATTGCATTTATCATGAAATCAAGCCATCAATGACCTACTATCAAACAAACTCACATTGCCTGTAGTAATAGTCAAATTATTAAAAAATAACAAGTTAAACATCACAAGAGTGAGATGTGTTGTTATTTGTAGAATAGAGGACAAGGAGAAAAAATTGGCAATAACGGAGGAAGAGGAGAAGAATGTTTCTGGTGGTATTGTTGTTTATAGTAGTGCTAGTGGTCGTTGTAGAGGAGAAATATAATGCACTATTAGAAGTGGAGGAAGAAGAGGATGAATTCACAAGCTCGAGAGTGAAGAAGGAAGAGGGAGAGAAATCGCTAGCATAAAGGGAGACGAATTTGAAGGGTGGGGGAGCAGGAGTGTAGGAGTAACCATTTGTTGTGGTCATGTCTCCTAGTGGAGAGGAGAATGTAGCACTACAACTGCTCCTGTTGTTGTAGGATAAAAACAATGGCTGATGGAGATCACCCCGTCTTGCGGAGGAGAGGGGTTGATGCCTGCGATTCTTGCTTCTTGTGGAGGAAAGGGACTACTATGTTGCTGCTACTTGCAGCACCTGCTAGCATAGGAGAATCAATCCTAATTAGGAGTCTGACGTTAATCTCCATCATGGTGAGGTTGTATAAGGTATGGAACAGATGTTGATGGTTGTAGCTGGAGGAAGAGGAGAGGTTTGCAACATGTGGAGAAAGAGGAGAGGCTGGTGGCTATAGATGGAGGAAGTGAACCAGTTGTCTATGTGGCGACATGACCAAGAGGGGGATACACGGGTGTTGGGAGTGTTGCCAAGGGAGTTTGTGTTGGATGTTTCTCCTTCTTAATTAGTGATGGGCTGTGTAGGCTGTGTCTAAGCCATATTCGTACTTTGTCTGACTCCTAATAAGAAAAGACACCGCGTGTCCATGGTGCGTCAGCGTCAAATACATTTCAAACATAGACACAACAATCTCTGGGAGGTGTCCAGGCTTCCTAGCGCATACATATACACATGCCAACTACCCACCTGCATGAACACTCACACATATATTATAGATCCACTCATATATATGTATGTATATACATATATATGTATGTATGTATACATATATGTATAGACACATATATGTATATATATAAATTACATTTGTATATTACACACATATATAAATTTTACTCACATACATATATACATGTATATATCATCATCATCTAAGCCTCAGTCCCAACCATGTTGGGGTCAACTACATGAATTCTTATTTTCCAATCAACTATGTTATGGGCATAGTTATATGGGCGTCTGCTTAGACGGCACCACCTAGCCTTTAAAACATGGGCGTCCAACCTAATTAGGCTATTGTACAACATGGCCCCCCGCTTAGGCGGTGCTTAGGCATCCATAGAACTAAATGTCTAATTCCGACGCCGTATCCAATGGCTTAGAAATATAAATTCACAAAAATTTTGTCCAAAATTTTGATATTTGCGGCCTTGACACTTTCGATGCCAAAATGAGCGAATTAAATCATGAAAATTTACCAGGTAGATCTAAACGCTAAGATATTACTTAAATATGCAATAATATTTCATATTGATATGTTTGTGGGGGGGGTCTCCTACATGTGTAAATGAATGAAGCTGAACTGTTTTGACAATCAATTTGATGACAATTTTGATGGTAAAATTAAATAATTATATAATTAAATATCATAAACCCAATGTTTAGACATAAACACCAAATTATATAATAAATTTATATGTTTGAGAGGTCGGGGTGGGATCCATGTCTTGACGAGTGAATGCACAAATGAATAGAAATGTCAAGTTTGTTAGACCACTACAAACTTACAGGCTAACAAGTTACAACTTAGAACTTAAAACTTACAATTGGAAGTTTCAAACTTACAAATTACAACTTGTATAACATATGTTACCAAGGGTCCGATTGGTGTGCGGGGAGGATAGAGAGGAGAGGAAGAGATGAGAAGAGAGAGAGAGAGAGTGAGAGAGAATATGTATGAGAGAGAGTATGGGAAGAGAGAGAGAGTGTATGAGAGAGGGAGAGTATGAGAAAAGAGAGAGAGTGTTAGAGAATATGTATGAGAGATAGAGTACGAGAAAGAGATGATATATGTATTCAGGCTACTTATTCCAGGCTACTATGGAGCTTCGTATTGTTCATCACATTTGTTCTCCACTTCCAGACAACATTGAAGGATCTCCACTGCAGCGTTGACACCGAGCTTCTCGCGTTCGTACCGCATTATGTACGTTAGGACAAGAGTTTGCTACACATATTTCAGCCCTTTGTTCCTCTTCCTTCGGTGTTAATGGTGGTTCAGTTGATCATTCTTGCTGCATTCTTGAGAGACATATGAGTGTTTTTTCAGACTTCTCAGAAGCTCAGCAATTTCAAGCCTGCCAAGTCTACATCTGCAAGGTTGATTCATCCAGTTTTATCATCACCGAGCTATGTATTAGCATTGCCTTCCGCTGATCTTCTTGGTACTTTCCTTGATGGATGATATCTCATTTCCTGTCAAGCCCCCAAGGTTCATGCGATAGAGTTATGGTACCTGCATCGTATCACCAACATATCGTCCGTTCATGTTCATGCCACGTTATGCACGCCTTCTCAAACACTTTGAAGACACTACTACTACTACATCATCATTGGAGATCTGCGTTCGTGCCACGTTAAGTACGTATTCCAGTGAAGATGACGTAGTCATGGTATTGAAGATCGTTTGCTCCAAGTGGCGACTTACTGCTGTAGTATTCAGGTCTCATTCACCATATGTTTTCCTTCCAGATGCACTCCACAAGACCATCTCCAAAGCTTGAGGATCTCCAGCCTGCATAAGAGAGAGGCGTTGTCATATGATTCAGGGGGAGTTTTGTTTAAGGGGGAGTATCAATCTTTTGTATGGGGAGTGATATTTATCCTTTATCATTTCTATCTTTTCTTTTATCGAGTCCTGTAACTTCAAGGTTGGACATGTGTTTCACCCATGATCCAGCTTGAGGGGGAGTGTTAAAGAGTATATATTAGCCTATTTAGTTAATAGGTTAATTAGTTAGTGGGCCTTTAGTGTCTCGGCCCGTTTAGATTACTTGAGTCCCAAGTCTCAGGGTTTCTCCCTTGCTCCTATATAGGACAGGGTTGTACCTCTTTTATTAATCGAATCAGTTCAATACAATATTCTTTTATTAATTAAATATATACATAAAATATGATTTATTAAAAAAAATCCAAAAACACATATGCTCCCGCATTCCGCTTATACTCTGTGCGGTACCCTGACAGAATACATACCGCATAACGCATTTCAAAACATTGACGTGATTTGCATTAGGCGGTCTCTCCTAGAGAGATAGGACCATGGTGGCCTCTTCTGGAGAGCGAGAAAGAGAGGGGATCACTATAACAACCTCTCCTTGACCATACATGACCTTGAAGTGCTCTTCTCTTAATCCAATGCTTTGATAACCAAGTTACATCATGTGGGACTAATCTCAATATATAGGAAAAAGGGATATATGTATATAACATTTGTTTACACTTACTCTAGCAATGAATCACTTGCTTAGTCTGAGTTGCTGACTTTTTCTATTAAAGAAAATGTGATTATTTGATTTTCTGATTGTATCATGTATTTACATCAGTGTGGGCTATTTTAAAACACTGACAATTCAATCAGTAATTTGGATTTTGGCTTTTTCTGGCAGGTTTGATCAAATTTTTGACGGTATCCTGTTGGCATATTCATTTGAGCTTCACAATGCAACCCCTAAAATTCTTCCAGGGTTGATACCCTATCTTGGCGTTAACATTGATGCAAAGTTGCTGGTTCTTTCTCCAAAACCAGGCGTGTTTCTAGGTAATTTAACTTGTTGGCTTGGGCTATCAAATACTTGTTAGATTATAAACTATCAACAACTGACAGCAGTGTGCAGGTTTACATATACAAACTATCTAAATTGGATTGTGCAGGTTAACATTAATAGAAACTATCAAAAGCAGAAAGCTACGAGCTATGTCTCTACTATGCGTGTTAACGTTAGTACAACTTATCCTAATTGAATGATGCAACCTATCACATTATAACAAATGCTTTTAGACTGTTAGTCATCTATTAGTTTTATTAAAGCTGACACAAGTCTAAATAGTTATGCCGTCAACTAGAAATATTCGACAAGTAGGTCATCCTATTCACTGTTTATTTGAAAGATGAATAATCTTTGCTTCCATAATTTAAAATGAATGTACCATAGGAGCAGTGATTTTCAACATAAACTGGTATGCTGAGCACATACCCCCTCTCTCTGAGAACCTCTGACAAAGACATTAAATTGAAGATTTAATGTGTAAAATTGTTGTGGGTGGTGGTGATAGGGTCTTAATGAAGGAATTCCTCATTTCTTACCTAGTATAACTGTCAATAAATTCAATCCACTTGCAACTGGATAATGCCACCTTCCGTGTGGCATGTAACAACCTTCATATTGACAAATTGATAATTCTGAAAAATATGTCTACAGAGCGAAACCAGGGAATGTGGAGATAAGGTTTGAAAAAACCCTTATTTTTGGTGCTGCTTGTAAAGCCCCTCACTAGTTATTGATAGGATATAGCATACATAAATCTCCCTTTGAATTGAATGATGTAGGGGAATTTGTAGCGGAGTCATGATACATATTGATGTTTAATTAACTAGGGCTTAAAATATATAGGAATTCAATTCAAATTATTGTCCACTTCATTTCTAGTTCGTATGTCTTCATTTAGAAAAGTGCGTTGAATTAGGAGCTTCTCTCTTCATCAAATCAAGCTTATCTTTTGATTTAGCTATCTTCTCTGTAAATATCAAACCGAATACTGATGGCTGATTTTATTAGGATCATCTCTGAAGAAAGATTATGGAACTTTTACAAATAGAAGGTGATAGGTTGACCGTTCTTTGGTGTAGTCCTTCTCATTTCAGTACGCGAGTAAGGTTAAGAGTAAATAAATTCATTATCCTTTTGTTGTTGCAGACTTGCAGCAGAATTCAATCCATTAAATCCACCAGAAATAGACTACCCTTCCTCTAAGAGATGAAGCTCTAGGCAAAGAAGTGATAGATGTGAAGATGTCTCAACCAATCAGGAAAACGAATCCTGAATGCCTCAACACTCGAAACTAGATGATCTTCCTTTTCACTTATATATCTTTCCATCTTGTGATCAAAGGAACAAGGATGAGTAAGTAGAAATGATTGATAATGAGTAAGCACGCATGCAAAAACATCAGTGATTTCCAGTAATACTGTAATCTCCTAGAATTGAAACTGCAAAGAGTAGCTCAAAGTATGTAAAGCTGTTTCCATTATGCATGTTTACACAATATACTCAATGGAAGGAATAATAAGTTGTATTTCTTTCACAGATTAGTAGTCAATACTGTTTAGTTGTGGTTAGTTCTAGCCTTGCTAAAGGCAAGATAAGAAAAAATGTTTTCTTTGGTAAATCATATTGTGTTACAGGTATATAGTAGAAGGTAATCGTATAAGATGATACCATCACACTTGTTAATGTGCCAAGGCACTAGGGCCAGACGTCTTGCGAGGCCTAGGTGGCTGTAAGTATATTACATTTTATGTAACTTTACCTATATGAAAACATGTGCTAAGATTTTTATCAATATCTATCCATGTGTTATAAATTTTGATAACATTTCCTCCTTTATATAAATGTTATATTTTATGTCTATATAAAAGAGATTTTGAATCTTTACATCTCGATCAGAATATGACCCATAACAGAGCTGATTGGAAAAGAAGGGTCCATGTAACCGACCCCAACATGGCTGGGATTGAGGCTTAGATGATGATGATGATCATGTGTAGGTTAATTTACTTATATGCATATGTTTTATTTGAAGAGAACATAACCAATTACATTTCTGATTATATATATATATATATATATATATATATATATATATATATATATATATATTGCCAAAACAAGAATAGTAATACTGAACCGAGTACAAGATAGAGAATCAATAAAGAAATAGAGATTTATCTATAGCAACTATACCTTAACATGGCATCTAAACCGTGAATTGAAATAAAGACGACAATGCTCAACCATGATAAATCGATTAATGTGTGTTAGTTTTAAAAGAAAATAATATTACATAATATCGACAACAGTAAATGTTTTGAACATAGGACAAGAAAATAGACCATTTAAAGTCAAAAGCAGAGCATATGGCCAACAAAAATGACATAGTCCGACATATTTGGTAAGGTGTGGGGTATCCCCATATTTGGTAAGGTGTGCACTTTGACAAGTATGGATACAACACGTATTAAAATGTTAGACTGAAAATAAAACCTCAAAAGAGTTTGCCAAGATAAAGAAAATTTATTTTCAATGATTATCATGAACTAGAAATATCTTGTGTTCATTATAATGACACTAGATCTCAGATAACTAGTCCAAAATGAGAGAAATGTAGAAGTTAGTATTCAAAATGAAACTTTGAATGTATCCTTTCCATATGCTTGCAAGTTTTGAAGAAGAAATTTAATAGGGGGAGTTTGTTACAACCCTAATTTTGTTTAGTAATATGATTTGGTTGATTATGCCCGATTTGAATCTCATTCTCTAATATCTATAAATTGCTCAATAATAGCTAGGATTTGGGAGAAACCCTACATTTTGTATTTTAATCGTGAAACAAGACGTCGATTGCGACATGTGTGGAAGTGGAAGTTTGTGGAAACATTGAGGAAACTTCAAGGACTTTTGCAACTAAACTTCGGGTAACTTTGACAAAAATTAAGCTAAAAATAGTGATTTTTGATGAAAACTGATAGATTTCATCAAATCTAGCTAAAACACAATATATGTTTACATATAGCCATCCATATAGGTTTACATATGTAGAAAAACACATGGTTACATACAGTCGCGTCTGGATGACAATAGATAGATCCACATAGAAGCAAAAGGAACACCATAGAATAATGACGTCCCAATATGTAACTTCATAGTAGCAGTCGAGGTAGATGATGAATGAGCAATAGCAACAGAGATCTCCATATAGAAGCAACACAATTATGAACAAGCCACATAACAATAGATGGATCCACATAGAAGCAAAAGGAACACCATAGAGCAACAAAAGGATCCATATATCAGTAGTAATAGTGGCATGAAAATACATGTAGCAGCTTACTAAATTCTCTTCCTTCATCTCTCCTCCATCTTATCTCTTCCCTCTACTCTTCATCCTCTATTTCCCCCCCTCACGCCAACCACGAAAAGAGTCAAGAGAGTGGTTGGCGTGGAGAGTCAAAAACAATGGTAGAGGTAGGGTTATGTAGGCAGTATGTGGAGGAGGTAACAGAAAATGCAAGTCAAGGTGCAAAATGACCCCATTAGGTAGATCTGTGTAGAAAAATAAATGGACCTCTCTCCGACCTGAAAAGGAGATTTGTATAGCCCGTAGGGCAACAAATATGTAGCACAAATGGATCCAATTAACACAAGAAGAACAAAAGGAAGACTACCAGAATGTAAACTTCGGTAGAAAGAGAAGATACACTACCGGAATGTTACTCGGTACTCGGTAGGATGGATAGATTCAAAAAGGGGGTGGAACAAGTATTGAAGAGGTAGACAAAAGGTTATGTAGGGTTGGAAGATCGGGGGGTGTTAACCAAATTATAAAAATGCTGAAAAAGGAAAGATAATTGTTGTTGGTAAGAGAAAGGAGCACGCCATGTATAGATACCTCTGTCACATGATAGAATCATTGTAGCACGTCAAGATGTAGCAACCGGTAGCAGTGGACACGCCGTGTCTTGAGCGACACGCTGTGTTTGTTGACACAAGAAGCAACAATAGTAGGCGACACGCCGTGTCGGTGAAGAGACACGTTGTGTCTGGTAGACAGTAGCAGCAGTCAGTGCCAACAGAAACCGGCGACACGCCGTGTCGTTGAAAGGACACGACGTGTCAGTTGACAGAAGCTCGGGGTAAAAGCAGGTGACACGCCGTGTCAAAAAGATGACACACTGTGTCTGAAAGTGACATGCCGTGTCCTAAATCGGCGAATGCAGTCGCAAAGAAGCAGAACACCGCCTGCACGCCGTGTCAGCCCGCACGCCGTGTCTAGAAGTGACACGTCGTGTCGGCGGCGAACAACAACAGAAAAAGGCCTCGAAACAACAACAAAAGTGGGGGGAATTCTTCCGGATCTCCACCAAATCAGTAGAGGATGATGGATCCTCAATATTAGCGAAAACAAGGAGATATTTTCCTTGATTTAGGATCAGATCTCACATGGGTGGATGCATGGATGAGCGGTGGCAGCATACATGGAGGCAACATGGAAGGCGGTGGCAACATAGATGGTGGTGAATGGGATAGCGGCGGCTTCATTAGCAAGCAAGGTCGACGGAGGCATGACGGCCCTTTTAGATGTGGATCCTGCAACTTCATAGGATGATTGTTGTTGATGATGATGAAGATGGAGACGACTCCAACAAGAAGCAGGGATAGGATGATCCCTGCGGGCAGCCTAGCCATGCAAGTTGATGTGAACCATGTATTTGTATTAATCAATATTTTTATATACCAATTTCATAGGATAATTTGTAAGTCAGTGTTTTATTTTGTTGTTGAGTTTTATTTAGATTTAATATATTAAAGCATGGTTGGGGTTGAGGCTTAGATGACGATGATGATGACAAATATTTTAAAGCATGGCTAGAGGAGTTTTACATTGTAATTTTTTATGGAATGTCTCTATTGTAAACTGTGGAAGATTAGATATGATGGGGAGGATCTCCTTACGTGTAGGTTTTCTTGTTGCTTGATAGAAAAGTGGCAGCCAACCTTTCCTATAAATAGGAGAAGGGAGGAAGCATACATACATAGACCAAACCCCAATGGGCCAATGGACAATTGGGCCCATGTTACAAATAGACTAAATGACTTAAGCAAATAAACAAAACACTTAAGTAAATAGACACTCTAATATAAACCTCAAGGTTTTCTTTGGTCAGTTAATTGGCTATGAATTAAATTTTGGGTTTGTGTCACACACCTTGATCACCAAGGGGAAGAATACTTTTAATCAATTGAATGACATTTGCTTTTTTGAAACAGAATGTTGCCACTAAAATCAACATATACAAAGAATAAATTGAAACTATGGCCATCATGGTATTTATTTGGATAACGTATGAGATGTTGATGATGTCAAATGGCCCTAGACAAATAGGTTTCTGCAATCTTCATGATGTGTCCAAGTCTGGAAGCATAGGTTTCTATTTGGAGTGTATGCTGCCTGGGGCCATTTGATCTTAGTTTAGGCCATTTTAGGCCAAATCTGGTTGATTTCAGGTTTGGCTTGTGACAAGTTCTGTCATGTGAGGTTATTTTTGAGTTAATCAGGTAAGTTTTATATTTGGTTAGGTAAAAAATAGGTCAATTTAGGTTTGATCTGGTCATTTAAGGTGTGTCTGATTTAGGTCAAATTAGGCATGTTAGGTCTAATTAGGTTTAGTTGTGATGTGGGTAAATTTAGGATTAAAAAAACCAATACACATACAATTAGTGAAATATGCGCATAGAATATTTGCAAAATACATATGTATAATCTATATTTTAAAAAAATACAAATATAATACAATGCGCGGGCTACCTAGGTGATGGTGCCTAGGCAACTTGGCTCCCGTACCTTGGAGTTCACCACATAGTCACACCTAGCTAATGATGTGTCTGACTCATGATGACATCGGTCTAAACGAGGTAATCTTACACATTCTACCATTTCACACTAAATTAAAATGAAATTGTCAACAATGTAGGCCTAACCTATGTCAGCATTCTACCATATCACTGAAACATACCAACACGATAGAAAGTTGGACAAAGTTGTGGAGACACTCTTTTTGCTTTGAAGAAAAGAAGTGAGGGAAACATCGGGAGACAAATGCTTAGTTTTTGTTAATGAATTTCCTTCTTTACGAGAGACTTGTACTGTACTACAAATGCATAATTGTATGGTTTCTTCTTCTTGAGACCTATACTGTATTCTTAAAGTCAGTGCCCCTACTGTAGAAACATGACAGGTGGTCAGTTGATGTTGCTAGCAAGTGGAAAAGATAATTTCTGAAAATAAGCTGAGTTTAGCATGTTTTCCTCTCTACTCTCTATCTTCTTATCAAGACGTTAAAATAATAAGTATCAATGTTTCAAAAAGTGGGAAGCAGGAGGCGTGCGAACATCACCTTGTGGCCGCTTGAGCGCCAGGAGGGCGCTTTGTGAAAAAGCGGGCCCCACAATTTTTAGATAATTTTATAGGAAATTATACATATTAGTATATAAGTAATTTTTTTAAGGAACTTTAATACTTATCTAAACACCCTACACGATAAGATAAAATGCCTAAATAGTTTAGAAAACAATAAAAAATACCATGTACTATGGTTTGTATTAATGTATTACTATATAAGATAGAAAATTACAGAAATGCAAAATGGAGTAACAGAAGGGGGTGACTCCCCTGCTACCCTGAGATGAGTGTCAGGGAGTTATAACGTTGTTGGTTCCAGGGATCGAACCAGGGTCGCTTCATTGGCGGCCCGTTAGCTGATCCACTGGACCAACTCCACCCGGTTAAAATGTAGTATGCAGTAGATAATTAGATATATAGTGTATGTATTAATGTATTATAGTATAGAATGTATCATATGATAATATTACATACTTGCATATTATATAATGTACAACAATAATGTATTATACTATTTCAAACTTATATTATTGTACTATATTACTTGTGCATATAGGTATACACGTACATATATAATAGGAGAGTCGGCATATAGTAGCAACAACATCATTTGACTAAAAAAACGAAAACAAGAAAGCAACAGTACACCCGCCTCATGTTTTTCTGGAGAAAAGGAGGAAACGAACAAACAAATAAGAAAAACAAGTGAGTATTTGATTACGGTGGAATGGCCCATCCTCTCTTGGGTAGGAGAAGGCTTCCCCAAATGTCCCACTGCAGCAGAATGAAGGAAGGCGGAAAGCCAAACGTGGCTGAAATTGCAAGCTCCCTCCAAACAACACTTGGGTTCCCTTGGGTGCACAACAAGCACAAACCCATTTCAAGCAACAAACAGAAATAAAGAATACAATTGATACTACAATATAATCCATTGTGCATCAAGTCCATAATGCAAATCACAACAAGATGAAACCAATAATATATTCATAAATATCAAAGTATGAATGATTCTCACAATTTATAGACTACAAAAAGTTGCTTTACCAATTTAAGAACACTAAAATCCAAGAACTATGTTTATTAGAGAGTAGTGAAAATTTACTATAAGTCATGAGAAAGAGGAGGAAGAGGATGTGTTTAGCTTCATAATGACGGTGGTGTAGGAGATGATGTGTGTTGAAGTGGTTGGCACCTGACAAAAGAGGAGTGGAAAGTAACATTTGGCATAGAGGAGGGGTGTACTACTGTTGGACATATTTTTGCGGTGAAGGGGAGGAGACTATTAGTTGAGCATGAGGAAGTAGATAGGAGATACATAAGGAGAATGAAGAAGAGGACGGGCCAATTGGGAGGAAAAGGAAGTGGAACAAAGACACTTCTGGGAGGCTGTCATGGCCGTCATGGACACGTGTCTTATAGACACACTGTGGACACGTTTCTGCGTGGGGTGTTGAGGCGTGTCCATTTGATGTCCAAGTGGGACACGTGTCAAGGACAGCCGTGGCTGCCTTCGAGAAGTGTATGCTAGGAAATAAGGATTTAAATGAGGTTTTTAATTTTCGTCTTAGAAGAGTGAATATTTAATGTATGCATGGACTATGGAGTAGATATACCAAAATGTGAAAAATTTCGTTACTTGGGCTCTATCATTCAAACATATGGCGATGTCCAAAATGCCGTTTATCATAGGATCACTACGGGATGGTTGAAATGGAGGAGTGCAACTGGAGTATTATGTGATCGGAAGATCCCTCTCAGACTAAAAAGCAAATTTTGTAAAACTGCTATACGGCCAGCCATGCTCTATGGGAGTGAATGTTGGGCGGTGAAGAAACAAGGACTCAATAAGATGAACGTGGCTGAAATACGTATGTTGAGATGGATGTGTGGGGAGACAAGAAAATATCACTTGAGAAATGACTATATCAGGAATAAAGTGGGGTGGCGAGCATTGAGGACAAGTTGCGCGAGGGCCGACTCAGATGGTATGGACATGTGCAACGTAGACCGACTAATGTGCCTATACGAAGCAATACTATTGAGGCAAGCACAAGTAATAGAAGAAGAGGAAGGCCTAAATTAACATGGGAAGAGCTTATAAAGAGAGATTTTGAATCTCTACATCTCAACCAGAATATGACTCGTGATCATAGTAACAAAAAGCGCCGAATATTCGTAAAATTCGGCGATTAATCGCGATTTTTTATGCCGCCGAATGTTACGCCTGAATAAAGCGGGGATCGCCGAATATTTCACGTTTTTTCGCGATTTTTATGAACTTTGGTGATTTTTCGCGATTTTTTTGTTTTTTTCCCGAATTTTCGGGTTTCAGTCGCCAGGCCTGAACCCGCTGCTAGGCCGGCTTCGGCCCACTACGGCTCCCAGCCTCCGACAACGCCCCCACCCCCGACATTTCCCGACTTTGCCCTATCTATCCCATCCCCCCCCCGACCCTAGCTCTCTCCCTCGACAGTTCCACGGCACACGACGAACGCTGCGCTTGGAGCCCACGACACCGACGATTCTTCGAGGCGGAGTTCACGGCGGCGCTAGGCAGTAGCGGCGGCGGCGCTTGGCAGCACCGGCGGCAGTTCTCCAGCGGCGGCGACAGGGTCTCCACTCTCCAGCGGCGCAACTCCTCCTCCATTCCAGCGGCGCAGCTCCTCCTGCATTCCAGCGGCTCAGGTACTTCTTCCTCTCTTCTTCCTCCCATGGGTTCCCTTCCCTTCCTCCGCCATCCCCCCTATTTCTCTGTGGAAGCAGCAACGCTGCTGCCCAATCTGTCGTGTGACTTGTGTCGTCACCTTCTCTCCCTCTTTTCTTTGATTCCCCCTTGCTGAGCCATTCCTTTGATTCTCCCTTGCTGCTCCTAATTTTTCCCTTCCCATAGCTGTGTCATACTTGTATTCCCTCCCCGCTAACCCCATGTTTCCCCTCCTTAATCCCCTGTTGTTGCTCCTCAATCCCTACGATTCCTCCCTCCCCCATTGCTATGAGGTTGTGACGTGATGCGAAAATGTCTAATCCCCCTCTTTACTGCTGCACCATTCCTCTATTCCCCCACCTCTTCTTTCAATTTTCTGTATCCCTACTGATATGTTGAATTCTCTACTACTATGATTCTCTACTCCCCCCTGTTTATTTTCTTTTGCTTGATACAAGTACAAATACAAATTACTGACGGTCCATGTCTCCTCCCTCTTTCGATGTTCTAATTAACAGAGTTTTGAGCATCTAAACTCTCAAGCTCGCAAGACCCAAGCCGGTCTTCTCCTATATTCCCAACTCCCAAGACATGAACTACTACTCTATAATCAGGTATTTCCGCTGTTCACTTGTTTTAATTGTATTGCTGAAAATTTTCCTACTTACTGATTTGATTGTCTATTTGCTTGCTTTTGTGATATGCTTGTAATTGTATTGGTAAAATTATCCTGTTTACTAATTTGATTAGCTATTTGCTATATGTTTTTATGTATTTGCATTTGCATTTGTTGTTTGTTGGCTTGTTGCTCATATTGTGTTATGTATGTTTCTTAATGAAATAGGAGAACAATGCCTAAAGCAAAAGATGCATTGTGGGAGTATGTTGAACCAGTAAATAACAAATTGAAATGCAAGTTTTGTCATGAATCTTTCTCTGCCTCCATTACACGTTTTAGATTTCATTTGGCAAGAGTTACTTGCAAGGACATTAAGCCATGTCCAACAGTCACTGATGCTGTTAGGGACATTGCAGTGAAGTCTGTAGCTGACCTTCAAGCAAAAGCCACTAGTAAACGTCAAAAGATTGCAGATTTTTTCTCTAGTGGCAGTATGTCTAGCTCTAACTCAGTAGTATGTCCTGCTCAATCTAGTAACACTGGTGTGATTGATATAGACAAATATGCTGCTAATGTCCCTGGCCAAAGAACTCTTCATTCACTAACAAGAAAAGAAGAGAAAAAGATTGCTGACAAAGCTATTTTGAAATGCATAGTAGCAAACAACTTGCCTTTCCATATCTTGCGAACTCCTGAATTTCGTGAAGCTGTGTTGGCTATTGGACAGGCTGGGCCAGGTTATCAAGCACCTAGTAGTGAAACAGCGAGGGCTGTACTTTTGGCGGACTTGAAAGTGGATGTGGATGGATATCTCAATACCATGAGGGCCAGTTGGGAATTCTCTGGATGCACACTTATGAGTGATGGTTGGCAAGACGGACGAGGACGACCCCATATCAATCTTTTGGTTGCATGTCCCAAAGGGGTGTGGTTCTACAAGTCTATCTGTGCTGTTGACCATGTCAAAGATGGTCCATTTTTGTTTGACTTTATTTCTAAATGCATTGATGAAATAGGTCCCAAAAATGTGATCCAATTCATTGCTGATAATGCATCTAACTATGGTGTCGCAGGGAAAATGATTGAGAACAAATATCCTCACATTGTCAAGGCCAATTGTGCTGCTCATTGTATAAATCTAATGTTCAAAGACATTGATGAGTTTGAACATGTCAAACCAACAATTTCAAATGCTAGATTGATTGCAAAATTCATGTATAGGTATCAACATGTTTTAGATTTGATGAGGAAGCACATAGATGGTAAGGAGTTAAAACGGCCAGGGGCAACCCGGTTTGCAACTAACTTTCTGTGTTTATTCTCCATTTTATCTCAAGAGCAGGCCTTGAGATTTATGATTGCTTCTTCTGAATGGAGAGAACTCTCTCAATCTAAAAGTGAGGAGGGCGTCCAAATTTCAGAGATTATCCAGGGACATGAGTTTTGGGCTATAGGTAAATCAATTATCAGTGCTATTGAGCCGATTGTGAGAGTGTTGAGGCTAACTGACGATGATGGATCTACTACTGGTTATATCTATGAGGCATTGGACAGAGCTAAGGAATGTATTAAAGTAGTGTTCAATGGTGAAGTAGATTTGTATACACCTTACTGGAAAGTTATAGATGAAAGGTGTACAAATATGTTACATAATCCAATTCATGCTGCTGCTGCTTATCTTAATCCCAAACTCCATTATGAAAAAAGAATCAGAATGGATTCAGAGATAAAGCAAGGGTTGAACACAATTATTCAGAGAATGCTTGATGTGTTTGAAAGGTCCAAGATTACACACGAGCTTCGTGATTACCACTCCGTGGATTCTGACGTTTTCAACCAACTTGCTATTGATTCACTTTCTCATACACATCCAAGTAAGAAATATTTCACTATTTGATTTCATCAGTACTACTAATGTACTATTTATTTCTAATACACTTTTCTCTCAATAGGAATTTGGTGGGATATGTATGGTGGGGAACTCCCTACTTTACAGAAATTGGCTATTCGACTACTTAGTCAACCATGTAGTGCTTCTGCATGTGAAAGAAATTGGAGTGCTTTTGATGCGGCCCATACTAAAAAAAGAAACCGGCTTGAACCTAAGAAATTGCATGACTTGGTCTATGTTAGAATGAATTTGCATCTAATGAAGACCACTGCTGCAAAAGAAAAGGCCGATTCAAAGCCCATAGAACTTGATAAGATCAATGCTTTTGATAATGATTTCACTTATGAATATGGAAGTGTTGAACACGAGGAAGTTGATGATGAAGAAGAGACTGAAGATGAAGGCAATGGAGTTACAAATGAGACTATAGAGGACTTCAGTGCAGGCCTAGACTCATAATATCTTCCTTCCATTCTTGAATAGGAAAAACTGATCTATTTTGGTCGTGTAATGAATTGATATACTCTTGCATCATTTTGTGGTTTACATTGTGTATTGTGTATGATCTCTAGTATTTGCAAACATTGATATTATGTCGTGGTTGTTGAAAATTTGGAATGCAAGTTACTTCCTTAATTCCTCCATCTTGAATTGTAAACGATTCTACTCTACAATTTGCATGTATGTATATCAATGCGTGTTTATATATATATATATATATATATATATATATATATATATATATATATATATATATATATATATTGCCGCTTTATTCCCGATTTATTCCGAATAGTTGACCGAACTTTGACCGAATTTTATCGATCTTTTCCCGATTTTTCACGATTTTTTCCGAATTCCGATTTTTTCCGGCCAGCCGAAAAGTTGCCGAATGCCGAATTTGTTACTATGCTCGTGATAGAGCGGAATGGAAAAGAAGGATCCATGTAGCCGACCCCAACATAGTTGGGATTGAGGCTTAGTTGATGATGATGATGGACTATGGAGTATCGTACTGGATTCATCTTTAACAAAAGAGTCAATACCTGCATACATATAGATGAGATTTGAGGTAAAATTTGAAATTTTTGCTTATAGACTTCTTGCCATAATGCTTATGAAAGTTTCATTCTTTAATAACTCCTAGCTCCAATTTCTTTCCTCAAGATATCCACTTTAAGAACCCGATGAGTCAACACAAAGTAGATGTACCATGTTTCATTCTTATACAACTCTGACAAAATTTCCTTTTTATAATCAAATAAACAAATTGGCAGTAATGTAAGTAGCTGCATACATACGCTAATGCACACATAGGTAATTTTCGTTTACTTTCTGTTTGAAAGAATTCTTTTTCTCTATTTCCGTATTTTCACTCTCTGATTTTGAAAACCTTGGCTGCCTTTTTTTCTTTGTAATAAAATTATCATTGTGAATATTAATTGTTGCATTTATTTTCTTGTCTCAGAGGGAAAGGTGGCAAAACTAGGGCAAGAATCTATTCATATTGTTATCCTTGGGGTCTGTGCGGCAGCTATAACGTCTGAACATATACGTGAGGAGTTCGTCTATAAAATTGTATGTATATTTTTTTCTAATAAATTGTGTTTTGCACTATTGCTGATTTTTCAAGGTACTATGTTGCTGTATATAGTTGTTTCTCAATTTTCTGTCTGTCAAGATGAAAGGCCATCAATGCAATAACTAGACACTGAATCTTGTGATTAAGAATGAAATTAGGCTATTTACATATCAAGTTATAAAGGTTGAGGCCTACTCTTGTGGTTGCTAAATAAGAATGGTTTTAGGCTATGCGGATATCTTTGCCGTTGGGATATTGACTAAAATGGGTAGGCATGACTATTAATTAGTTTTATACATCTTAAGATTATTGAAAGCATCTCTGAAATGCAGTACAGAGCTTAATATAAGTTATGAAATTTATTTTATGACGATTTTAAATTTTCAACTTGTCTCATTCTTTCAGAATGATGGTTCCGGATTTTATGCAAGCAAGACGCAAAAGAGACATACAATAAAAATGGGAACTATGGTGCGCTTCTTAGTTAAAGGGTGTGCCTCTGACTTATATGCTGGACTTTATGTATTCTTTATTTCTTTTGGTTCTAGATTTGTAGGTTTGATTCATCTTTTTTCAATGCATTATGGTATTGCAATGGTATGCTTAGTGCTTGAACTGTGAATCATTGGTTTTGAACGATCCGTATTCTGTTATTCTGATAGCACATTTGAGTATAGTTCCATGCTTATAACTTTTAAGCTTATGGCTACATCTAAAACTTTTAATGTAATTGCAACGTATTTAGGAACGTCCATGATCTTATGTATCAAGTTTGAGGCATTCTACAAAAAAACTGACAAGTCTCCAGAGTCAACGCGTGCATCAACAAGATTTTTGTTAACCAAAACTAAAGACAAATTCCCCTTTAGAGTCTCACTTTTGCAAAACTCGGACCACTATGCACAATATTTCTTGCTTTTTCGTTGGGTTCAAAATATATTTTTTGGAAAAGAAATTGCAAGTTGCTTAAAAGTGCAATTCCAAAACCAATCAATTAGTTTTTTTGGGCATAAACAACAAAGAGAATAAATCTGTAAACAATTGTATTGAGAGAAGGAGACGACATAAATGCAGGTCTTTCTCATGACTTGTATATATAGGAAATCATTAACTTAGAAATTTATGTGTAGACCCTTATCTACATATTACAAAAAGATCATATGTGTACCATATTAACAAAATATTAAAATAGTTAGCACTTTACATTGAGGAGTGAGACATGAGCTAGGGCAAAGTGAGCTAGAAGTGCAAGTGGGAAGCTGAAGATAGGACTTAATGAGATTTTTCTCACAAGTCCAAGTCCCCTTCAAATAAGGATGAATGCTGAATCATACTTAGTTGTTGAGGCGCTCGTCAGGGCACCACCTAGTCGGCCAAGCGCTCAAGGGGAGGGTCACCTACGTGGTCGCCCAACTTTGTGGACGGCTAGGCCGACGCCTAGGCGGGTGCCAGCCTCATTGGGCGCCTGCTTTTTTGCAGGACTGGCCCAAGAGCCAAATGCTTGACCCATTTCATATATTTGGATTTTCTGGAGCAATTATATATCATTTTGGCATTTACATGTATCATTTATGGTTGGGAATTGGGGTATACACACTACAACCTTTTGGGTTTTTACCTATAGAGGGAAATGTGGAATGAATAACATTTGCTTCATCTATTATGCAATGTATATGTAGCTAGTATTATCGGAAATGTATATCTACGTCTCTTTTTGTATGTACGTTCTACTTATTGTTTCCTTAATTTAGTAATCTAGTCAAAGGATTTCAAAGATTATTGTATGCAAGGTATGTATTATAGTATGAGCCTTTCATTCTGAAATTTTTGTTGCCTCAAATTTAATCTTAATGTATCCAGTTACGTATATTTCAACTTATTTGGTTGGTTGGGATTGTTACTATACAGTTTGGGCGTAATGTTCATATATACCAGTGTTTTATAAAGCAGCCAAAACCCCTGGCTATTTAGTTGGACCTCAGGTGCCAATTAAGCGGCTGTGAAGTGCCTGCTTCAGGCCCACTTAGCTCGCTTAAGCAGCCACCTAAGCACCACTCCTAGGCGCTTCTTGGAGGCCACTTAAGTAAAAGCACCAGCTAGACCCACTTTCTAGGCCCAAAGACATGTAATGTAATAATACTCAGTATGTAATATTAGACTATTGATATTATATAATGTATTTTAACATATTAATATTATATTGTTGTGTTACACGACTAAGTATGTGTCTAAATATAATATACTAGTTACACTGATTCTGCTAGTACTATATAGTATTGACTAGTGTGTACCGTTAAGTATATTGTATTAAATAATAGTATGCATATATAATCAAATGCCATTTAACTGTCATAAATCTGTGATACTATACTGTTGTATATTAAAAGATTAAATTAATAAACAACTGTAAGCATGTAAATGAAATATAGTATAACTATGTATAGTACTATGAAGTACGGGATTCGGCAACTTTTTGCCTTTTCGGCTGGCCGGAAAAAATCAGAATTCAGAAAAAACCGGAAAAATTCGTGAAAAAATTGATATATTTCGGTCAAATTTCGGTCAGCTATTCGAAAATAATCGACAATAAGTCGGCTGTATATACACACATATATATACATATATATGCTTATATACACACATATATACATATATGTGTGCATATATACATATATATGTATATATATGTATGTACATATATACATACATATCATATACAAAAGTAACTATTGAGGTCACTAAACATACAATCTTATTGAATGAAAAAGTAGGAAAAGAATTAAAGAATAGTTGAATAATAACAATGGACTGTCGGCGAGAAGGGGGGGTTGGAGATTTAGTGTTGTTAATATATGTGTTGTTATTACTGTTCTGTTATTTTATATTATATTTGGACCTCTCTGTAATTGTTCCAGTATTATAAATAGAAGGGTACACTCATTGTGTAACCCTAAGCTCTCCAAATCACTTTCTAATTTACATGGTATCAGAGCAGGACTGATCCAGCCGCCGCGTCTCTCCCCTCCCTCCTTCTCCCCCCCCGCGCCGCCGGGTGCCTATCCCCACCCGCCCGCCGCTTCCAGCGGCGTGCTGCTGTGCCGCCACAGTCGCGGGGCGTTGCGGTGCTGCCGCTGGGCGCTGTCGTCGCCTCCTGTTAGACCTGTCAAATGGGTGGGTGGGTTGGGTTTGGGTTGGGTCATTGCGGGTTTGGGTCTCGCGGGTGTGGGTCAAAAGACCCAATGTTAAACGGGTGGACAAGTAGCACACCCAAACCCGACCCAGCGGGTTGCGGGTCGCCCGCGGGTGCCCATTTAATATGTGCACAATGAAAAGATATTGCTAGTTTCTGCACTACGACAAAGAGTCGAATAATTCATTAATAATTTTCAGTGTAAACATAACAAAATGAGGGTGTGAACGGAAGAGACGGATGGAGCGTTGTTGCACACTGGCAACGTGAGAGACCCAATAGGGTTCTCCTCTCTATTTATAGTAAAAGGAAAATTACATGTAGGTACAACAGTAATATGAAATATGAAATAAACACAAAGTAAAGATATAAGTAAAGATATATTAACACTCCCCCTCAAGCTGGAGTGTACACATTGTGGATGCCCAGCTTGCCGCATAAATTCTGGAACACTGCTGGACCTAATGGCTTTGTCAAGATATCAGCTAGTTGATCTTCAGACTTGACATATGGCGTCACCACATTGCCATTCTTTATCTGATCTCGGATGAAATGACAGTCAACCTCTATATGCTTTGTGCGCTCATGAAAGACAGGATTCCTGGCAATATGTATAGCAGATTGATTGTCACACTTGAGAATCATGGGAGTTTGAATCAAAATCTTCAACTCAGATAAGACAGATTTGATCCATTGCAGTTCACAGCATGCATGTGCCATAGCACGGTACTCAGCCTCAGTACTAGACCGTGCTACCACTTGTTGTTTCTTGCTCTTCCAAGTAATCAGATGATCACCAAGAAAGGTGCAGTAGCCAGATGTGGATCTTCTATCAACTTGATTACCGGCCCAATCTGCATCTGCATAACCTGTGAGAGTCAAAGAAGATAGAGGACTCTTGGGTTTATAATAAGTGATCCCCTTTCCAGGAGCACTTTTCAGATATCTCAGAATCCTGCATACAGCTGTCCAATGTGACTGTCGTGGTGTGCACATGTGTTGACTTACTACTCCAACAGCAAAAGAAATATCAGGTCTTGTGACAGTTAGGTAAATCAACTTCCCAACTATTCTCCTGTAATGACCTGGATCTGAATATGCAGTATCATCTTCCACCTCCTTGATGTGATAATCCATAGGAGTGGATACGGGCTTAGAATCAGTCATACTCGTTTCCTGTAGCAAGTCAAGCACATACTTTCTCTGGGAGAGATTTATACCTGCATGGGATCTAAGAACCTCAATCCCTAGAAAGTATCTCAGCTTCCCCAGGTCCTTTGTGTGAAAGTGTTGTTGTAGTCCTTCCTTCACACGTGATATGCCTGTAGAATCGCTGCCAGTAATCACAATATCATCAACATAGACAGCAATAATTATGGACCCACCAGAAGAATTTGAATAAAATAGAGAGTGATCAGTCATGGAACGAGAGAAGCCCATCTGTAAAACAACAACACTGAACTTGTCAAACCAAGCTCGAGGAGATTGCTTCAACCCATAGATAGCCTTCTTCAATTTGCAGACTTTCTGACACTCCCCCTGAGCAACAAAACCTGGTGGTTGCTCCATATACACCTCTTCTTGAAGATCTCCATGAAGAAAGGCGTTCTTGACATCCAGCTGGAAAAGAGGCCAATCAAAGGTAGTAGCTAGAGATATAAGGATCCGCACAGAATTGAGACGAGCAACTGGAGAAAAAGTCTCAAAGAAGTCCACTCCATATGTCTGTGTGTAGCCTTTTGCTACCAATCTGGCCTTCAACCGCTCAATCGATCCATCAGGGTTGTGTTTGACTGTAAAGACCCATCTACAGCCCACAACTTTCTTGCCCGCAGGTAAAGTAACAAGATCCCATGTGCCATTGTCAATCAGAGCAGAGATTTCCACCTGCATTGCCTGCTGCCAGCCACTGTCCTTTAGAGCCTCTAAGTGGTTTCTTGGTATCTTAATGGAGTCCATCCCAACAACAAATGCACGAGCCTGTGTAGATAAGTGCGACAAACAACATACATTTGATATGGGATGACGAATAGTACATGAACGTATACCTTTCCGGACAGCAATAGGAAGATCAAGGTCAGAAGCCTCTACAGGAATCTCTTGAGTAGAAGATGGCGAGGGAGGCTCATGGACTTGTGCCGCTACCTCATCTGGATCCTGTCTACCTCGCCTGTGATAAACCTGGGTATAGGGTTGAATGGTAGGTGGATCATGCGGTATGTCCTCAACAATGATAGGTGGCACTCCCTCACTTTGAATTGCGGGTGGCACTCCCTCACTCAATTGCTCCCCCTTGCTCATAGCATGTGCAAAATATGGACTGGTTTCATGAAAGGTGACATCCTTAGAAACAAACATACGACGCAAACTCGGGCAATAACACTTGTAACCTTTACTCGTACCAGAGTAACCAAGAAACAAGGTTTTCAAGGACCTAGGAGAGAGTTTGTCTTGTTTGGGATCAAAGTTATGAACGAAGGATGTACAACCAAAAACCCGAAGCGGAACATGAAACGGTTTATCCATAGGGCGTAAGACAGAAAAGGGAGTGCGCCCATGCAAAACAGAAGAGGGCTGCCGATTAATCATAAAACAGGCAGTGAGAAGAGCCTCAGACCAGAAACGTTTAGGCACATTGGATTCAAACATGATAGACCTAGTGATATCCAAGAGATGGCGATTCTTTCGCTCAGCAACACCATTCTGCATAGGAGTGTGAGGACAAGAGGTGTGATGAATCATACCAACCGAACTGCAAAACTCATTCATCGCTTTCTGAACATACTCAAGGGCATTATCAGATTGAAAAATTTTGATATTGCAGTTAAATTGAACTTGAATTTGTTTATGAAAATGTTTGATAATGGAAAGCACAGATTCACGACTTTTTAAAAGATAAATCCATGTCATGCGAGAGTAATCATCCACAAAAGAAATGAAATAGCTAAAACCATTATAACTCTGGTTTTTAACAGGACCCCATACATCACTGTGGACTAACTCAAACGGACTAGAAGCCCGATTATTGACACGAACAGGATAGGACAACCGATGATGTTTGCCCAACTGACAGGACTGACACTCTAATGAGGACACATGAGCTAGATCGGGTTCCAATTTCTTCAAGCTTTCTAAGGAAGGATGGCCATATCTGCAATGCCACAACAAGGGGGAACCACTCAGCATGGCGGAGGAAACTGGAGCAGGAGGTGGATGGCGAGGTAGATAATCACCAGGAAAGAGGTAGAGATCACCTTTCCTAGGCCCCCCACCAATCATCTTCAAACTCTTGAGATCCTGTAAAACAAAGCAAGAAGGCCCGAATGTTACTGTGCAGTTTACAGTGTCAATCAACTTGGCAACAGAAAGCAAATTGAAAGGAAATTCAGGTACAAAATGAACAGATTTCAAATCAATATCTGGTGTAAGGGACACAGAACCACTAGCTACCACCTTCCTCACAGAACCATCTGCCAAGGTAACAGATGGGTGAGGAATATATGAGTCAAATGTGCGGAGCAATCGCCTCATACCAGTCATGTGCTGGGAGGCACCAGAGTCAACCACCCAGGGAGTTGCGGATCCAGAAGCCATAAAAGATGTAGCCTGATTACCCGCGGTAGAGGCAAGATTTGCTGTGGAAGCAGAAGAGGCGCCCATACTCCAATGTTGAGTTGCCTGAATAAACCTGTCATACTCCTCCTGAGTAAGTGTGATGCCAGAGGAACTCGAGCTCGCAGTAGTAGAGTCAGAAGTAGCACAGTTGGCAGCTCCAACAGGTGGGGCGGCAGGTCGCCCATGTTTCTTCCAGCATTTCTCAACAGTGTGTCCCGGTCTGTCACAGAAAGTGCATCGAGGACGAGTCCCACGTCCTCTGCCCAAGCCAGGTCTGTCAGCTGGTGTAGGTGCAGGTCGTCCTCCGCGAACTGCTGCAGCAATGGAGGCATGAGAATCTCCAGAAGGAACAACAGGAGTAGGATCAACAGACTCAAAGGTGGACTGTTGAATCCTAGAGAAAGCTTCCGCAAGGCTCGGTAATTTGTCAGATGCAAGTATCACACTTCGTGCTGAACCAAATGAGGAGCTAAGGCCAGATAAAAATTTAGCAGTGACAAGATCATCTCTATCTTTAATCTGCTCAGCAACTTTCACTGGATGATAGTAGCTCAACTCCTGGGAGATAGCTTGAATCACACCGAAATACTCTTCAAGGGATCTATCACCCTGTTTCTCTGCAAACAAACGATCATAGATCATAAACTGGCGAAGAGCATTCTTCTCCTGAGCATAGTGCTGCTTAACGACATCCCAAATCTCCTTAGCAGTGGAGTAGAACATGAACCTCGAAGCAATAGAAGGTTCCATGCTACCCCATAGCCAAGTCTTCACTAGGCTGTCAAGACGTTTCCACTCGGCATAGTCTTTGTCAGTGCTAGTGAGAGGTGCAGAATCAACAAACTTTGCCCGATCGCGCGATTCCAAGACAGTATGAACCGCATTCATCCATAGCAGAAAATTCTTCCCATTGAGCTTGATAGGAATAGGCGAGACCTCATAATAGGTCTTGTTCTCCATGATGCAACTGAGATATGGGTGACGGAGTGATACACGTCACACAGAAGGCTGAGTGGACGGACAGATACACGTCCCGTGACGGAGAGATACACGTCACAACAGAAACTGAAAAGAGGATGCGTTACTGACGCATCGACAACCTTCAAACGAGAAGTTCCTAATCACACATGAAGGAGATGTGATTAGGAAGGCACTGTGGAAGAGACGAGACCTCCGGGTAGGGCTTTAGAAGGCCGTTGGATCAACCGGAGATCCCCAAGCAGCAAGATCGGCGCCCGAAAAAGGAACCGAAAAGGCTGAAAAAGAGCCCGGAGACGTAGACGGAGCCTTTAGATCGTTGCGGCTGGACCTACGGCAGCATGAGAGGGACTACCGAAGTCCAGCAGCGATGGACGGGGGTGGGAACCCTCCCTTAGGCGGCGATCAGCAGCGCCGCAGGGAGGCTCCGCGCTCCTGCCGCGCGCCGGCGGCGAGGAGCAGCAGCCGCTGCTGCTGGCGGCGGCGGCCGGCTACTGGAGAAGGACCGGCGGCGGCCGGCGGCTGGAGAAGGGCCGGCGGCGGAAGGGAGAAGAGGGGGGGGGCGGAAGGGAGGGACGGCGCCGGGCGGGAGGGAGGGCCGGCGGCTGGAGCTTAACCTGCTCTTGATACCATGTGAACGGAAGAGACGGATGGAGCGTTGTTGCACACTGGCAACGTGAGAGACCCAATAGGGTTCTCCTCTCTATTTATAGTAAAAGGAAAATTACATGTAGGTACAGCAGTAATATGAAATATGAAATAAACACAAAGTAAAGATATAAGTAAAGATATATTAACAGAGGGCAACCTTCCACTACTTTTTGTGTCAAACACAATGTAATATTTGATGTTTTGAAATAAAATGTAAGAGATGCCAGCTTACCAACTTGAGCGGTTGATTAAGAGGTACCAATTTCAGTGACAGTTGTCACTCAAAAGTACTCGTAAATTGTTCCACAACATCGACTAGTACTTCTAACTTTATCATCACCTTACTGAGGATCAAAGTATCTGTTTGTCAGAACAAAGCTCAAGGATGGTGCACTCACCTAGAGAAAATCATTCCCCCACCCTCTAGGGTAGACCTGTCAAATGGGTGGGTGGGTTGGGTTTGGGTTGGGTCATTGCGGGTTTGGGTCTCACGGGTGCGGGTCAAAAAGACCCAATGTTAAACGGGTGGACAAGTAGCACACCCAAACCCGACCCAGCGGGTTGCGGGTCGCCCGCGGGTGCCCATTTAATATGTGCACAGTGAAAAGATATTGCTAGTTTCTGCACTACGACAAAGAGTCGAATAATTCATTAATAATTTTCAGTGTAAACATAACAAAATGAGGGCAACCTTCCACTACTTTTTATGTCAAACACAATGTAATATTTGATGTTTTGAAATAAAATGTAAGAGACAAAATAAAAAACAACCATTTCTGCAATGTACAATAAAAACAATAAATGATATAGATGTTACAAATAGCATAACATATTACCATAACAACACTATATTTTGTCGTTATAAGTTCTTGATGTTTCATGTTATGATTGTCCAATACGTAAAGTGAACAGAAAGAGAATATAATTGTTGTGATAGAATATAAAACATGCATTACACTATATATTCATTAACATAAAAATAATATAGAAGTTAACGAATTTGTTTCCACTAGTGTAAACAATTAACAAAGGATATCAATAAAGAAAGTTAGACTTTAACTCTTTATATTGTATACATTACACGTCATCAATTTAGTTGATTGATAAATGTACAAGTGTTGCATGTCTTAAGAGTCATATAGATAATATATTTATATTAATATATTATTTAATTAAATAGGCACCCGCGGGTGCCCGCGGATCACCCGTGAAACCCACTAAATAAATGGGTGGGTATGGGTTTGGGTGATTTCTAGCGGGTGGTAAATTTCGCCACCCAAACCCAACTTAAACGGGTCGACCTGTGGGTGCCCACGGATTTTGACCCAGTTTGACAGGTTTACCTCCTGTTGATCGGCTACTGGTCCGCTCTCCTTCGGGCCCGTATGGAGTGATTTAGTCCCTTCCGTGGACCTCCGTGTTGCTGCCTACGTGTGCTGAAATTTTTTTCGGCCACATTTTCTGCCTGCTTGTGTTGGCCGTGTGAGCCACCGGGTTCCTTGCTGCGCTCCGGCGTAGTCCGTATGTGAAGAGGTCCTTCCGATCTGTAGCTCTGTGCCTGCTGCTGCCTACCTGGAGTCGTAGGCAGCCTTCTACTGCTAGTTCCTGCCTGCTGCTGCCTGCCCGTCTCTCTGCTACTTCATCCATCTCTACCTAATGGCGTCTACCCATGAAGATCTGCGCCGACAGGTGACCACTGTGAAGCTGGATGGGAGAAACTACCAATACTGGGTGTGCTCTATGCAGATATATGTCGAATCACAAGGAAAACTGTCGCACCTGATGCGAGATCCACCACCTGTGCCTCCTGCAACAGCAGACTCGAAAGATGTGAAAGCTTATGATGATTGGGTGAAAGACGACTCCACAGTCATGACATGGATTCTGAATAGTAGTGAGACCAAGATTAGCGTCACACTATTATATCTGCAAATGGCGAAGCAGATGTGGGATCAACTTGCCAACACTTATTCACACAGTCAGAATCCCAAAAAGGTGTTTGATATCAACAAGCAGCTCAGTCGCCTGCGGTTCTCTGGATCCAATCTGACGGATTACTTCTCTGCTTTCAAGGGACTGTGGGGGGAATTGGAAGCCTACCACCCCTTGTCTACTGATTTGGCTACTATGCAACGACAGCGACAGGAGTTGCAAATAGTCCAGTTCCTCTGTGGCCTACCTGATTCCTATGCCGGGGTGGTGGATCGGATTCTCGCTAGTGATCCGCTGCCTACTCTACATACTGCTTTTCAGAGACTACAACGCTTGTTTGCATCGTCATCTGAAACTCCTGCTGATACGGGGGATACTACTGCTTTTGTTGCGATGTCTGGTCGTGGCCGTGGCCGCTCACATGACGCTAGCCCTCCTCTTGGTGCTGGCAGGGGGAGGAACCCTTCAGGTCGTGGAGCAGCCTCTGGACCTGCTACTGCTACTACTCGCCCTCAGACTTGCCAACATTTCTGCAACTTCTGTGGCCGGTCTAACCATGTTGAAGACAGTGTTGGGAAAAATACGACAAACCAGCTTGGGCCAATGCGGCCACTGAGGCTACTACATCTTCTGAGGTGTCTACCCAGCCTGATGCCCTGAATACTTCTACTGCTTACTTCATTCGTGCTGAGGTTGAGCGCCTGTTGCTGGAGCGTACTGGCTCGTCATCTACTGCCACCACTACTGGAGCGCATGCTGCGACATACTCTGGTTGTGACACTGCCTTCCTTATTGCACCATCCTCTACTAATGGTAATACAAAATGGGTCATAGATTCGGGCGCGTCTTCTCATATTTCTGGGAATCGGTTGTTGTTCAGAAGTTTATCTAGACCGACTACTCATTCCTCTGTTATGCTTGCTGATGGCTCCAAGTCTACCGTTTCGGGGATTGGAGACATTGTGTCTGATATTGTGCTGAAATCTGCTCTATATGTGCCTCGTTTTCCATTGAATTTACTATCTGTTAGCAAGACTTTGCGTAGCCTGACTTTAGTTCCCGGTTCATGTGTTTTTCAGGACCTTCGCACGAGGATGAAGATTGGTGGGCGGCATGAAGGACCTGATGGCTTCTACTACCTGGACAATCTGAAAAGAATGGACAATGTGGCTCTGGCTTCTGCAGTATCTTCTTCAGTATCGGTTTTACAGTGACACTATAGACTTGGGCACCCATCATATGAGAAATTGTGTCATATTGTATCTGATGTAGGAACAAATGTGTTTCAATGTGAATCGTGTCAGTTAGGCAAACAGACTAGGGCTGTTTATCCTAAACGTTCTCAGATTAGTAGTAAAATTGTTTTTGATCTTGTTCATGCTGATGTATGGGGTCCATGTCATGTTCCTAGTCTATCTGGCAGCAAATATTTTATTCTGTTCATTGATGATTTTTCTCGGGCCACATGGTTATTTCTTTTAAAAAGTCAATCTGAAGTTCTGACCACAATTAAATTCTTTTTTGCTGAGATGAAAACACAATATTCTATGCCGGTTAAAATGTTTAGAACGGATAATGCTCTTGAATTTGTGCAAAAAGATGTTGAGTTGTTCTGTAAATCCGTTGGCACTATACACCAGACTTCTTGTGCATACACACCTCAGTAGAATGGCATTGCTGAAAGAAATAATAGACACTTACTAGAGGTTGCCAGAACTATTATGTTGCATGCTAATGTACCTCGTGGATTTTGGCCAGAAGCCATCTTGACTGCCTGTTTTCTAATAAATAGAATGCCTTCTTCTGTAATTGAAAATAAAATACCCGTGCAAATTCTGAATCCAGATCAACCTTTATTCACTGTACCTCCTCGCATTTTTGGCTCTACATGCTTTGTAAAGTTGCTTGGCCCAATGCATGATAAACTATCTTCACGTGCTGAAAAATGTATTTTTTTGGGGTATTCTCGTACACAGAAAGGGTACAGATGCTATAGCCCAACTACGAAAAGATGGTTTACTAGCAGCGATGTTGTCTTTTTTGAGGGTACACCATACTACTCTACTCAAGGAGATAGTCTTCAGTCTGAGCTTATTGCTTCTCCGCTGCCTATTACTAGTGACTGTGTTTCTGATGCCACTACTTCTGTACAACCAGCACCTCCTCTTATTGTTTATCAGCGCAGGAACAGATCTCAACCTGCACAAGACCCCCCAACCAAGCCAATCTTCTCCTCCAGAAGGTTCTGCATCACCTGAGGTAATCTCTGATCTTGACGTGCCTATTGCTCTTAGGAAGGGCACTCGTTCCTGTACTATCTACAACATTGCTAACTATGTATTGACTGATAATTTAAGTGTTCATGTTAGCAACTTTGTCACTGCTTTATCTGCTATTGCCATCCCAAAGACTGTATAGGATGCCTTGCAAAGTACAACTTGGACTACTGCTATGAAGGAAGAAATACTTGCTCTTTTTGATAGACAAACTTGGGAGTTGGTGGATCCACCTCCTCAGTGTAAGCCTGTAGGCTGCAGATGGGTGTATGTTGTCAAATATCAACCAGATGGGACTGTAGAACGTCTGAAGGCACGTCTTGTTGCTAAAGGTTATACACAGACCTATGGTATTGATTACTTTGAAACCTTTTCACCTATTGCCCGTCTTAATTCTGTCAGAGTTCTCTTATCTGTTGCTGTTAATCTTGACTGGCCTCTAGTACAACTGGATGTTAAAAATGCTTTCTTATATGGTGATCTGCAAGAGGAGGTCTATATGGAGCAACCTCCTGGGTTTGTTGCTCAGGGGGAGTCACATAAAGTCTGCAGGCTGAAGAAGTCTATTATGGGCTCAAACAGAGTCCTCGTGTCTGGTTTGATAAATTGAGCAAGATTCTGATTGATTTTGGTTTTCTGAGATCTCAGGTGGATCATTCTGTCTTTACTAAGAAGATTTCTGTTGACATTGTGATTCTGATTGTATATGTGGATGATATTATTCTTTCTGACAGTGACTATTGCTATTCAAGCTACTAAAGCCCATCTCTGCCAACACTTTGCTACTAAAGATTTGGGTAAGTTGCGGTATTTTCTGGGCATAGAGGTATCTAGAACTTCTAATGCTCTTGTGCTATCTCAGAGAAAATATGTCTTAGATCTTCTGCAGGAGACTGGTATGCTTGGAGCTAGACCTGCTGACACTCCTTTAGATCCCAATGTCAATTGGGATGATGATTCTTCTCCACTCTTTGTTGATAATAAAAAATACAGGAGGCTTATTGGTAAAATGATATATTTGACTGTGACTAGAGCTGACATATCTACTGCTGTGGGTCTTCTTAGCAGGTACTTAGATAAACCCAGACAGTGTCACTGGGATGCACTCTGTCATATTCTGCGATATCTGAAAAAGTCTCCTGGCAAGGGACTTCATTACAGGAAAAATGGACACTGTTCTCTTGAGGGTTATTCGGATTCTAACTATGCAGGGAGCAAAATTGACAGGAAATCCACTTCTGGCTATTGTACCTATGTTGGAGGTAATCTGGTCACATGGAGGAGTAAGAAACAAAATGTGGTTGCCAGATCTAGTGCTGAAGCTGAATATAGGGCCATGGCCCATACTGCCTGTGAGCTTTTGTGGGTGCACTCTCTCCTGAAAGACTTCGGTGTTGAGTCTTCTTCTGCTATACCTATGCACTGTGATAATAAAGTTGCTATTTTTATTGCTAACAATCTTGTCTATCATGAGCGCACCAAGCATATTGAGGTCGACTGTCACTTCATCCGGAAATCTATTCTTTCTGGCAAGATCTGCACTCCCTTCACTCGCTCTGAAGATCAGGTTGCTGATATATTCACCAAGCTTCTGGCGAAAAAGGACTTCTGCTCTCTGGTGGACAAGTTGGGCATGATTGATATCTATGCTCCAACTTGAGGGGGAGTGTTAATATATGTGTTATTATTACTGTTAAGTTATTTTATATTATATTTGGACCTCTCTGTAATTGTTCCAGTATTATAAATAGAAGGGTACACTCATTGTGTAACCCTAAGCTCTCCAGATCACTTTCTAATTTACAAGTGTATATCAAGAGTTCTCTGTACGTGGTTTGGTGAAAAAACAACAAATGAATTAAATGAGAAAAATCGTGAAAAAACGTGAAAAGTCATGAAGAATCGTATATCTAAAATACTAAAGACTATTTCTTATTTAGTGAATAAAACATGTACATGAGTAACATGACCCTCTCTTTTATAAGACAAGAGAGTGAGACATAGAGTAGAGCTAGGCAATATGGGATAAAAGTACAAGAGCACAACACTGTAAAATATATATACTAATACTCCCCCTCAAGCTGGAGCATAGATATCAATCATGCCCAGCTTGTCAATCATAGCAGTGAATCGAGTCTTCGGAAGAATCTTGGTGAAGATATCTGCAACTTGATCAGAAGTATGTGTATAAGGCGTAGATATTTGACCAGATAAGACAACTTCTCGTACAAAGTGAAAGTCAACTTCGATGTGCTTAGTACGTTCATGAAATGTAGGATTACTCGCAATAAAGATAGCAACCTTTTTGTCACAGTACATAGGAATAGAATTGGAATGAGAGATACTAAAATATTTCAGAAGGCCACGAACCCAGAAGAGTTCACAGGCAGTATGAGCCATGGCTCGATATTCTGCTTCAGCACTAGAACGAGCAACAACTGTTTGTTTCTTACTGCGTTAGGTAATCAAGTTACCACCTACAAACGTGCAGTAACCAGAAGTAGACGGCGATCTATTTTGCTCCCAGCGTAGTCAGAGTCAGAATACCCAACAAGGTTACAGTGGCCATGTTTCTTATACAGAAGACCTTTCCCAGGAGAACTTTTTAGATATTTTAAAATATGGCAGACAACATCCCAGTGACATTGTCTTGGTTTATCGAGATACCTGCTAACCAGTCCAACTGCAGATGTGATATCAGCTCGAGTGACAGTAAGGTAAATAAGCTTCCTGACCATGCGACGATACTGATGATGGTCAGGATAAGGAGGAGATGTCTCGTCATCCCAATTAGTGTTCGGGTCCAACGGGGTACTGGCAGGATTGACTCCAAGAAGACCTGTTTCAGATAGAAGATCCAGAACATATTTTCCCTGAGATAAGCACATACCAGAAGATGACCGAGACACTTCAATCCCAAGAAAGTATCTCAGTGTACCTAAATCTTTAGTGACAAAATGAGTTTCCAAGTAGCGTTTAGTAGCTTGAATACCTACAAGGTCACTCCCGGATAATGTGATGTCATCAACATAAACAATCAAGGTAACAAGCCCAGAGGAGGTGTCTTTGATAAATACAGAATGATCAGACTGAGAACGACGAAACTGAAATTTTTGAAGAATAGAGCTCAACTTATCAAACCAGGCACGAGGGCTTTGCTTTAGTCCGTAAATTGCAATGCGTAGACGACAAACTTTTGAGGACTCCCCCTGAAGCACAAAACTAGGAAATTGTTCCATGTATACCTCCTCATGCAGATCACCATATAGAAAAACATTCTTGTAATCGAGCTGAAATAAAGGCCAGTCAGAATTAACAGCCACAAAAATAAGTACACCAACCGAGTTCAGATGGGCAACAGGTGAGAAGGTCTCAAAGTAATCCACACCATATGTCTGGGTTTAGCCTTTGGCAACAAGACGAGCTTTGAGACGTTCAATAGTCCCATCAGGCTGATATTTGATCGTAAAGACCCATCGACAGCCAACCGGAGAACAACCAGTAGGAGGATCAACTAACTGCCAAGTGTTGTGTTCAGTAAGAGCCTGCATTTCAGATTCCATGGCCTGACGCCAAGCTGGATGCTTAAGAGCCTGAGAATCATTCTTAGGAATAGATACAGCAGAAAGAGCAGATGTGAAATTTGCAAAATTAGTTCCCAAGTGATAAGTGGTATAGAGATTCCCAATGGGGTGTTGTGTACAAGTCCGAGTACCTTTGCGTAAGCTGATAGGTATATCTAAGTCAGAAAATACCTGGGATGGAGGTTGATCTGCCATCGAGGATGAAGGATCTGGATGGGCCATGGAGGGAGTTGGAGCCTTCGGTCTTCTTTGATAAACTTTCAGTGGAGGAGCAACAACATGAGTGGTATCCGATGAATCAGACGCATCAATCAGCGGTAAAGATATATCTGCAAATAAATCCGATGTTAAGGCAGAACCAACAGAGGAATAAAATGGCATATGTTCAAAGAAGACGACATCAACTGAGACCATCAACTTCTTTCCAACCGGGTCATAGCAGCGGTACCCTTTGAGTCCTAGAGTACCCTAAGAAGACACACTTGATGGCTCGGGGATCAAGTTTAGCTAATCCAGGACGTAGTTTTTTAACAAAGCAGGTGCTTCCAAAAATCCGAGGGGGGACAGAAAACAACGGAGCATCAGGATATAGAATTTGATATGGAACTTGATTGCCAAGAACAGAAGATGGCATGCGATTGATAAGATAGCATGTAGTAGAAATAGCTTTGGGCCAAAAACAGTGGGGAACATGGTAGTGAAATAGAAGAGTGCGAGCAACTTCAAGAAGATGCTGATTTTTGTGTTCGGCAACTCCATTCTGTTGCGGAGTATAGGCGCATGAGGTTTGGTGAAGAGTACCCAGTTTGCGACAAAAAGAACCAACTGAGGCTTGCATGAATTCAAGGGCATTGTCAGTGCGAAAGATTTTTATAGGTTTACTAAACTGGGTACGTATTTCAGAAAAAAGGCAGTAATAGTATCAAGAATGTTAGATCGATCTTTTAACAGGAATATCCAGGTGGTTCTAGAGAAATCATCAATAAAACTCATAAAATACCGGAAACCAGAGACACTGGGAACAGAACATGGACCCCAAATATCAGCATGCACTATATCAAAAAGCTGTTTTGAGCCAATACATAATTTTTTTTAAAAGTAGACCTAGTCTGTTTGCCTAACTGGCAAGTTTCACAATGAAAAATAGAATAAGAAATAGCAGGTAGTATGTGCTTCAATTTGGCCGCTGACGGATGTCCCCGCCGATAATGCCATTGGATGCCCGTCACAGAAGAAGTCAGAAGCGCAACAGTCCTCGGCACATCCAGGTAGTATAAGCCGTCTGGTCCCTCATGGCCCAAACCAATCTCTGTCCTCGTACGTAGATCCTGAAAGATAACACCATCCGGGTCAAATGTTACTGAACAACGCAGGCTCTTAACAGTCCAACTGACAGATAATACATTAATTGAAAATTTAGGAACATATAATGCAGAGCGCAGAGGTAGGCGGCCAGAAGTACAAATATTGCCAAAACCAGATACATGCGTTTGTGAACCATGAACTAGAGTAACATGAGGAATAGAAATAGTTTTATGCAAAGTAGAAAACAAGGTAGGATTGCTAGTAATGTGGGAGGTCACACCAGAGTCGATCACCCAAGTGTTTTTACCAGACTGGGTTAGGAGAGCAGTACTGCTATCAGTGGAAGTCTCCGTAGATGAGGCTAAGCGTGCTTGAAGCAGTTTCTCAAATTCCGATCTGATCCAATCGGCAGATGGTGGAGCAGAAGAGGAGGCAGTAGTGTCAGGCTGCTTAGGTGTGACTTGATTTGCCCACGCAGGTTTCCCATGTTTGGTCCAGCAACAGTCTTCATTATGATTAGTCCGTTTACAGAAGGTGCAATAGCGTTGTTTAGTAGCATCAGCAGTAGAGGAGGAGGACCCCCGTCCTGGACCAGTAGAGGATCGTCCACGACCGCGACCACGTCCACGGAAGGAGTCGCCAGTCCTAACATCGAGGGCTGTCCCGTTTGAAGTATCAGGAAGTGTTTGAGAGACAGAGGGAATGCGCTGCACACGCTTCAGAACATCGCGTAGGGTAGGAAGAGGATCACTAGAAAGGATTTGATCGACTACCCCCGCAAAGGATGACGACATGCCAGCAAGAAATTGGACTAACTGTAACTTATTGCGCTGGCGCTGGATCTCAATAATATCTGATGATAGGGGGTGATAGACCTCAAATTCATCCCAGAGCGCAGAGCATTGATTATAGTAGTCCTCCACAGAATCAGTAGCTCAGTACTCCAGTTTGGCCAAGTTTTTGAAGATCTCGAACACCTTCGGATTCTGCTGGTGAGAATACACGTGGGAAAGCTGATCCCACATTTCCTTGGCTGTCTTCAGGCGGAGCAAAGACTGGCTGATTTTGGGCTTTGCACTATTAACCAGCCAGGTCATGACGCCATAATCTTCTTTAGACCAAAGATCACATGCCTATTTCGTCTTGTCATTAGCATCTGGAGCAGGAGTCGCTGGACCTTTGGTAGACAGATGCGAGAAGCGTCCTTGAGCCTTGACGTAAAGTTCAAAGGAGGCTGCCCATAAGTGATAGTTGGAGCCATCCAGTTTGACAGTGGTGACGCACAAGTTGCGGGGAACGTCTGAGGTCGCCATGATGAAAGCAGGCAGCGTGAACCAAGGGCGCAGGCAGCAGTAGCAAGCAGAAGGTTGATGTAGCAGTCAACAGAGGCAGACAACAACAGAAACCCAATACATGGGCAGATATAGAGGCAGAAGATAGGAGATCCAAGCATCGGATCTTAGGAACCCACGTAGGAATCATGAAAAAGCAGGAAAAATCGTGAAAAGTCGCGAAAATCAGCGACGATAGTCACAAATTCGGTATTCGAGATACGTACGACCAAGTTGAAAAATTCAAAAATCGGGAATTATGCCGAAAATTCGGATAAAAATCGGTCAAAGTACAATAAAAGTTCGGTCAACTATTTGGAAAAAAGTTTGCAAAAAACGGATTATATATATACACACACACACGCACAAATACGAACATATATATACACCCACACATATAATGATTGAAAATGACTAAACATCGAACTGATTACTCTAATATTGGAAGAAGGGGAGGAAGTGGGAGCATCAAGCAACATGCACAAATCAGGGAAGAAAGGGGGGAGAATGGAGAAAGATGGAGCGTACAAGTAGAATGTCGAGGGTTACTCCTCCTGGTGTGTCGGGAGATAGAGGAGGAAGGTTGGACGGTTTAGTGGAACCCTGCTACAAGTTAAAAGGGACGTGAAAAAAACAAATGTGAAGCAAAAGTATAGAACTGTTTAAAACGGCCAAAAACGCATTAAACACGTTTAAAACGCAATACGCGAATAAAACATGAATTAAACGCGTTTAAAACGTATAATTCGGTTTGGAGTTTAAAACGACCGTCATATACGACACATGAATAATACACGTTTTAAACGCGTTTTTTTCAAAAAAAGGAATATATTGTGACTATGTCGGCGACTGGCATATTCATCTTGGTGAACATTTGGGAGCCTATAAAATTGTAAAAAATTGCTGATTTTTTGTAAAATTTGGAGACTTTGTTACTATGGTATGTAGTAGTATTATCCTACTTTATAATACGAGCTACGAAACTCCGCTTATGTTTTTATACTTTTTGTACAAATGTAGCCGGTCCCAAGCCCGGGTAAAGGAGGAGGGTTGGTGGTAGGTTGACAGCCAGCCATAAAAACTTTTATCACTCTTTCTATGACATGGATGCTTATAAAAACTTCGTTGGAGCGTCCCTACCTAGCGACGCGCTGCATCGGCACCCATGTGCAGTGATAAATATGCAAGGGGTTTCGACACAACGACGCCCGGTTGTGTTGAAGGACAGACAAGGGTTTCCACTTCTTGGACGGGTGTGGGTAAAGAAGCTAGTCCCGCTGCATCATTGCCTGAATATAGTGAAAAATATGCAAGGGTTTCCACATCTTAGACGGGTGTGGGTAAAGAAGCTAGTACCGCCACATCATTGCCTGGATGTAATAAAAAATGTGCAAGGGCAACATTTTCTACGAAGGCAGGTAAAGAAGCAAGTTCAACAAAAAAAGATTAGTGTTGGATCTTGGAATATTGGCTCTTTGACATGGAAATCTTTGGAGATAGTGGATACCATGATGAGAAGAAAAGTCAATATATCTTGCTTGCAGGGAACCAACTGGACACGGGAACGTTGTAGAGAGATTGGAGACACATGATACAAAATCTGGTATACAAGTATTGATAAACATAGAAAAGACGTAGGTATTATTGTTGACAAGATGTTGAAGGATGATGTTGTCAAGATCACAAGGATGGGTGATAGAATCATAGCTATCAAGGTTGTTCTTAGGGGAAATATTTTTATCATTATTAGCGCTTATGCCCCCTAAGTTGGCCTTAGCGAGGATGCTAAGAAAGATTTTTGGGATGACATGGATGAATTGATGCAGGGAATATCGATAGAGGAGAAGATTATTATTGGAAGTGATTTAATTGGCCATGTGGGAGTAATAATGCTGTATATGAGAGAGTTCATGTTGGTTTTGGATATGGCAGCAGAAACGGAGGAGAGAGGATATTAGATTTTGAAGTTGCATAAGATATGATTTTGGAAAATACCCATTTCAAGAAAAGAGAATCTCATAAGATTACTTTCTAGAGTGGGCACAATTATAGCCAAATTGATTACCTCTTTACGAGGCGGGTGGATCGTAATATATGCAAGGATTGTAAAGTGATTCCTGGCGAAGAACTCACGACCCAACATAGGTTGGTGGTTTTGGATATTACCATGAAGATCAATAAAGGCAAGCATAACAGAAACAGAGATAGTAGGATCAAGTGGTGGAATCTTAAAGGAGAAAAGAAATTGACTTTTCATGATAAACTCATCAAGGATGAAACTTGGAACTTGGAGTCTGATGTTAATGCTATGTGGCATAAAATGAGCTCCTGCATAACAAAAATTGCCAAAGAGGTTTTGGGGGAATCCAAAGGCTGTAGGCCTTCACAGAAAGAGACTTGATGGTGGAATGATGAAGTACAAAAGGCTATTAAACTGAAAAGGGAGATCTATAGGATCTTGCCCAATCTCAAGATGATGCAATGTTCCAAAGATACAAGCAAGCACAGAAAGAAGCAGGAAGGTTGTTCAGGAAGCAAGGTCTAGATACTTTGATGATATTTATAAAGAACTGGACACAAGAGAAGGGGAAATATATATATATATATATATAGAGTCAGGCTAGAATACACTCGAGTGTATCCGGACCGGAATACACTCAAGTAGTTTTTCATGATGCAATATTTTTTTTGAAAATCTAATCCGTTGATCTTCTTAAACATCTCGTGAACAACTCATACGCAAAATTTGAGCACATTTGGATATATATAGCTCATGTTATGAAGACCACAAAAATTAAGCATTTCAAATTAGTTTCGCGCGTCGATTTTGTTGCCCTTGGATGAGTGACTTACACTCATCCAAATGGGCTCAAAATTTGTATGTAGCCTAGTTATAGTATGACGGTGAAGATCAATGGTTTACATTTTGTTAAAATAGTCTTGATATACAAACACACTTGAGTGTATTCGTGCGATCCGTACACTCGAGTGTATTCTAGCCTGACTCTCTCTCTCTCTCTATATATATATATATGTATGTATGTATAAAATGGCTCGTATAAGAGAAAGGAAAGGAAGAGACTTGAGTCAAGTAAAATGCGTCAAGAATGAAGATGGCAGAGTGTTGGTAAAGGACGATGATATCAAGAACCAATGGCGGAATTACTTCCATAAGCTTTTCAATGGAGATACAACAAATAATGTTAGAGACTCGTATGACATGAATACAAGAGATATCATTTATACACGACGAGTTTCACCGTTTCAGGTCAAGAATTCTTTGAAAAAGATGAAAATGAGAAAGGTATGCGGACCAGATGGTATTCCCATTGATGTATGGAAGAGTATGGGGATGAATTATGTGGTTAACAAAGTTCTTCAACAAAATCATGAAGACCAAGAAGATGCTGGATGAGTGGAGAAATGGTACTATAGTCCCCATCTACAAGAACAAAGGTGAGTTTCAGAGCTGCACAAACTACACAGGTATCGAGTTGATGAGTCACACAATGAAACTTTGGGAGAGGATTGAGCAGAGGCTAAGATCTATAACGTAGATATCAAACAACCAATTTGGTTTCATGCCTGGAAAATCAACAACATATGCTATTTTTCTAATAAGGAGGCTTATGGAGAAGTATAGAGAAAAGCAAAAGAGATCTTCATATGGTGTTTATTGATTTGGAAAAGGCTTATGATCGAGTACCCAGAGAAGTGTTGTGGATGGTTTTGAAGAAAAAGGGTGTGCCCATCCAATACATTGACTTGATCAAAGACATGTATGATAACTCTACTGCAAGTGTGAAGACTCCTGGAGGAGAGACACCAACTTTTCCTATCACAGTTGGGGTACACCAAGGATCCACACTCAATACATATTTGTTCGTTCTTGTTATGGATGAGTTGACAAAGAATGTTCAGGATGATATTCCTTGGTCTATGTTATTTGCTGATGATATTGTTTTGTGATTGACGAAACCAAAGATGGATTGAATGATAAAGTTGAACGTTGGAGAAAGCCATATGAATCAAATGGATTGGTGATTAGTAGGAGCAGAACTAAGTATATGCATTGCAATTTCAGCCAATCTCGCATCGTGAATGGAGACAAGTTAGACGGAGTAGATATACCAAATTATGATAAATTTCATTACTCGAGTTCTATTATTCAAATAGATGGGGATGTCCAAAGTGATGTTTGTCACATGATCACTGCAAGATGGTTGAAATGGAGGAGTGCAACTGGAGTTTTATGTGATCGGAAGATCCCTCTCAGGTTAAAAAGTAAGTTCTATAGAACAGCTATATGGCCAGCCATGCTCTACGGGAGTGAATGTTGTGCAATGAAGAAACAAGGTCTCAACATGATGAATGTGGTTGAAATGCGTATGCTGAGATGGATGTGTGGGAAGATAAGAAAAGATCGCTTGAGAAATGACTATATCAGGAATAAAGTGGGGGTGACGAGCATTGACGACAAGTTACACGAGGGCCGAGTCAGATGGTATGGACATGTGCAACGCAGACCGACTAATGCACCTATACGAAGCAATGCTATTGAGTCAAGCACAATAAATAGAAGAAGATGAAGGCCTAAATTAACATGGGATGAGCTTATAAAGAGAGATTTTGAATCTCTACATCTCAACCAGAATATGGCCCATTGTAGAGCTGAATGGAAACGAAGGATCCATGTAGCCGACCCTAACATAGTTGGGACTGAGGCTTAGATGATGATGATGATGATGATAATATGAGCTACGAGTATGTTATGATGGTATGTTACCAGTATACTACGGTTTATATATTATCAACTATTTAGTAGGTTATACTACAATATGATATCATTATATTACGCATATAATATGCATATCTAGGAAGCATGGATACTCCAAAGCAGGTGCCGTACCCGTATCCGATACGTATTGGATACCAATACTCCGTGGATACTCCTGGATACGTATCAGATACTCCTAATCCGTATCCTGCCGTATCTAGGCCTAGAAAAAAATCTGGGCATGACATTGCTTGATTAGCATTTGACACCAGTTCATGTCTCAACCCTCTCTGCTAAGTAGTAGCTTGCAGCAAAGCTGTCATAGTTGCTTCCTTGAAGTAGTTTAAGGTTAGTCACCATTCCTCTCGCTAAATGCCAATCTTCCTTCTCTTTATTGTTTGTACCTCCTCTGTTTTTTGGGATTTCACTTTTTAAAGAACTTCAATATGTAATCAGGATTTTTGTTTGTTCTTTATTGCAAACCAATTCATTCACCTTTACATGGTACTTATGGATGCTTTCCCTGCTAAGGTGCAACTTTTATGCACCTTGATGTCCTCCATATACTATGAAAGGCTTCAATTTAGTATCGTTGGGTTAACATCCCTCTTGTTTTGGTGACTAAATCCATTGTGATATATTCTGGATTTCTATCTAGACAATATCTATTTCATCTCCTTTGAAGATAATCATTACATCCCCATCTTTATGTCTCCCCCTATGAAGCACCGATACTCCAAAATATGTTTCCTACCAGTATTAAATACATATATGATACTAATACTCCCTAGATACTCTCTAATACATACCGAATACTTCTCAAGTCGTATTCCTTTTTTAATTAGCAGGATATGACTTCAATGCAACCAGGATACAACCAACCCATTTAGCATCCAAGAGAGCACCCCACTAGTGTGATCCCTCAAAATCCCAAAACCACGTGACTTCCAACTCTAGACTCCCCTTATTGTATTATGACTTGAGAAATAAATTGGTATTTTTTGTTAAAATTTTAAAATAAACATTAAAAAAGTTGTTGTATCCATGTTGTGCCTGTATCTTATATTTTCAAAAATTACCGTATCCTCGTACCGCACCCGTACCCGTATCCATTTCTGTATCTATGTCCGTGCTTCATAGTAGCTAGCTATACATGAGAGAAGATAGTTTGGTATCACAGATGACACAACTCACTTTACAACACAACATTACATGATACATGAAATGTGAAAGGTTTAGAATATGATATTATCACGTCTTTTTGTAACTTGTCTCACATTCATATGAATGAAAGACCCCTTTTTAAATCATTGTTTGATATTATGGTATTGGTTTTCTTTAGAAATATTGTGATTTTTGAATGAAATTTGATTGTCTTCATCTATTTTTAAAATAAATATATTGGTTATTTTTAAAAATATTAATATAAATATTAAAAAATTGCTGTATCCATGACGTACCCCTATCCTATATTTTCAAAATTTGTCGTATCCCCGTACCTGTACCCGTACCCGTATCCGATACGTATCCGTATATGTGCTTCCTAGATGTATATACTAATGCTCCATCTACATGTAAGTACCAATTAAGTAGCAATATTGCTGTCTAGCGTGAATTTTACAATGTCACATGGGATAGTTCTGTATAAAAGTCTCTAAAAATTGATTATTTATATACAAATGTGTGTATATTTGTATAAAATCATATAAAAGATAAAAATTCGTTTTATTTTTCAAAAAAGGTTGCTTAAGCGCCGCCCGATGCTCAAGAGCGTACAAGGTCCTATCTACATGCCTTATGCTTCTCGCTTAGTAAGCGTTGATATATACTTATATTTAATGAATTTGTATGTAATATTTATTATATAAGAAAGTTGTTGCCTAGGCGCTCAACCAAAGTAGGCCATTGCCTGGACGCCTTGAGAACTATGGGTAGTCTCTTGAAGTTCATGGCTTCTACACTAGGCTGAGATATCTGCCGTGGGGCTTTTGGTAATGCATTGGTGGGGAACTTGGGGAAATGATATACCTTTTAATAGGGGGATCACTCTGAAATCACATTTCAGTAGCAACTTGTATTCTTGATCTCATCATTATCATCGTCTTCTTCTTCTTCGTCATCGTGGTCGTCCTCGTCGTCCTTGTCGTTGTCATCATCATCATCTAAGCCTCAGTCCCAACCATGTTGGGGCCGGCTACATGGATCCTTCATTTCCATTTAGCTTTATCATGGGTCATATTCTGATCAAGATGTAAAGATTCAAAATCTCTCTTTATAAGCTCCCATAATAATTTAGGCCTTCCTCTTCTATTAATTGTGCTTGACTCAACAACATTGCTTCGTATATACACATTACTCGGTCTGCTTTGCAAATGTTTATACCATCTATGTCGGCCCTCACGCAACTTGTCCTTAATGATCACCATCCCCACTTTATTCCTGACATACTCATTTCTCAAGCAATCTTTTCTTGTCTTCCCACACATCCATCTCAACATACACATTTTAGCCACATTCATCTTGTTAAGACCTTGTTTCTTCACCGCCCAACATTTGCTCCCATACACATTACTCGGTCTGCTTTGCAAATGTTTATACCATCTATGTCGGCCCTCACGCAACTTGTCCTTAATGATCACCATCCCCACTTTATTCCTGACATACTCATTTCTCAAGCAATCTTTTCTTGTCTTCCCACACATCCATCTCAACATACACATTTTAGCCACATTCATCTTGTTAAGACCTTGTTTCTTCACCGCCCAACATTTGCTCCCATAGAGCATAACTGACCATATAACTGTTCTGTAAAAATTGCTTTCCAATCCGAGAGGGGTCTTTTGACCACATGATACTCCAGTTGCGCTCCATTTCAGCCATCTTGCAGTGATCCTATGACAAATGTCATCTTGGACATCCCCACCTAATTTGAATAATAGAACCCAAGTAACGAAATTTATCACAATTTTGTATATCTACTCCGTCCAACTTGGTTCCACCATTCACACTGCGCAATTGGTTGAAGTTGTAATGTATATACTTAGGTTTGCTCCTATTAATCATCAATCCATTTGATTCCAATGTTCTCTAAAGTTTAACTTTATCATTCAATCCATCTTTAGTTAGTCAATCAACACAATATCATCAGCAAATAACATACACCAAGGAATATCATCCTGATCATTTTTTATCAACTCATCTATACTAAGAATGAATAGATATGGGCTCTGTGTGGATCCTTGGTGTACTTCAACTGTGATAGGAAATGCCAGTGTCTCTCCTCTAGGCTCCAGGAGTCTTAACACTTGTAGTTGAGCTATCATATACGTCTTTAATCAAGTCAATGTATTGGATTGGCACACCCTTTTTCTTCAAAACCATCCACAACACTTCCCTGAGTAATTGATCATAGGCCTTTTCCAAATCAATAAAAACCACATAGCTCCTTCATTCCCGATACTCTTTCATACATTAATGGGAATACCGTCTGCCCTGCATGCCTTTTTCATTTTCATCTTTTTTCGAAGCATTCTTGACCTCAAATAGTGAAACTCGTCGTGTGTGAATGATATCTCTTGTATTTATGTTACACGAGTCTCTTACATTATTTACAATATCTCCATCGAAAAGCTTATGCTAGTAATTTCTCCATTGGTTCTTGATGTCATCATCTTTCACCAATACTCTACCATCTTCATTCTTGATGCATTTTAGTTGACTCAAGTCTCTTCCTTTCCTCTCTTATACGAGCCATTTTATATATATCTTTTTTCCTTCTCTTGTGTCTAGCTTCATATTAATATCATCAAAGTATCTAGACCTTGCCTCTTGAACAACCTTTTTAGCTTCTTTCTTTGCTTGCTAGTATCTCCGAAAAGTTGCATCATCTCGAGATTTATGCAATCTCCTATAGATCTCCCTTTTGAGTTGAATAGCCTTCTATACTTGATCATTCCACCACCACGTCTCTTTAGGTGGAGGCCCACAACTTTTGGGTTCCCCCAAAATCTTTGGCAATTTTTGTTATGCAGAAGTTTATATTGTGCCATATAGTGTTGACATAAGATTCCAAGTTCCAAGTGCCCTCCTTGATGACTTTACAGAGTCCTAGCCATGTGGGCAACGCCTTGGCCATGTTCACCCCCATAACTAGGGGAATAGTCAAGCTTGGAGTGATAGATGACCTTCATAGCAGACCCCGTTGATATAATATTTCGGTCAAATTATCTCTATTATCAACAAAATCTTTTCTCTTGCTTCGAGTCACCGCCACAAAGCAAGAGGCACCTCTCAGGGTTGTTGCCACCAAGCAATAGATGCCTCTCCGGTTTGCCGCCACCAAGCAACCATCGCTTCTTTGGATCAACGCCCCCCAAGCAGTAGGCGACTCTTCGGGTTGCCGCCACCAAACAACAATCATATTGCCGGTCATTGCCAGCCAACAACAATTGCATCAGTGGTTTGTCACTGTGAAGCAGCAGGCCTCTGCGGATGCTGCCACCAAGAAACAATTGCCTCTCTAGATCACTGCCACCAAGCAAACATCAAAGGACGTACCTTTACGGGTTGCCAATGACAAATAAGATGGCATTTATTGGTATGAAGCACTCGCATGTTGAAATCAACATGCAGACGACATGCTTCCTTGTATATGAAGAATGGGTGTTTGAGTAGCTGATGCAATGGTGCGATTGAGCATGTCAAACTCTAACTGCCTGGGCTTCTCTACACTCTGTCTCTTGTGCGTGCGCAACAACCCACGAGCCCGAGTTTCGACGACTGAATCTGCTTCAGTTCGTAGGACGCTACTCAGTGAGACATATTACAATCCATGGTGCCACGTGCTTCAGATGTTGACCTTCTATGTCCAATTTGTGTACATATAACTTTCACCAGTTCCCCTCGTTCGAAGTTTATGAAAAAAGTCATTGGTCTTTTATGTTTTGTTTTGGATCTTTAGTGCGCTGCTGTCATTTGAGGAACTGCCAGAATGTATTGCATTAAATCATGACAAATTATTGCAACAATAAATGAAAATGGAGAGTGGCTAATTTCTATAGTCATAATTTCTATTTTCTATGGCAACTTGTGATTTCCGTTTCTAGCTACAGTTTTCAAGTGGTTATGTGAGTTTATATGAGAATGTTATATGTCATTTGTAGGGACGAAAGTAAAATCTGGCCTTGGCTTGAACCATTTGAAAAAGTAACCAACAAGTAGGCTCTTGGAGCATTTTGAATGTTATAGTGTGGTGGATTATAATGGGGACCCAATCCCCGATGGACTGGGCATGGGTGGGGCTTTCTTTCCCAAGATTTATATGGTTCAAAATGGGTATAGGTCACAAAGTAATGGGTTGAAGTGGGTTTGGGTATGGGTCTAGAAAACCCATCCAATTGCCATCCCTGCTAGTTTATGAGGTAATCATACACTTTGGGGGGGGGGCATGTATGAGTTAGAGACAAATCTCTTCTAGACTTGCAGAGTCCGACAGATAATCTAAAGAGCAACTTTTCATGGCTGTGAAATATTCTAGCCGGAAGTCTTGATGCGTAAAAGTGATAGTGGAGGCCTTGTGGTGTTTGAGGGCTAAGGAATGGCAAATGAAGACAGATGAAGATGATCTCTCAGAGTCATGATGTTGTGAGAAATTTGTAAGGAGAGAGACGACAGGAGATTCTTAAATTCCTATTGTTGCTTGAGGGCCGTGATGAGGAAAGTCTGTCGTGCCCTAAAAAATGAAGAAAGCTATATGCTTTTGTCTATAATTCTGACCTTTTGGCTTGCACATAATTCTTTTTCTGAATAATGTCGAGGCTTTGACCTCCAAAAGCAAGACTTGGCATATGTGAATGATAATTCAATGCAACCTCCCAGTTCTAGCATTGAAAAATTGGGAAATGTTCTTAGAATGTTAGCTTTATGTGAGCAGGGCCTCTATAGCCGTTCAACTGGAGAAGCAATTAAGATACCGTGGCTAACATAACCACAGGCCAAGTCGTAACAAACCTCCATACCAAGGCTATTAAATCATTGATTTTCTACCCCACTCTAGGATATACATGGAAACTAATCATGAATGGCTAGCTAACACATTCAATATCTTTTTATAGCTGCCTTTAGTTTGAATCTGAAAAAGACAATTGTTAATTAACATCTCGTTTGTGCCTTGCTCTTTAACTTCAAATTTAGCTTTGCTCTGGCAATGATATGGATCTGAAAGGGTACTCTCCATAATGCATGTACTATTAATCACTATAGTGGCTGCTTTTCTTCAATGGTACTGTCTACATATTTATAGTCTGACCATCTGAAGTTCTGAGCTAACGTGGCTTTGTTTCTGATAGTAAAGGTTTTAAAGTGAATCTATTTGATATGCCACGCATTCTGTCTGTAGTAGAAGGAGCATGCTTGTCTTAAAGTGTCTGAATACAAGTGTTTTCGATGCTCTTGATCTCAACATGTTTGGTGTTGAGGCACATACATGAACAATATAACTGTTCATGTTTGATGTCAAACGACTTATAAATAAGTCATATCACCATGCCACAATCATCTTTGCAATAAGTCTCATAAATTGTTTTTTAAGATCTTTTGTTGTGAAATACTGTCTATACCTATGGTATTGCCCTCGGATTGAGATTTTTTGTTCAGAGGATGACTGTTTTAACCGGTTTAAATCTCGTAGACAATGGATCTATTTCAATTAGTAAACATGTTTTGTTTAACTTATTACCATCGACTAAACATCTAGTGTCTAATTTTACTGTGCAGTTTGGATGAAGAAATGTTGCATGTAACAGGGTCATTGATTCCAGATAACACCGGATCAATTGATTGGTTGACTAACCCATGAAACCACTGAAACAAGGTGTGTGCGATTTTATTTTGTGCTCTATCTTAATGTTGGATTCTATATCTTTTTATCTGAAGGTGTTACCTATGTTTTACTTTGCGTCATAACGACATAAGTGATAGCTTTTGTGACTAGCATTATGGTATAGTTCAGTATTGTGTTTGTGGTAGTGTGCCGTCTTTCTAGATTTAGAAAAGGGAAAATTCACTCCTATAAATAGGAGGCTGTACAGCGAAGAAAACAGAAAAACCCTAACGGGCCTCTTATACAAAGGCCCGTGTTACATAATTAAGTAAGAAAGACTTAAAACAACAAATAAAAGATAACAATATATCTCAGTACTCTCCCTCAAGTTGGAACATAGATGTCAATCATGCCCAACTTGCAACAAAGTTCCTCAACTCTCTTGCTAGAGAGAGGCTTAGTAAATATGTCTGCAGATTGCTCATGTGATGACAGTAAAGGAGTAGCAATCTTCTTTTCCAGTACAACATCTCAGAGAAAATGGCAGTCAACTTCAATATGCTTGGTCCTCTCATGGAAGATAAGGTCACTAGCAATGAAGATAGCAACACGATTATTACAATACATCGGGATAACTTTAGTGATAGGGAATCCAAAGTATGCAGGAATAGATTTAATCCATAACAACTCACAAGTAGTATGTGCCATTGCACGATACTTAGACTCTGCACTAGATCTTGCAACAACATTTTGTTTCTTGCTTCGCCAAGTAATTAGATTACCTCCTATGAAGGTAAAATAACCAGAAGTGTATATCATGTCAGACTTACACCCTGCATAATCAACATCAAAATATCCAGTTACGTCAAGATGTTCATTTCTTTTATAAAATAGTCCCTGTCCAGGTGCGTTCTTCAAATATTTTAAGACGTGACATGCTGCCTCCCAGTGATATTGCCTAGGGCAATCAATAAACTGACTAATAACTCCCACAACAAAGCATATATTTGGCCTAGTAACAGTGAGATATAAAAGTTTACCAACCAGCCGCTTGTAACAATATTTATCTTTTAAGGGTTGAGTGGACTCAACCCATAGATCATGTGCTTGATCCATAGGTGAGACTGCAGGTCGACAACCCAACATTTCAGTTTTAGTTAGTAAGTCTAGAGTATACTTCCTCTGTGATAGAGATACTCCATTTTTGTTGTGTGCTACCTCAATGCCAAGAAAATACAAAAGACGTCCAATGTCTTTGGTTACAAAGTGCTTCATAAGATATTTCTTTGTATCAACAATCCCTGTCATCACTACCAGACAATGATATCAACCACATAAACAATGAGAATAATAATTCTATACGATAAATACAAAATGATCACACTGAGACCATGTGAAATCAAATTTGCTCAGTTTAAGGGAGAATTTATCAGACCATGCTTGGGGGCTCTGCATAAGGCCATAAATAGCCTTCTTAAGAAGGCAAACTTTCCCAGAATACTCCCCCTGAGCAATATAACCTGGAGGTTGTGACATATAGACAATACCCTGCAAATCACCATATAGAAAGACGTTCTTGACATCCAATTGATGCAAGTACCATCCTTGATAACGACAACCAAAATAAGAATGTGTGTAGAATTAAGACGAGCAACAAGAGAAAAGGTTTTAAAGTAATAAACCCCATTTCTTGTGTGTATCCCTTAGCAACTAGTCTCGCCTTCAGACGTTCAACCGTTTCATCATGAAAATATTTAATAGTATACACCCAATGACAACCAATAGGATTGCTACCCATAGAGAGATCAATGAGTTCCCATGTCCCACGGGATTGAAGAGCATCCATCTCCTCATCCATTGCCTGTGTCCATCCAGGATGTAGGATTTCCACCTAAACGCTCTTTAGGATAGAAATAGCAGATAAAGCAGTAGTAAATTGAGCCATGGAAGCATTCAGATGGTATGTAGAAACATGTTTAGAAATATAATATTTGGTGCCAAACTGCTGTCCTTTCCGTAATGCAATAGGAATGTCAGAATCAGAAACTAGAATAGAGGCAATAGTATTACCATCGTCTTGTGGTGGATCATCAGTCTCAGAAGAGGTCATAGCATTAGCAGGGGATACTGCAGGTAGAGGTCTTTTGTTTTATTGCTCATACACTTTTAGAACAGGGGTAGAAGACTCGTCCAAGGGAGGCACAGGAGGAGGTAGCACCATAGGAAGTGGCACAGTAGGAAGTGACACATGTTTACTAGGTTAAAAAAGAAGGATGTATCTTCAAAAAGGTGACGTCCGCACTGACATACATCAACGTGCAACATGATCAAAAAATTTATACCCCTTCTGTGTTCGAGAATATCCAAGGAAACAACAACGAAAAGCTCATGGAGGCAATTTATCATGCCTAGGTTGGTGATTGTGAACAAAACATAGGCATCCCAAAACTTCTGGTGGTAGGGAAAAATTGGTTCATGAGGGTAGAGTAGAGAAGTTGGTAGGGTATTTTATTTTGTAAAATGGAGGAAGGCATGTGGTTGATGAGGTAGTTTGCTAAAAGAATGGCATCAACCCAATAAAATTTAGGAACTTTCATTTCAATTAGAAGTGTACGAGCTACACTAAGAAGATGTCCGTTTTTCCTTCAACTACACTTTGCTGTGGGCTATAGGGACAAGAAGTTTAATGAACAGTTCTTTTGGAGATGCAAATCTTTTGAAAACCATGTTGTACATATTCAGAGGCATTATCAGTGCAAACAAACTTAGGAGTAGCAAAAAATTGAGTCTTTATTTCATTCAGGAAATTGGAGAAAACATCTAAAAATTTTAGAACGATCTTAAGCAAGACCTACTCCCTCCCATCCAAGGAATAATTGAAGAAAGAACCATCCCTTCCTATTTCTTTGTCCTGTCATACCGAAAGAAAATGAGACCAAAAAGAGCTTTGCTGTTGAGTCTCATCAAACCAAAGCCAAGTGGCACGAGACCATTCATCAATAAAGGTTACAAAATATCGCACACTGGTACGATTACCAATACGACATGGTCCACATACATCGAGTGAACTAAATAAAGGAAATTTGGATTCCCGTTATCACAACGAGGAGAAAACACAGCGCGATGATGTTTTCCAAGTTGACAAGACTGACATGCAAAATTTTCAGAAGATAAATTGGGAAATAAAGACTTCAACTTAATCGTAGAAAGATGACCAAGCCTCAGGTGCCATTGAAAAGAGAGGTCGTCTAGGCTACAAGGTCCACAACATCAGTAGTAGGCAAAGTTGACGAAGTCTTTAGGTTGTACAAACCATCTCCACCTTCATATCCCCACCAATCGTCTTCTTCGTCCTGAGATCTTGCATGGAAACAATATAAGGAAAGAAGGTTAAACTACAGTTTAAAGACTTGGTAATTTTACTATCAAACATCAAGTTCAATAGAAATCTAGGCACAAACAAAGCACATTTAAGAAGCGTGTTATTAACATCTCGTATTCCAGTAACCGGAGAAGAAAATCCATTTGTTAGACGCATAAGAGGATGATATGTGGATTTCTTTAGGTCGGTGAAGAGTTTCCTATTACCATTTATATGGGCTGTAGCACTAGAATTAATAATCCAATCTTCTTTTGTCAAAGAGGAAGAAGCTTGAAGACAAGAAGGATCACCTTAGTGTTGGGCAATATTTGCCTTAGGTGCGGTAGTAATAGCAGAGTCAGCTTTGATTAGCTTGTCAAGGTCAGACAAACTCAATTTTACCATCTGAGGATTGGTTCCACTGGAGGTAGATTCTCTATCAACATTAGTAGTGGATACTTGGTTTGCCCATTTTGGCTTGCCATGCTTCTTCCAACATTTATCTTCAGTATGATTAGTTCGTTTGCAAAAATTGTAGAATCGAGACTGAAGAGGAGAGGACCCTTTTCCACCCAGGGTCGTATAGGCGGCCAGGCTTTGCCTAGGGACGCCTAGGCGCCCAAGCAGAGGCCCAGGCGTTTCCAGGCATGTATATATATATATATATATATATATATATATATATATAGAGAGAGAGAGAGAGAGAGAGAGAGAGAGAGAGAGTTAGGCTAGAATACACTCGAGTGTACAGATCGTATGAATACACTCAAGTGTGTTTGCATATCAAGGCTATTTTCTGTTAAATGTAAACCATTGTACTCAAGTGTGTTTGTATATCAAGGCTATTTTCTGTTAAATGTAAACCATTGATCTTCACTGTCATACTATAACTAGGCTACATACAAATTTTGAGTTCATTTGGATGAATATAAGTCACTCATCCGAGGGCAACAAAATCGACGCGCGAAACTAATTTGAAATGCATAATTTTTGCGGTCTTTATAACATGACCTATAAATGTCCAAATGTGCTCAAATTTTTTATATGAGCTATTCACAAGATGTTTAAGATCAACGGATTAGATTTTTGAAAAAAATATTGCATCATGAAAAACTACTTGAGTGTATTCTGCTCCGAATACACTCGAGTGTATTCTAGCCTGACTCTCTCTCTCTCTCTCTCTCTATATATATATATATATATATATATGTATATATATATTAATTTAATGGATACATGTAAAATTTATGAAAATAAAGTAAAATCCGTAGATGGTTAAATAATATCAAAATCAGTACATAAATAAACACAAATCTGTAGATAACTAACTAAAAAAGTAGATAAATAAATACAAATAAATAGATGAATAAATAGAATTGAGTGGATAAATAAATACAAATCAGTTGATAAATAAAGTTACATCTTAGATGATTATACAATTTCAAAAGCAGTGCATAAATAAATTCAAATGAGTAGATAACTAAAAAAGAAACAGTTGACGGATAAATTCAGTAGATGAATAAATACAAATAAGTAGATGAATAAATACAAATCAGTTGATAAACTAATATAAATCAGTAGATGATTAATTAATTCCTAAATCAGTACATAAATAAATACAAATAGTTGATGAGTAAATACAATAAATACAAATCAGTTGACAAATAAAGTTAAATCAGTTGACACATAAAGTTATATCAGTAGATGATAAAAAAAAATCAGAATCAGTACATAAATAAACACAAATCAGTAGATAGCAAAAAAAATAGTAGATAAACAAATACAAATAAGTAGATGAATAAATACAATTAAGTGGATAAATAAATAATCAGTTGATAAATATAGTTACATCAGTAGATGATTATATAATTTCAAAAGCAGTACATAAATAAATTCAAATGAGTAGATAACTAAGTAAAGTTAAGCCAGTAGATGATTAAATAATATCAAAATCAGTACGTAAATAAACAAAAATTAGCAGGTAACGAAATAAAAACAGTAGATAAATAAATACAAATAAGCAACACAGAATAGAAGAGCAACAGTAAATTAGTTATAGTAGGGAGCAACTCTGCAACAGTAAACCAGTCACATATCAGCTTGATAGAGCAAAAATATACAAAAAGTCCAACAGTAGCCTAGGCGCCGCCCAAGTGTCCACCCAATCCGCCTAGAGGCCTAATTAGGATGGACGCCTGGGATCTGGACCCTAGGTGAATGCCTGGACCGCCTAGGCGCCGTCGCCAGGGCGAGCGCCCGTACAACACAACTTCCACCATTGTTGAGACCTCTGTCCCGTCCACGAGTAGAATTGCCACGTCCTCGTCCAACAACAACTAGCGCAACATGCTCTTGTTTATTAGTAGAGGACACCGAGCGATATTGCCGGAGATAGACATCGTCTAATAGTAGATGATTGGGCAAGGGCTCAGATGCCAGGATTTGTTGACGAGCAACTTCATAGCTAGGAGACAGTGATGCTAAAACTGACATAGCTGAACTTCATCTTGTTGCTTCCGTAGTTTAGTTAGATCAGTTGGCAAGGGATAATGGAGTTTGAGCTTGTCCCAAATCCCTTTGATGTTCTCGAATTCTGAAGGAAATGATGTAGTGTCTTCAAGTCTTAAACAATGTAGACGTTTATAAAGTTCAAAAACTCGGGAGGCATTTCCCTTGCTAGAATAGACCTGAGCAATATGATCCCAAACTTCCTTGGCTGTATCACTGAAGAGAAGATTGATGGAGACATGAGATTCATAACTATTTAGAATCCAAGAGAGGACTTGAGAGTCACACTTTGCCCATTTCTTATAGTCAGCTTTCCTTATATCAGTTGTTTCATCTTTAGGAGGAGGGTCAGTGAGATGCTCAAGCTTGCCCGAGGAGTGTGCATAGATTCGAAAAGAACGTGCCCATAAGATATAATTGGACCCGTTGAACTTAACAGAAATCATACATCTAGCATGTGTCTCAAGGATCTTAGTAGAAGAAGAGGATGAACTCATGATTCCGAAGAGATAGAATAGTAGGAACAAAACACGTCATGTTTGGATAGTACACGACATGTAGAGAGTACACTAGCAGATGCAGATAAATAGCTACATTGCATGTCTAGTTGCAACATGTCGTGTAGTCTCCAAGCAGTGAATCAACACCAAGACAGAGAATCGGCAACAGGCAGTGCCACGGGTGTCAGGAATTAACACGTCATGTTAAGTGTGGACACATTAGTTTCCAGAAGTAGCAACACAATGTGTCTAGAGTTGACACGTCGTGTAATATTAGTAGCAGACAACAATGGAGAATCAACAACAGGCAGTGACACGATGTGTCAGAAAGTAACACGCCGTGTTAGGTACTGAGGCAGTACGTCGAGACTGGAGCAGATGGCGGCGGCATCACGTCGTGTTGAGTCACCTGCACACCGTGTTAGGCGGCGGTGAATCAGCTGAATAAGGTCATAAATGACCCAAAATAAATGGCAAACACTATGGTTCACCAAGGAAAGATATGTTGGATAGATATAATCATATCGATAACAAGATGGATAGAACTCTATACTAGGTGATCATGGATGACCACAAAAATTTGCCGAGCGGTTTTCCAAAACAACAGCCTTCAGGGCATAATACTATTGGAAAGACCGTCGACCTTGTCCTTAGATCCTCTTTGTTGGAGAATAGGATGGGGTTAGAGAGGGGAGTAGATCCCCTTAGGCGAGATCAACATCGGTGATGGAGAAGGGAGAAACTAGGAGGGAAGGAGAGATGGCGGCGGTGGCTTGCTGTGGGAGGACCTGGATTAGGTATCCTGCTCTGATACCATGAGGAACTGTGCTGTCTTTCTATGTTTAGAAAAGGGAAAACTTACTCCTATAAACAGGAGGTGGCTATATAGGGAAGCAAACAGAAAAACCTAATGGGCCTCTTATATAAAGGCCCATGTTACATGATCCTTAAGTAAGAAAGACTTAAAACAACAAATAAAAGACAACAATATATCTCAATAGTGTTCAGTGTTGAACATGTCTTCCCTCTGGGTAAAATGGTATTCTCGATATGTCTGCCCTACTAGACAGTAAGCAGACCCAAACCATCTGCAACCTGATACTATTATGGCCTCGCAAAAGGTCCACGCAAACTTCTTGCAGTATAATGTTAGAAATATTGACTAAATGCCTACAAGCCTACTCCTATGGAGACTGCAATCAGGGAACTAGAAAGTGGGCAAGGGAAATGATTGGTCACGAACCAATAAAAAGGAAATGAACCTTCCAGTTAGGGACTTCCCTGCGGTATTGTTTCCTCTCTTATCTCCCTTTTTCATATCCCACACCATTCCTTGTAGTATAGTACTACATAATGTATCCAGGGTTTGCAGACTTTCTCTCACACCTTTGTCAATAAGTGTGCTTCTTTCAATACAATATATACACATCTTTTTCTTTCTTGGGGGCTTCCTCCCTTGCTGTATGATACTTCTCATTGCTGTAGCCCAGCTTCAGGGCAGCACACCATGGGCCTCGTTTGGCCTAACTTAGTATGAGATCCCATGATCCTCTACGCCTAGAGCTTGGATGCAACACTGGTCCTGCCTCTCAATCAGTAACAACACGACAGGGTTGTTGTTAGGGTCGATGCAACCGGGTGCGACTTTGTTGGCTGGCTTCCTCACCAGCCATCAGGATGCTGCAAAGTAATGTTAATCCAAAGCTCCTTGATACTGCCCCACTTGTTCAAGCCTTGAAATTGTGATTCACGTACAACTATTTGCATGAGGGTTGTTCTTTCTTTCCTATAGTTTAATTCTACCTACCTATTATCTTGTCCGACCCACTGCGTCAAGTGTGACCTTGCTTGCCTTGTTACCATATCTGTGATATTGTACTTGGTATTGTGTCTTCATCATGACTCGCTATAGCTCTGACTCCATCACAAGGTATGTTATCACTTAAGCTTAAGGGCCTGTTTGGTAGGAGGGGAATGTTGGGGAAGGAAGGGGAAGGAGAAATGATCAACTTGTTTGGTTGCTCAAAGTGACGGGGAAGGAAAGGGAGGGGAATGAAAGGGACATATTCATGTGTATTTCTGACCACTTCTCTCCCCATCAAATCAGAGTGAAGACAAGGGGAAGGGAAAAGGTTTGGCGGGAAACTTAATTATGAACTTATAAGAAAAGATAAAGTTAGAGAGAAAACTTGAGAGTAGATGAAATTCTAGGAAAATAAAATAATAAAAACAATGGACTAAAATACTATTTGGCATGCAACATGGATGAAAGTTTAAGATATATAAAGAAAATAGTAAGAAATATCAAGAGAACTAAAAGTTTTCTGGGAGGAAGTAATAAGAATTATAGAAATATGAAAAAATAGAAATGTAGATAGAATATTAAAATATAAAGAAAACTCCCATACTTTAAATTTTAATATTGTCATATAAACACAAAGTATAATACTCGTGACTCATGAGGGAAACTCACTTGTCTTAATATTAGATGGCACATACCCTTGTCCTATATATAATAGAAAGGGGGGAAACATTACAGACTTCGAAATCAAGTAAGACTATATGGGCCGAGACACTTAAGCCCATATACATATTAACCTATCAACTAAATAGGCATACAATACTTTCTAACAACTTGTATAGCATATAATTAATAAAAAATTGTGTAGCTAAAGTTTGCGATACATGCATTGTTATTATAAATCTATTAAACATGGAGGAATATACTAGCATAGTTCACAATTGATAATAAAACATGGTGTAATATTTATGTCCCAAACATTTTATAATGTAATTTTGTTACAGATGTCCTTTTTCTCTTCCCCTCCCCATCCTTACCAAACACACAAAAAAAAATGTCGCCTCCCCTCCCTTCCCTCTTCCCCTCCCTCCCCATCTTTTACCACGTTCCAAACATCGCGTAACAGTGTTAGGTACACCACGCGGGCTAGATCATTGTGCATCCATGCGCAATGTACACTCTTCCTACTGACTTAAGCATATAATGAAGTCTCCTCTACTGAAGGAGATGAACTAGACATTGGCAAATGGGAGATTCGGTTGGATGGGATTCTCAGGCCACCTCTCGGATCCTAAATAGCTCCAAACCTCTATCAGATGCAAGTTCATATTAATCTACATTGCAAAAGAAACATGCCATAATGTCGCCCGTTGTACTCGTATCACAGGAATTGCCTCAAGGACCTTTGAGATTTACAGATGATTTGTTGCACTTGATTAGCGTACTGTACTACTTTTTTTTACATCAACAAAGATTTTGGGACTTCTCATACCAACATTATTTCCTTTTTTTTTTTTTTCAGAATATGATAGTTAGGGGGATATGGGTGAACTTAATGTATGCCACCAACTTGGTCAGTGTCTTGCCTTCCTTGTCAACCAATTCTATTTCCTTATAACCCTAGATTTTGGGGTGTCACCTCTACTTGCTTTAAAAGAAGTTTATGAATGACTGTCTTAGTATTAACCACTTCTATTGTGACTCCACACTCATTCTCTAACTGACTCTTTGGCTGTGACCATGACTCTGGTCGTGGATGCTTTTATTGTTGTGGTACTCTTGCGCAATGAGGATGACACTCTTGCACAATGAGGATAGACTATTGGTTCTACATCTCAGTGGTAATACTTTCATTGCTACCATGACAATCATACCAAAAACAATTGCCAGGAAAGCATGGTAGGCCACACTGGGCCATATGCAACTGCAACTTTACATTCACAATTAGATCTTTACTTGGCGTGCTCCTCCAGTGGCTGCATCAAGCTTGAGTATCATGATGCTAGTGAAACTGATGTAGATCGCATGATCAAGACTGAAATTTCAGCTGCTTCCACCTTCAGTCCATAGGCAACGTTGCACAATACTCAAGTGATCTTATATGTCTTCATGCTTCTACTTCCGAATCTGCTTACTAGGTTATACTTTCCGGTACCGTCTTAACATCCTGGACATCAAATGTCATTTTCAGCCTTGACAAAGCTATAGGCTCATTCGCATTATGTTGGCCAATGGATCAATTTCTGTTTGATGTTATAGGAGATTTTACCAATACCCATAGGGCTGTTTTGTTTGTTTAGTTTGCCCCAAAAGTTTCCTTGGATTTTGTTTCCATTAGGAAGATCAAAAGACCCCTGAACTGCAGTAGAACCTTGTTTCTTTGCTGCCATTTTGTAGGATCTCAGGAAGAGAGAAATACATGGTGGGGGTACGGGGAGGAGCCAGCATCACCCGCTGGCTGTTGATACGCTTGCTTCTATGTCATCTTCGACCTCTCTTCTCTAGTGGCATCTTCATTTGAGCAATCTGTCTTTGTCAACCTGAAGGGTTGTTTCCTAGCTTATCCACAGAGTTCTTGACAGGTCTGTCCTGTGCGTTTGCTTTTCACATACTGAGTCTGTTTTCTCTTGTTCATTGTGATGTTTGGGGGTCTTGTTTTACTTCTACCCGTGTTGGTATTGGCTTCAATGTTGGGTTTGAGCATAATGCATGAATTTGCTAAAAGATTGCAGAACTTCCTGTTGTGTTAAAAGCTTCTTAATGAATTGTCTCCTAAGTTTTCTTTTATGGACAATGCTTCTAAAGTTTATGCAACAAGGCTTAAGACTGGTTCTCGTAAGAGTACACACCAAACCTCGTGTGCCTATACCCCTTAAATCAATGGTGTTCTTAGTAAAAGCTACCAGCTTGCCTACACCTAAATCTTGAGTCATAGGTATTGAAACCTTTTCTGCTACCACCAAATGTTTTTGGCTGCTGTGCTTTGTGCACCGATCAACAACCTAGACTCAATAAACATTCTTCTAGTTCAGACCAACGCTGCTTCGTTGGTTATCTGTATGCAAAAGGGTTACTAGGTGTATTGATCATGTTGCTTCACAGACAATATTGGTACTTTGTCCAGATGTAACTTTCTTTGGGGACACTAGTTTCTTTGTTGAGTCCTGTCACAAGTGTTATTCACCACACTCTTATTCAATGTTTTAAAAATTGGGAAGCGGGAGTCGTGCGAACAACACCTTGTGGCTGCTTGAGCATCAGGTGGACGCTTTTTGAAAAAGCGGGTACTTAAATTCTTATATAATTTAATAGAAATCTATACATATTTGTATATAAGTAATATATTTATAAGGAAATTTTGTACTTATCTAGACACCCCACACAACAAAGAAAACACCCAAATATAGACATTTGTATATAAGTAGTATATTTATAAGGAAATTTTATACTTATGCAGTTAGCAATAGATGTATTAATGTACGTCATGCAGGAAACAATAGAATATATAGAATATTTTATATAATTTATTAATATCTAGTAAATAATAGAATATATATTGTACTATAGAATGGATTAGTGTATTATATAAGGTAGAAAGGTACATGAATACATTACACAATAGATAACTAGATATATAATGTATGTATGAATGTATTATACAATAATGTTTCATATTATACAATGTACAACATCAATGTATATTATACTATTAGAGATGTATAGTATTGTATATTCTATTACATGCACACATAATAACTCATGCACATATAGAAAGTCAACATATAGTAGCAACAACATATAGATTGCTTGAATATGAATAGATTGTGATAGATACAAAGACTGGACACCCCTGTCCTATATATAGGAGCAAGGGAGAAACCTTGAGACTTGTGTCCCAAGTAATCTAAACTAGACGGGCCGGAATATAAAGGCCCACTAAACTAATTAGCCTATTTAACTAATAGACTAATATAGACACTTTAACACTCCCCCTCAAGCTGGAGCATGGGTGAAACACATGTCCAAGCTTGGAGAGTTACATGACTCGATAGAAAGAAATGATAAATGAAAGATGAAGATAAATATCACTCCCATACAAAATATGTTACTCCCCCTTAATCAATATTCCCCCTGAATCAAATAGTGATGATGACTTTGCAGGCTGAAGATACTCGAGCTTTGAAGAAGGTCTTCCTTGAAGTGCATCTGAAATGAAGACATCTGAAGATACTCTGTAGGATGAAGAATGCGCCACTGGAATACGTGCTGAACGCGGCACGAACGCGGATATAGTGTCGACGAATGGACATGATACTACAGCAACTCGCCACTGGAATACGTGCTTAACGCGGCACGAACACGGACGGACGATCTGCTGCTTGATACGATGCAGGAACCATGGGGGCTTGACAGGAAAGTAGATATCATCCATCAAGGAAAATCCCAAGAGAATCAGCTACAGGTGATGTCGATACAGCAGATGCGGCTCGGAGAAGACATGATGAAGCAGCTCGGTGAAGATAGAACTCTGAGCTTCTGAAGAAGCACCCATCTGTCTCATGTGAATGCAGTTGAAGGAATACATCATCAACAACAGATATGGTGTCGACGCTGGATCTTCACTACTGGCTCAAGTAGAGAACTGATGTGCTGAACAATGTGAAGCTTCATGAAGATAGCCTGGAATATATATAATCTGAATACATATATCATCATCTCATCTCATCTCATACTCTCTCTCTCATACATGCTCTCATGCTCGTTCTCTCTTCTCATCTCTTTCTCTCCTCTCTATCCCCCCCGCACACCAAATACGACGAAAGTGAGTGTTTGGTGTGGAGAAATGGACATATGACCCCCCCGTAATGTGAAAAAGGGATGCTCACATAATATGGGTGGGTGGGAAAGAAAATGGTGGAAAAAGAGAGGAATATGTGAAATGGAGATGGGTAATATGTGGAGAATGAAACCGATAGCCAAAGAGAGTATACTAAATGGGTCAACTTGAGATCCGGGTAGAAAAATAAATGGATCTAGTCCCGACCCGAAAAGGGGGTTTGTTGGCCCGATTAGGGTCATAATAGGATCCGATTAGCAAAAGATAGGACCGATCAATGATCTGAATAGTGACAGGGATAATGCATATGGAGGCAGTAAACATGGTTGTTTGGTAGCGGTGGAGAGTGATCGCCTACTGTAGATGGCAGCAGAAGCATGATGACGCACAACGCAGCAGCAACTTGCGGATGAAGATCGTCGGGATGATGATGTAGTGGAGGAGCAACAACTTGCAGATGATGGCTGGATATGACGCTCGGCTGATGAAGCACTTTGTTGCAACATAGGAGATGACAAAGGGTCTCCTGTGTGACTCCGAAGATATTGCATGCCAAGAGGATGCATGCGGAGCTAAGGCGGACCCTCTCCAAAGCGGCGAGGAAGGCTGATCTGAAGACTTCATGAGATGGAGTGCCGATTGATAGGTGCATCCTTTTTATATCGCCACTGATCAACTGTCGATACCATCGACAGGACTGTCGATGGTATCGACAGACGCTCTTCTTGTTGCTGTGATAAAGTCGATACCATCGCCTTCCCTGTCGATAGTATCGACGTCGACGCTCTTCTGTCGCTGTGATAAAGTCGATACTATCGACCTCCTGTCGATAGTATCGACGCCGGCGATGCAGGTTGCGTCACGGATGGTCGGCGGCTGTTCCTTTGGGATGGCGGCTTGGATGATGGTCGTTTGTTGGAGATGGCGGCTGCTAGGGGCGGTGCTGCTCCTGTTGGCTACGGCGGTGGCGCCGGCTGGTGCTGCTGCTGATGGAGGCGGCGGCTGGTTCTGCTATTTTTGGATGGCGGATGGAGATTACCGCGGCGGATGCCTACGGCGGCGATTGTTGGGGATGATGATGGAGGACGACTGCTATGATAGGCAGCGGAGGTGTTGTATGGAAAGAATGAAAGAATAAAGAATAGAGATGATCATTGAGGTCAGGATATGCCTAGCGGGCAGCCGGCCAAGCCATGGAGATGGCGGCTGCGACCGCTCGCCCGGTTGTCCTCTTCAGAGAGAGGAGCGGTGGCGGCTGCAAGGGAGAAGGAAGTCGGCGGCTAGGAGAAGGAGAGAGGGAAGCGGCGACGCTAGGGTTCTCTCAGGATGGAACCCGCTCGGATACCATGTTAGAATATAAGATTGCTTGAATATGAATAGATTGTGATAGATACAAAGACTGGACACCCCTGTCCTATATATAGGAGCAAGGGAGAAACCCTGAGACTTGTGTCCCAAGTAATCTAAACTAGACAGGCTGGAATATAAAGGCCCACTAAACTAATTAGCCTATTTAACTAATAGACTAATATAGACACTTTAACAACTACAATAAACGAAAAAAAAGAAAACAACAATAAAAAAAACCAGTGCCCAAAAATCAAACGGCCAAAAGATGGCACCCAAAACAGGGACCTAGGCGGGGTAAGCGGGTCCGAGGCAGGCGTTTAATGGGCTTCCGCCTGATACGCTCGGTCAAGGCCCTAACCAGGCAGTTGGGCCGCTCAGGCGGGCGCTTGGGCCGCTTTATAAAACACTGCTCTTTTCTACTCTGGAATGCTCTTTCACCCACAATACCATAATGTCAAACTTGTCTAGGCGTTTAGGCGGTCCTTCCCACCCAAGGGAGGCCTAGGGGGCCTAGACGTTCTTTATATTTGTTTATATTATGCATATATATAAATGATTTTGCTTGTGCGTTTAGCTATATTCAAATATATACATCACTATGTAAATTTGTATTGGTTATCCTTAAGCTCAATCAATAATAATTTCACCTACTTTGCACCTGTCATGACCTAAGCTAGACCTATTCACCTTAATTTTACTTAACATGATCTAAATTTGACCTAATTTAACTTGGTTTGCCCTAATTTGGCCTACGTCAGACCTATTGTGGCATTACATGGCCTAATCAGACATAACTTCCCCTAGTTTTTCCTACATTGACCTAAATGAGCCCTAATTTGACGAAATCAAACCTAATTCCCCTTTGAAGACATGGTTTTCTCACATCAGACCTACCCCCAATCAAACCTAATCTTCTCATGTTAGATCTGAGTTTGCCTAAATCAGACCCATTTCTTCCCTAAAATAACTAAACTTGATCTAATTTGACCAAACTCGGACTTAATCCATGCTAATTTGTTCTTTAAGTGTCTTAATTTCGGCGTAAAACGTCTTGGGCATCCACTTCAATTATCTGAAAGCCGAGGCACCCAATTTAAGGGGGCCGCCTAGAGCCTAGAGGAGGGGGGCTAGGTGGGACCCTTGATGACTATGCATAATTTGGTACCGTCCCTCTTATAATTTCTGTATACCAGCATGAGAAGCGACAAGATGCACGTAATGTGTATATCTCTCCATGGAGCCAACTAGCTCTAATGATCCTCTTAAGAAATCTGGATAGATGTGCCATTTGCCTTACGCAATCAACCAATGTTGTCTACAAGACATTATTTCTTCCAATCAATTTATACGTATTAAGTACAATTTCAACATATTAACTAAATACTCAAATGACAAAATTCACTATAACTTTAACATATTTTTATGTTCCTAGGATTGTTAGTATGGCTTTTTACTCATTTTGGTTGCGTGCTTGTCAAGACACCAAGCATTGGTTGTTTAGGCACCCAGGTACAAGTTTTTTTTTCTCTACATAGTACTATATAATTATATATTTTATTCATAAGGTATATGATGTACTTATTTCATGTCCTACACCCTAAACAATCACGCAAGAGTGATTTTGCTAGGGAAATGTTTGGGTGAGTTAGATGGCCACAAATGCACAAACGAATTTGTATATGAATGAAAACACTATAATTATACGAAAATGTATAAATTGTTCAGGCGTGCAATCCTTTTGATTTAATTTAGTTGTGGATACGGCAGACCCTCCATGCACCTGACCATTTGCTGACCATGTATGGGTTGAAGAAGGCTATGAATGATGAGATGTAGGCTTTGCACTCCTGAAGCACTCTAGATCTGGTTGATTTGTCTACTGAAGGTAGGGTAGTTTGTCGGTGCTGGGTCTTCTCTATGAGGTGTCCTCAAGGCTCTCCTAATTGTGAAAGGGTACACATCAAATTCTGCTATCATAATGTCATTCTTCTGAGACGTTTTTTTTGTGATAGATTGAATTCCCTGTGTATTCTCATCTCTGTTGTTGTAAATAGAAGATAGGTGATTCATCAACTGGATGCTAAGAATAACTTAATAGATGAAATTTGCAAGAAACTTTGTATATAAAGCTACATCCTGGTTACGTGCTCGATCGGAGTGTGTAGGAAGACATGCATTCTTAAAAGTCCACTTATAGACTCAAACATAGTCTACATGCCTGATGTGATGACCTGTCACAAATACTGTCTTTGGCTGTTCTCAATCTCATTGTCTTTGGTTTAGAATTGTCATTTTGATCGTCTATGTAGATGGTGTAGTAGTTCACACTTGGGATATTAGCGCCAAAAATTCACTTATCCAAGGAATTCCTTGGATAAAGTTAACCAATAGTAAAACAAGGCATCACTAACTCAAACCTAGATCTTTTAGCAGAACAAGCATGCTACGGTTTGAACTTGTTTCTCCCATAGATCAATCTCATCGAGTATTCAACATATCTTCTTTAAAACTCAAGGGCAACAAATGCTTGGTTGGGAACTCCTATACCTTTCCATTATGGACCAAATTTATTATTGTAAGAGTCATCTGTTGATTTATGCACCATCCACAACAATTCCAATGGTATATCGTATGTCATGTATTGAGTTACCTCAAGGAGCATCTTGGCAAGGGACTGTTTCATGTCTGGAATCGTCACTTGGACTTGGTTGGATATATGGATGCTTACTATGCTGGTTGCATATTTGTTAAAGGCACACGTCTAGCCACGCCTTGGCGGCCGCCAAAGCGGAAAGGCTCCCAAGAGGGGTGTGCCTTCCCTATATTGCTACTTTGAGTTGCTTTTATCGCCCGTGCGTACTTTTGAGTATTAATGTTCCATACTTTGAGTTATTTTCATTGCGTGTTGCCGCCTTGACAAGTATGGGTGGTTGTCGCTGTGATAATATTTTTCTTTTGGTTAATACACCTATTGTGGCTGCCTGGGCATCTGGTGAAGCAAGAAACAAAATGTTGAGGCCATGTACCTGGCTTTGGAACACGATGCTCGTGATCTTCTATGGATTAAGGCTGCTCTTGTTCAGTTGGGGCATCTTATTGAGTTTACTATTCCTATATATTGACAACATGGCATTCACATTTATAGCAAGTACCTTTCTGTTTCAAGATAAAACCAAGAATGCTGTGGTGGTTTTCTATGTGATGCTGTGTTGACAAAGAAGACTACATACATACCTCTTTTAAAGATAAAAGATTAGCTAATTACTATCATTATAAATCCTATTTTCAACAAGCGTATTTAAGAGCTTTGAAGCAAGTTGAGGACGTTGGATATCTATTAAAGGTGTCAAAAAACTAGTTTGGTGGTCAACCCCGGTTCGGTTCCACATTTGCATCAGTGCAAAATCCAATCCTGATAGTTTTTTTCTGCAAAGTGGTAAGTCCAAATCCGGACCTGGTTTTGTAATGTCTAACCCAAAACCAAACTAGAATTCTATGGTATCCTATAAATATTCAAATAATATTGATTTGCACCTCGTGTTCAAACTTGGATGTCTAAACTTGTCAAACCCAAAACTGAACTGGATTGGCAAAATCCGGTTTCAATTTGCACATCAACTTTCAAGCTTGATTTCACAAATCCAAACTCGGAACTTGTTTTTTTCCATCTCAAACTGGGCCGGGGACACGGGTTTAGACAAAACTTTGCCATTCCTAATAGCTGTGCTACATGTTTGAGGGAAGTGTTGATGTATTTGTGTGTGTGTGCGCACGAGCCTGCATATGTTTTGCTTCAGCCTTGATTTACATGTTATTCCACTCCTATTTAGTCTCACATGTATCCAGAGTTTGCATGCATTCTCGCAACCTTGAATATAAACATGCCTTTTTTCAATACATTACAAACAGTTAAACGAGTGTGCCTTATTTGAACATAATGCGAAGTAAGTTTCCTCTCTACATGAATAATTGGAGAGTTAATATGTGAGTGGTAGTTAAACGGAGTAGGTGAACTCTTTGCTATAGGAGAGGTGAAAAGAGCGGCTATAAGTTCCTTGGTGGGACTGTGTGAAACCATTAAATAGACAATTTGGATCTTGAGGAGATGAAATGCATGCTTTATGAAAGAAAGGATGGCTCACTTGAGAAAGAAATAGAAAGGACGGTGAAAAAAAGGGACAACAACATACATGGATTCTGGTGTCCCTTGTCTATTTGGTTTCGTGTTCTCTTAAAATATAATGACATTGTCGTCTAAGTCTGTGTGTGTGTGTGTGTGCGCGCGCGCGCGTGCACGCGCATGCATGTGTGATATTGTGAGGGTGTATCTGTAACCACATATAGCATGAGGGGCCTATTTATGAATTATAATTGAATAACTTACTACTAATGTTATCCTTAGTCAGATCTTTCAAAAGGTCATGAACCATACAACCACCGATCTTACAGCCTATAGGTTGTGCAACTGCAATCTATCTCACACGTAATTGATGACCATCTCATTCAAGTTACTGTTAGTGTGTTTTCTGCAATCCACTTGAGAAGTCACCCTGGGGGGGGGGGTGCACCGACAAAAAAGGCGTCCTAAAGGCAGTTGGCCCCATATATCTATGGAATCTTAGATGAAGCGGTTGGTGGAGCATTCTGCGACCAAGTGGACACTTTTTTGCTCTTTTATCCCGCTTTGCATAGCTTGCTTAATTACCTGCTTTGGAGTGCTTTATGAAAACAAGATCTGGACGGTCAGCAACAAATATATAAGAAAAATTGAGCTGTGCACTTTATATAATATAGTGTCATCTTCCCACTTAAATGTAACTTGTATACTAGTGTTGTATCTGTCGTTCTCGCGTATTTTACAGCCAATTGATAATGTCATATATGACCTATGCTATTTTTACTGCATTATAGTATTAATCATAGCATAATTTTCTTGTGAGTACTATTTCAAGTATCGCCAAATAATATAAGTTACTATAATTCTCTAGGAGTACCATGTATATCATATAAACTGTATTATATGTGTACTAATATTATACACTAGTTATGTGTATTTGCATTCTCGTATTTGTAAAGAATGAAAAGGAGATATTGAGTCATGTAATATGGACGTGTGTCTATAAGCCTATATAAGTCAAGAGTTTACTAAACCAGTCGGTCGATTAGAGTTCGTCAGGTCTACAGTTGTGTACAAAAGGGTTTCTTTTGTATCAAACACATTGTGAACATATTGTCTAGTGTCAATACTTCTACATCATTTTCCAGTTACAATATTCAACTGATAAAGTGTAAACTATAGTATACATATGTACTAATAAGTTGCAGTTGACTGCTATGGTTTGTTGTAAGGTATTAAACATCCTCGATTAATGTCCATTTGATTTTTCTGCATTTAATTCAGTCGTTATTTACTAAACATCCTCGATATTTGGCAATTAAGCCGCAATATTCTCCATGTCTACGACTGTCGACGTCGAGACTTGGTAAACTTCCACAGTCAATCTTGTCACCTATTTGTCGATCATACTTGTTGTCGTCGTTCTAAACATGCTTAGAGAATGTTGACAGGAAACATTCTTGACCTTAATGTAACCTTTTCAATTGGGGTTTTATCCAAAGAGTACTAGATCTATCCCTCTAGTAGATCTACCACAAGATTTGGTGTATGCCTAAATACCATTTACTCCCTATATTTTGGAAATGAACTTGTCTTTTATTAATCTAGTCGTTATTCCTACTGTAATTATGTAGATTTAGGGACCTATACATACTAGATAAAAGTGAGTTTCAAGCATTTCATATTGATGAACATGCATGGATTATATTTTTCAACAAAATGTGATATTTTATGGTTGAATTGCCTTACAATATCACTACTTTATAGCTTGTTGTACATCAAAATTTTACTCTACAACTTTCTCGAAGTTTCCTCAAAATTTTGATATACTTCCACTTCCACATCTGTCGGGAGTCAAGTTGCCATCCTGTTCCATGATTCAAACAAATTTGTGATACTTTGAATCACGCCAAGCTTAGCGCTATTGCAATCTCATGCATGTAATACGGATCTTAATATTATGTATGCATACATACTGCACTGGACAACGAAATTATTGCCCCCCCTCCCTCCTCCAGTGGTCCTGAAATTAAGTACCATTATATATACGACTACCATGATTTTGAATGACGGGAGCCAAATGACTAGTAAGTCGATAACGACTTGCTTCTTTATTGTAAGTCCATAAAACTACTAGGAATTGGCATTTATATATTTACCTATGTTAGTCTGGGACACCTAATTTATAAAAAAAATTCTTAGTTCATTAGCAGTTGCACTGTTGAGCATTGAAATTTGAAAGAGTATTGACCACTCACTTCTTACTGTACACTTTCCAAAACTTCGGAGTGACTCATCCTCTCATCCAATAGTCATGGTACCACCTCTTTTGCCACTTAGAATTCATAATGGCAATACCTACCTTATACAATGCTGGCCACCTTGTTTAGCCCATGTGGCGGCTCCGTTTTGGTGTACAAACTTGTCAGTAGTCCATAAGCATCCATGTCTTCCTGTTTGTCATATGCTGTCTTCTAAGTTACCTGTCCTCCATGAGGCAAAATATTTTTCCCGTTCGAGGTCCGCAAACCATTCAAACCAACCGGGCTCCTGCATTAACTGTGGCTAGCCTGATTTTGGTCTCTAATCATGGCAGATTTTCTAGTGATGTTCGCTTCTTTGATGGGACACGATTGACTCAGAAACTGAAATAGATTCGATAGAAACTCGTCTGTCAACGATATATCACAATTAAAACGCTTGCTATGGAGTACGATGGGTATTGCTATGTAGTCCTGCAAACCCGTTTTGGGAGTTGGATGTCATGGCCTTGTTGTTCAAGTTCCCACTGATGTGAATAACATGACAACGTGCAGTGGTGCATATGCTGCAGGATAAAGAGAGGGGAGAGAGGGGAGCAAGGAAAGGGAGAAGAAAGAGGGAGAGGGAGCACCTCCCTTTTGGAAGTGATAGAATAGGTGAGAGAAGTGAGGAGAGAAGTGAGCAAGAAATTGAGAAGTGAAATGAGGAGGAAGTGGAAAGAAATAATAGCAACCAGAAAACGAAACAACATATCGGAGATAAACATCAATTACAAATGAAGATACATTAACTAAAACAAAATACAACAATATGTTTATTGTATTTTCCTTCCATTGCTAATTAAATATGTGTTATTCTTATCACATATTAATATGTTTTTTCCACTCCCTCCGTCCGTCCTCATGTTTTTCTCTTTCTTCCCATCAATTTCCTCTCCATTTGTGTGCATGTGTGTTATAATGTATTTTGCATCACATATTTATATGTTAATTCCCAATACTTTCATTTGTCCTTTCTTTCCTCTACCCACTACTTCCCTCATCTATTTGTATTCACGTGTGTTACAATGTGTTTTCTTTCACATATTAATGCGTTATTTTCAACAAATGGTATAACGTGTTTTCTGCCACATATCAATGTGTTATTTTTCACTGTTTTCCTCTTTCATTCTTGTTCAGTATGTTATTGTGTGTTTTCTGTCGCATATTAATCTGTAGTTTCTCACAACTTCTATTGTCTTTCATAATTTTCTCTCTTTCTCTCTCTCTTTTCACTACCATCCTCTAGTTGTGTTCATGAGTGTTATATGAGTTCTCTGTCACACATTAATGTTTAGTTTTCACTAAAACCCTCCTCTAGTTGTGTTCATGTGTGTTATAATGTGTTTTTGGTCATATATTAATGTGTTATTCTCTACAACTTCCATATTCCCTCGTAATTCTCTCTCTCTCTCTCTTCCCACTACCTCCCTCTATTTGTGTTCATGTGTGTAATAATGTATTTTCCGTTACATATTAACATTATTTTTCACTATTTCCCTCCATTTGTGTGTGTTATAATGTGTTTTCTGTCACATATAAGTGTGCTATTTTCACTACTACCTTTTTAATTTTACCTCTCCCTTCCCACTACTTCCCTGCTTTATTTCTGTTCATGTGTTATAATGTGTTTTTGATCACATATTAATGTGCTATTTTCTAATATTTTCCTTTATTTGTGTTCAAGTGTGTCATAATGTGTTTTCTCTCACATTGATATGTTATATTTCACTACTTCTCTCCTCCCTACTTTATCTTTTTCTTTCTTCCAACTACTCTATTTGCATTCACGTGTGTTAAAATGCGTTTTCTTTATGTATTAATGTGTTAGTTCATCCCATCTCCCCCTCTCTCATTTTTGCTTTAATCCACTACTTCCCTCTTCACTCCTATTTCCTCTCTTTCCACTGCTTCCCTCCTCTGTCATTGCTAATGTTGTTGTCACGTGTGTAAAAATGTGTTTTCAATCATATGAATATGTTATTTCCTACTACTTCTTTCCCCCCTCCATCTTATTTTCTCTTTTTCTCTCTTTCCACTACCTCGCCCTCCCCTTTGCCTACCTCCTATTTTTCTCTCTCTCTTATCCCACTACTTCCCTCCATTCTTTTTCTCTCTTCATTCCACTTCCCTCTTTCCTTTCTGTACTTCTCTCTCATAGTACTTTCCTCCTCCCCTCACTCTTAGTTTTCTAATTTTTTGTCCTGGTACTTCTGTCCTCGCTCCCCCTATTGTTTATTTCTCTTCTCCCACTACTTTCGTATCTCCCTCCTATTTTTTTTAATTTCTCTTCTCCCATTACTTTCTTATCTCTTCTCCTATTTTTGTTTCCCTCTCCGCTTCCCCCTCCTATCCTTTATTTCCCTCTCTTGGTACTAGCAACAATCTAATTGGAACAACAACAATTGTACCATTGTGTCTCTAACCATTAGTTTTTGGTATTATGTGGTTTGCCTTTTGCAGTAAAGACAAATGTGATTCATGTTGTGTTTTGAACCTGACTCCATATAGCATTTTCCATCTGCATAGGTCTAGGAAAGTAAAAAAAAATCTGACTGATCCCACAAGGATTAATGCGGAGGACAATATGCCAATCTTTTGATTCGCACATGCTACTTTATGGAACATGATATTGATGACAGTTTCAAATCATTTTGTCAACATGCAAGAGCTAGCTTATATTCAACAAGGGATCTGCTATGTGGACTCAAAACCACACACAAAGCTGCATGCATTGTTTTTATTCATGCATAAAGACAAAAAGGAGGGAGCATAGAATTAAATGTCTGATTTCGATGTCGTGTCCGATGGCCCAGAAATAGTTTTTTTTTTTGAAATTTCGGCCAGAATTTCGATATTTACGGCCCTAACGATTTCGACGACCAAATAAGCGAATAAAATCATGAAAATTTATCAGGACGATTTAAACGCCAAGATCTACTCAAATATGCAATAATATTTCATATTGGAAATGTATGGGGGATATCCCACATTTTGTAAGTGAAGGAAGCTGAACAATTTTGACATAATTTCGATGGCAATTTTGATCGCAAAACGAAGGAATTAAGTTGTGGAATTTTGCAAACACAATGTTTAGACATTAACACACTAGATTATATAATAAATTTATATGTTTAGAGGTTAGGGTGGAATCCATGTCTTGATGAGTAAGTGCACAAATTATCCGAAATGTCAAGTCTGCTAGACAGTTAGATTGCTAAAAACTTCAAGTTATTAGAATTTATAACTTACAGTTATAAGTTACAAACTTACGAACTACAACTTGTATAAGTCTAGTGTTAGCATTTAACTAGGTTACATAGGACATTTATACATAGATCCAAGAAAGAACTTTGTTATTTTTGGAGTATTTCCCCATATCTCTATAGAAGAATGTAGAAATTGATGAAGGTAATGTATAGATGATCAAGGGATAGGGGAAACATACCTTAGAATTAAGAAAAATAGGCTTTTGAAGCAAGAGATTAAAAAAATTGCGAAAGTACCCAAGATGTAGTATGAACAACCTTAGGAACAAATTTCTCGAAATTGAAGTTGTGTTTTGTACCATTTCGCAAAATTACGGCCCAAACTAGGGTTTTTGTTGCAAAATTTCACCCCGTTGGTGAAATTTCGCACCTAGGGTCGAAATTTTTGCAAAATTACGTCCCATTCCCTGAATGTGTGCATTTCACTTGTCTGATCATAGGTTTCGATGTCCGATTGCAAAACAAAAGAAACTTTGAGCGAAATTTCGCAGTTTTGATCAAAATTTTGTTCCATGGGAGGGAGGTGACAAACCAATCCCTCCGTTTGTCTTTATCTATGTGCAAGACAAAATGTATGCAACTTTGTGTGTGGTTTTTAGTCCGCGTGGGATATTCCATCGAACAATGCAACTTCGAAGTACAAGTTTCAATGATGAAAGAAGTCACATGCCATACATTTTGTTGACATGACATTCCTGAGCATGGTTTGCACATCTTGCTTCCACTTTATAGTTATGTGAAGACGCTCGGAGGTTTTTTTTTGGTTTCTGCCATGAGTATATAGGGTTAGTCACATTTTCTGTAGTGCAACGTTAGTCTTATTTTGTCTAGCGTAGAGCTAACATCATGGTTGAGTCTTACTCCTCGATGTCTTGCACATTTGTAGAGGTATATCTTCGTACGGTTACTGCAGTTTCATGGGTTCTTTTCAATCATTGCCACAGGAACGGACACACCTACTTGAGGGGATTGTAATGTTGGATTTACAATTGTGGTTCATAGCTGGTGACCGAAGTGTACCACTGCATGAGCGGGATATAAAAATGGACAGATTGGTAACAGCTAGCACGGCAATCCTTCTAAGAAAAGATTTCGTCATGCCTTTTGAGGAAGGTTGTACGGAGGTCAACACATCACATTGGATTTTTGAGATAGATTAGGAGTATATCTAGTTGATGCAGCCAGCTCCGAGGTTCATAATTAGTCATTGTCTTGTTGCTTCTCTGGTTAGGAAGACTAAATGTATATATAGTGCAACTCCTAATAAATATCTCATTCTTCACAGCTGCATAAACTTCATGCATATTTGGCTCAAACGTGCCACTGATCACAATATGGGTATGAGTAGTCTTTTTGGGTCCTACACCGGCTTGCCTAATATCACCCTTGCAGATGGGTTCTACTGTAACCATACATAGCATAATAATGTTATTACCATATATGGGCCCCTAAATTTGTTTCTGTTCTCAAATTTCTCAAAGTTTTGTGGTTATAGTAATTTTATTCATTTTCTTAAATCTGGAATGACACTTTTGCCTGATCTTTGTGCTGTAAATGACCTATTTTTTGGTAGATGCAATACATGAGTGGAGGATGATGGTTGACAATAGATATGTACAAGGGAGCAAGCTGGTTTGTAAACTTGGAATGGATACCTACTTCACTTGCTGCTGTTCTCCACTTTATATCCACATTTTTGTGGGCCATGTGTCCTTAAGATGCTGAAATTGTAGCTCCCAATTTTGTTAGTTTGGATAAATTAGAATGTAATGTAAGCTATGAAAACATCACATGGTAAATACCAAGTTTCTCGTTCTAAGCCTATAATTTATTTGGTTCATTCTTAGTATGACGCATAACCATTTCAGGTGAAGTCAGTGCCGTTGTTATTTTGCCACCTTTGTTGATGATCATTCTTGCATCTTGGTTATATTTACTAATGGGAAGAACTGTGGTGCTTTCATATTTTTCTTGCTCTGTGCTACAATTGAAGCCTCTCGTTTGGTTCCAGTCACCATAACCCAATTTATACACAAAATGTATATTACTTTAGTGATAACTAAAGCAGCAAGTACCCCTTATAAAACCAATACGATACATATATGATTTGATAATATAGTACTTAAACTAGGTCTGGCCGGTGCCAAGATATGTATTCGAAGGCCTTGTTTGGCTCCTGTCGTTCCAAATCCCATTAATTTATGCACGAAATGCATTCAAAATCCTAGCAGTGATTTATGCACAAAATGCACATTACGCCAGTTTAATATATACGGACCCCTTAAAGAAACCGATACCATAAATTTATGATCTTATTCAAATATAGTATTTTTTATTTCAGTGGGTGTGGTAAGCTTTGGCACCAAAATATTGTAATAGTTCCCATTATTACATTTGTGGGGCTTATGTTATAAAAAATGTGTGGTTCATGGCATCCGTGTATTTTCTCCCTCCTACCTCACATGAAGTATAATTCACTAAGAATTATTCATATGAACTATAAGGTTTTTGAAATACGAAATTCAAATAGAGGTCTAAAAGCTATCTGCAATTTCGTCATCTTGTCTTTGTGAAAATGTGGAAGCTGGCAAACACATATGATATATTTGCTTTTAGATATATAACCGCCAAACTTAACCAGATAACATGCTGAAGCACTGTGAAGTAGAACTGATGACAGATGTCTTGGTGGTAGAAATTTTGTCTGAATAATATATTTCGAAATAGTTGTTTCCTTGTCATATTCTACCGTCAACAGGTTGCCCTGTACTGTTGTCACCGCGATTGGCGTCTAAAATCACTGCAATTAGCTGTTGTAAGCTGTTCCTCTGGCCTTCTGAGTCATTGTTAAGTTCCACTGAGTGCCACTGCCATCATCGACCTGCAAGTGTCACCCCTTGCTCTCCTCTTCCCCTCTCCCCGAATCCAAGTAGCACACGTGTGATGGGGAAGGGAGTAGGAGAAGAGATTAATTATGGTGGTGGTGGTGGTGGTGGGGAGGGGAGCATTTCAATGAACACAGTATCGGTGGCACCTAGTAGTCATGACGGTAGTTGTAGTTGCAGGTGGTTGGTTCAATGGTTCTGATGGTTGATGGTGGCGTCTTTAGCTAAAGGTGATGTGGCATGAAAGGAAATAGGATATGACTTGGACGGAAATTGTGAGGGTCAGTGGTAAACGGATTTGAGAAAAAAATGGCTATCGATGCAGTCATCTTTTTTCTAAATTGTCTCACATAATGCTCGTATTTTAGGTGCTTTGATTGTAAGTCCCGAAAGGACAAGAAGACATTCTACAAATGACTTTGAGAAGGCTAAAGAGAACTCCATCCATTTTAGTCCCTAGCCAACTGAGTGTGACACAAATAACATCTTATGCAGTAATGTTTTTGCCCAAATTGGTCGAGATTGTGACGTTTGTATATATCTACTTGTTTACAACCAAGCCTTGGTATTGCCTAAATATTGAAGCTAAATTTAGAAAGTGAGGGAGCATAAATCATACTAAATGTTCTCTGAACTTGTAACTTATGAATAGGCACACATGCCTAATTGTGGCCAAAAGCTATACATGAAAATGAGAGGTGTTGCTCCTCAAAATCTAAGATGGGACCCAACAAGCAAATCAACAAATTACAAAAATTGTAGGTACAAGTCAAAATTTCAAGTTATTGCAAGAATTTCCAAGAACGAAAACAAATCTGAACACATGGTTGTTATTGTTCGATCCACCATGATAGTTGCCATTCTCAATGGTGAGATCAATATTTTGAGGAGCAACACCACCAATAACTATAGAGGCGACCAACACACAAATATTGTAAAATGGTAGGTTAACCCCCCAAAGTGCATACAAAGCCTTAATACACACCCACAATGTCACCACAACAAAGGCGAAAGTCAGTGACTTCGGGGGTGGAAATAGGCATATTCAAGGGCACCCACGACCTAGGTCAATAATGTTTAAGGGTGGACATCTAACAAGTTAAGAAAATGAGGATCAAATCCATTATGAGGAAGAGCATCAACAATTGTCCACATGCTAAGAAGAAAAGGAGGTTGTAGACAAGCTAGAGGTTGGGTAAGAACCTAGTTTTGGAAGTTGGAAGGGATATAGGAGAGCCCATAGACAGAAGCCCATATCACTAAGAAATCCCCAAATATATACCTAAATCAAGTGCCACAAAGGTGTATGTACTAGCCCTACATGAAATGGAGCAAGTGGGGCATACATGCATAGATTTATGCCCCTTTTCCCCATCGTGCACAAAAGCACAACACAATATTGAATGCAACTTTGATACTATACGAACATTTATAGTGAAAGTTGCAAAATAAAGTTGACATAATCCAACCATAAGCGTGACATTTATTTAAAACTCAATCACATTAGAGACATGGTATGTATACGTTGATAAGGTATCTCACACCTTCCCCCTTCCCTTGGGACCTAACAACCTCTTCTATGCACTACCAATTATGTTGTAGCAAGCAATTGAGAAGCAAGTGATCACAACCAACCCTCCAAAGCCAAACAAGGAAGGGTGACCTTGTGATGTGATCACACCCAAATGAATCTAGGGTAAACACATCCCAAAAGAGGAGGTTCAAAGGCCAACAAATGCAGACGACCCTTGGTGAAGACATATTATAAAAGCCAAAAGGGTGGGGCATATAATTTGACGAGCCCTACTATTTTAGGTGGTAACATGGAGATAAATAATAAAAAAGAATAAATCACACGACAGTCATCATGAGTTTTTAACTAAATTATTAACACAAGAAAGCATGCACCATTATAAAGGATAAAATGTAAGAAGAAAAGAATACATTGGGATAAGAGATATTGACCGTTCTCAACATCATTTTTCTTAAATTCATTGACACAAGAAAATTTGGTTGTATAGATTCAGTTATTTTAGATAGCAATATGGTAAATATAAATTGACCCATATGGGAATATCTTTTCTAATAACTACCTTCCTTTTTTCCATATAATTTTATATTCAAATAGGGAGACTATCAAACTTTAGTTTCTCAACATTGTTTATGCTAGGTATTCAAATATATCATTTTTATAAAACATATAAGTTACAAACAACAACCACAATCGATGAATCTCTTATGTGTGCCTTAACAAGTTAGGAGGTTTGTGTCAAGCGATACATGCGCCTTATATGTACTTGTTATCAAAAGGCACCATTATTGAAGATTTTATCTAAATTCCCTATAAATTTGTTCATACTTTATTTGTATGATCGAATAATAATTTTTTTATTAGATATTTCATATCCTTAAAAGTGATGTTATGAAATGTTTATATGAAATATATATAATGTAAGCAGTAGACAACAAATCTATGTTCAGTTGGATTCTTGGGTATGCAATAAGTTCCACCTTCTATACCAGTTACGATTTTATGAATTGATAATTTGTACAATAAAGTGATATAGATTAGGGTGAAAACTTACATTATATGTTTAAAGTTGTGTATATAGTTAATTAACATTTTGTAGCACTGTCATATCCAAACAAAATGTCTTTATTCTTATAGTAAAGCATTACATCATAATTTTAGTAAATGTGTTCTTTCATAGAAAAATATAGTTATAATAATAATAATCATTTTCGTGTATAACACATCAACTTAAGTTGATAACAAAACAACAATCATGTTTAATTCAATGAAATAGGTCACAAATATCACATACCCATTGTCTTACATGAAGAATGCCATGGGATAGAAGGGCATAAAATATAGAACCAAGATAAGTAGGAGTTGTGGGTACCTGACAACAACCAAGCTCAAGAGAGGATTTCAAAATCCTTCTCAAGTTGGCCACATAACAGTAAGTGGGGATTGCATGTTGACTCTTTTCCAATATTGCATCCATTCTCCTTTGATTCCTCTACATGTCTATGCTCTATGATCATATTGAACATGGCCTACATGTATGATTCCACGAATGACCTCAATGAGAGAGATAAAAAAAGAACATCCACGACCACACATCAATAGCTACAACTGTACATTGGGGAACAAAACACCTACCCGCCAAACATGCAACCAAATACAGTAACAGTTACACTAGATACCATGTCTGGTATTTCAGTCTTTGACTTTTGACAACCAACTCTTGTGACCTATGGTTTAAGCCATTGAAGAAGAAAACCATTACTGATGGATATAAAGACATTGATAAATTTATCATCCACCATTTAAGGTGTGATTGAGCTCCTATATATTTCTTGCTAGGGGTGAAGTCCACTTCATCACACGGTCACAACGCGAAGAGTCCCCACAGATACTATCACTCAACCATAAAAGATTCACCTCCTTACCATTCACAACACAACAACATGGTACTCATAGATCTACCATATCAACAAGGTTAAGAGTTACACCCTCAAGAGAATCATTCTTCCTTTTGTCTACTACATGTACAACCCTTCTAGCCCTATACAGGTCCACATCAAGGTTTATGCCCATTACACCTTCCTCATCTTCTTTCAACTGGACTTTAGATGTGTCCCCCCATCATAAGGTTGGGTGGAGAAACTTCAAAAGCACAACGTGCATCAAGAGTGGACACTCATCATTTACCAGTAAGAGTTTGAAAATAGATGGAATTACATGTGTATAATGCACCGAAAATCTACATCCCTGACCCATCATCCTTCATTATAGATGATCCAACCATCATTCCAACACCATAGTTTGGGAATGAAATTAACACATTTTAAAGTTGAGCTAACCAACCTTACCAACGATCTAGTTGTTGTGACCAGGGAAGTATGCTGAAACTTGGCATTTCTACAACCATGCATGGGAAACAACCCCACCCCCACACACAAGAGATGATATAAAATAGAAATACGATCCTTTTGCATTTTAGATAAACAATATACAATAAGATGTAGTTGTTGGTTTATCACAATGCCCTAATCTAGAAGTCAATCTACAAACATTATAATAGTAATGCTAGGTATTTCTTATCTCGATGTAGATGTTGGGGGCATAATCACAAGATTTGTTTCAGCCAAAGTCCTTCCAAAAATATCTAGGCAATATCCACTTAGCCAACATATGTCCCTTTGACCCTAAACTAAATATTATATTAACGTCGCATGACCCACAAAACAAAAAAAAGCATACCTAAGAGTAAATAACAACAACCCTACTTGTCAAGGACTCCATAAAGGGTCACCATTACCAATTGGATATCTCAAATCATATCCCAATGTTTCTAGGTTACTTCTCATATTATTATGGTGTCAAAGCATGTCAAGTGCAATGTAAATGTGAAACAATGAATTGGCCAGAATATTAATCCACTACATCTGTCTACGTTGTTGGATGATATACATTATTGTTTTATAATGATGGAAAATTTAGATGGTCAAACTCTGATCATCCAAGTTTTTTCTCTATGTAGATTACATAGTTCTTCATGGGAATTGGATGCCTACAAGTACGATTGTGCTACTTTGTTAGGCAAAAGGACACTAGCCATCTATGAAAAGATCCGTATAAACCTCCATAAAACCCAAGATCCTTTCATTACTCTTTTACCGTAACATCTCAAACTTCACAAAAAATTTAAACCTTTGAATGTGTTTCTTAATAAAATATAGTTGAGGGGCGGACTGTAAAAGTGTCATGGAATAATATTCCTTTTTGGAATGATGAAGTAAGGAAAAAAAATAAACCCGAAACACCTTTTCTTTTATGCCATAATGTGTTTCAACTAACTCAAAAGGTGATATCAATTATTTCCCTCTTTCATTTCTCTCTCATCCTCTTCAGAATGATTAAAAGAGAGGAAAGAGAAAGGTAAAAACTTGGAATTTGAAATATAAAATAAATTACTTGAACAAGATGTTTTATTTTCATTTTAGCTTTTATCATATAAGATAAATACCATTTTTTTGATTGGTCATGTTTGTTCTTTCTCCTCCCCTATTAGCTCTTACTGATTAGTTTGGAGTCTGTCTTTTCTTTTGCCCCTTCTTAGTTTGGAGTTTTTTTGGGGTCCTATTAACCCTTTTTGTTATTTCGGATGTTTTCATCCCTAGTTGTAAAGGGGTGCAGTGTATGTACCCAAAGTTTTGGAATTATATAGTAACATGCTTTTTGACCGACAAAAAAAAAACAAATACCATCATTCTCTCTTTTCTCTCTCTTCCAATATAATTTCTCTAAAAGTCACAAAATGATACATAAGATAAATCTCGAGCGTATAATACATTTTTCATCTTGGTTTTGGACTCACCAAAAGAATAAGGGAAGATGTTTCACATTATCTCATCTTTTAATGCAAAAAAATCAAGAATGAGCAATATGGAAATTACAGACAAAAGATACTCAAAACCCAAATCCTACCAGAAAGAATGGTTTAGACTCTATAAGTGATAGTTGGATCAAGTTTGGGATTGTTTTCACTTAGTTTGACCCTCTAAACTAATTAGGAAAGGTTTACATATAGTTTGATTAGGATTTAATCAAAAGTTCATTTGATGCACTTATTAAACTTTTGGTGCGATTGTTATCTCGATGTCACACCCTCTTTTCTTTCTTTCCTTTTCCTTTCATGACATCTAACAGTGAGAGATTGTTTTTGCAATCCAACCACTTCCATGTCATCTCTTTCCTATGACTCTTTTGCGAGCCTAGAACCATGTTCAGATCATTTTCAATCCTGATCCCATTTTCCCTTATTCCACCACCTTTCCATGAGATTTCTTATCCTGTGAATCCGAGATGCTTTCCTGACTCCATCAAGCCATAACTCACTTTCCCTTGTGATCTCTGTGAGAAAAAACCAATTAGGCTCTTCATAACCTTGCCAACCGACTCGTAGAGACCACCAAATGCCATCCTCTACCTATATAAAGGACCCAAAAACATCATTAGCCCTCACCCTTTGCTCTGTCAAATTCTAATCACATCCCTCTAGCCTGAGTCTCCCCAACCTCTTTGATTTGCATCTTTGGAAACCATCACCTTGTCTCAGTGTCCTCCACCTCCTTTGTGCAATTGTCTCTTTGGTGAGCACCTTCTGTGTGCCTTCTTTTTCCCCGACTACTTAGGAGGGCCTATGAGCCTCATGGAATGTTCTCCCATCCTCCTAGTTTCCCTTCCTTGACTGTAGTCTTTGTTTCCTAGTTTTGAGTAGCTTCCCCCATTTCACGACATTTTTTTGATAAACCTTGGACTCACCAGTCATTTCTTCTGCGTGATTTCTCCTTCATCTCCTTCGGATTCCCACACAACGATTCCCTCCCTTATTTTCCTCTTTTCACAGAGACGTGGGCTCTAACTCCTAGAAGCTTCAACCATGGTTGTACCATGGAGCTTGGTATTCCCGCATGTGTCTGGGTTTGAACTCTGGTTCATTGACTTCTTCTTGGTGTAAAGATGCTGATGGAGTAACTAGTTTCCCTAAAGACCCCACATACCTCGCCTAAGAATTGATCGAAGTTGCACCTTCTAGTTGCAACTCACACCCTAACATGAAGGATAAGAAACCAGGTCATGATAAGACCTTGGTGTTGATATATATGCCCATAGAGCCATTCCACGCGATTGCATGGAGTCATATATTAATTAATCAATTAATATGATTATTTGGTTAATTAATTAATTCCAAAATATTCTAATTAATCCATGAGTGTTTTATTTAACATAATATTTATGTTTATCGATGGGTTTAGGAAACCCTACTTCCTTTCGTCTCCTATTTCAAGGGTCTTGACGACTGATATCTATATGAGATATTGAGATAGGCTTTCAGTTTACGCTCACGTACATAAACCCTAGCCGTCACCATCCTCAGGAGAGAAAGGAGAGCATCGTGACATTAGCACGTCGTCGCACAAAGACAACTCCTTCCCGCCAGCTTAGGAAGCACGACATGGAGTTCCAGTCCATCTGCATGGATGAAGTAGAGATGCAGACGCAGAGACACATGCGTTTAGAGGACATCAACGACTATCCATACACGCTACAAGTGGCGTTTAGATCATCGAACGAAAGGAGCACAACCACATCTTCCGGCAACACACTCAACAAATAGGAGAGAAGTTCCGTCTATGTAGGCCAACAATGTTGTACACCATCATGTAGAGGGACATCACCGGACTTGCTCCGTGATAAGGTATATCCCGCAAACACTCTTTCTAAATATGCTGTTGTCGACGAGAACCTGTTTTAGGTTGCGTGAATTTTTTTTTGTTCCGCCACACATGTTTTCTCCACAAAACCAACACTTGGTACCCCGGTGATCATCTGATTTGGATTGAAAGGGAAATATCATGATTTCATCTATTGTTTGGGTTTTCTAATGCACAATTCCTAAATGTGGTTAATGACATTCTTGCCCCTGCTACATTGATTTTAATGTAACACACTCCTAGGTCTTTTTGTATTTTCACTTTCTATTTACTGTGGTTTTATTTTTGAGTTTAAATTATGTCGCACTATAGTTTTTTGATTTATGATTGGTCCATAGTGCTAAATTCATATAAATTGCGTATGACCTCAGACAAATATGGAAAAATATTTACGGAAAAGAAATTTTTACGCTCTATCGATCTATCCTATTTTCAAACACTGATTTCTATATGCAAACTTTTCAATAATTCAATAATCAAAATTATGTTTTAATGATCATGGACTAATATACATATCATATCATTAATCAAATTATAGATGTGTAGAGCACAGTCAAGTCGAGGAGAATTGACCTAGAAATTTTGCTTAAGGTAAACAAGACACACTGCTGAGCATATTTATCTTGGTTTAATTGCTTGTTTATTATTCATTAGGCATATGATTATATGTTCATGAAGACTTAAGTCATTTCAATTAATGTTCTATATTAGTCATGTCTTGATGGCTTCTATAATTTAGAGTTAGGGTTATCTCTTTCACTAAAATTATCCTTATGATCATATAAGAGAATAGAAGGAAAAGTAAGGACTAGGAGACTTTGAAGTTTAACCTGGTGGGGTGCCATCTACCAAGATGATGATATCTTTTAAGTATATTTCACATGATGCCTTAGTTATGTTATCTAGGTTTGGCTTAGTTGATTTAGACTTCAAGATAAATAAGTTGTAATATTCTTATCCATGAACTATGTATGAATCTATTTCAAATTAATGAATAGTGATTATTTATTTATTTGCAATGTTTATCATATATGTGATGTTCCTCCAACTCCAAGTACCCCAATGTTATGGAAAACATGGGAAATTATTCAGCTACCATGTGTAAACTTGGAGGGACATCACAATATGCTATGATAGCAATAGGTATGTCAAGTAGGTAGAGATATGATTAATATGTCCTAACCTTAGGTATATGTCCTTTTCATATGGCCCCTAAGAAATATGACAAAGGAAAAGAGATGGATGATGGTTCTAGATCCTTTAGTGAAGGAAGTGGGCATGAAGAAAATCCTAAGGTGAGCTTAGAAGACCTAGTCTGAGCACTCACCAATGCTCTAGGTCAAAGGCCCCATCACCCTAGACACCATGAGTTGACACTAGTAGACTTCCTCAAGATAAAGCCTGGATTCTTCTATGGTGAAGTAGATGTGGCTGTAGTCACCAAAGGTGAAGAGTGGATTAGAGGTTTGGAACTTTGTTTCTGTGTCATGCACTACCCTCAACAGTCTGGGGTTGAATTTACACCGACATGCTAAAGGAGAAATGCCAAGATAGTGAAAGAATTTCCTCATCTCAAGGGTGGCCAATGCACCTGCACTCACATGGAAAGGGTTTCTTGAAGTCTTCTAGGAGCACTATGTGACTGAAGCTATGATAGAGAAGAAGGAACTAGACTTTACCAACCTAGCTCAAGTTGGTGACATGAGTGTGACCGAATATGACATGAAGTTTGGATCTTGCAAAAGTATGGTTTTCAAATCAATGAGTGACGTAGAGCAAATAAGTTCATCTAAGGACTCAAACCCAACCTGAGCTTTGCCTTGTCTAGAAGAGGCATCCAAATATCTTCAAGAAGCCCTTGATTCAGCCCTAGAGTTGGAAGACCATCTTGGAATATCATACGAGAAGGATGTACCCTAGAAGAACAATGAACACCCTCCTTACAAAGACCATGCAATGAAGAGAAAGACACCTAGGCTGCAGCCGTAGAAGAACCTGAACATCCCCAATATCCAACTTGTAAGAGGAATCATCCTAGTCCATACATGCATGGTACAGGAGCATGCTACTACTGTGGAGAACCATGGCATACAAAGCCGAACGCCCTACGCTCCTAAAGAAGGACCATAATCAGAATCAGAATCAAAATCCACCACCTAAGAGACAAGATAGGATTTTCACCATGGATGTAGAAAAAGATGAAGGGACTAAGGTAATAATTAGTCCATGACTACATAATTTTTTTGTGAAACTGAGATGTCATATAATACATATCCATTTTCATGCAAAATTAAGAATAAGTGAAACCCTAAGGTGGATAGTAACCTAATGGAGATTTCAATACATAATTTATTTAAAGGTTGGTAGAATTGTAGCATCCCAAATTTCACAGTGAATTTAAACATTTGAATGTAGTTTTTCTTAATAAAAGATGGTTGAGGGGCTTAATGTAAAAATGTCACAGAATAATATTCCTTTTTGGAATAATGAAGTAAGGGAAATAAAAAAACCCTAACCTTTTGTTTTATGCCATAATATGTCTCAACTAACCCAAAATATGATATTTATTAGTTTCCTCATGTTCTCTCGCATCCTCTTTAGAATAACTAAAATAGAGGAAAGAGAAAGGTAAACACTTGGAATTCAAAAATATAAAGTATTTTACTTGAACAAGAAGTTTTCTTTTAATTTAACCTTGAAAATAAAAGATAAATATCATTATTCTCTCTTGTCTCTCTCTTCCAAGATGATTTATTCAAAAATGACAAAATGATATATAAGATAAATCTTGAGTGGATAACCATCGATCATCTTGGTTTTGGACTCAACAAAATAATTGAGGAAAGATGCATATCTCATCTTTTGATGCATAAAAATCAAGATAATGACCAATATGAAAATTAATGACAAAAGATATTCAAATCCCAAATCCTATTTGATAAAATGGTTTTAGACTCCCTAAGTGACTGGCGGTTTAAGTTTGGAATCATTTTGACTTAATTTGACCCTCTAAAATAATTCAGAAAGGTTTACATGTAGTTTGATTAGGATTTACTAAAAAAACCATTTAAGGAAATTATTAAAGCTGTGGTATGGTTATTATGTCACTGCCACTTTCCCTTTTTTTCACACTATTCATTGATCAATGTTTGTTTCTCACAATCCAACCATTTTTAGGTCATCTCCTTTACTCTGCCAACTTTCTATGAGTTTTCTTCTCCTCTAAATCTGCATTCCTATTTGAATCCATCTAGCCATAAATCACTTTCTTGTGAACTTTGTGTGAAACACACAATTAGGGCTCTTCATAGCCTCACCACCCCAACTTGTAGAGACCACCTCAAGCTATCCTCTACCTATATAAAGGACCCAAAAGCACTGTTAGCCCACACCCTTTCCTCCTCCACTTACAATTGCATCCCTAGAGCCCCGAGTCTTCCCAACCTACTCAGTTTGCATCTCTAGAAAGCACCACATCACCTGAGCCTCCTCCACATCCTTTAGTCCAATTTTCTCTTTGTTGAGCACCTTCCATGTGCCTCCTTTGTTTTTTGGACTATTTTTTCACGTTGATTTTTTGCCAACCGTCATACTATAGGATTGACACATGCTCTCATCGACACTTTCCACACTGCATTTTAGGGGCACTCCAAGCTTAGGGAAATATTTGAGTAGGTTCTATGGACCTCAGGAACTCTTTCCCATCTCCAATTTCCCCTTCCTTATCTGTAGTATTTGTTTCTCGATTTCTAGTAGACCCCTTGTTTCATGTTGTTTTCTGACAAACCATGGACACATTGGTCCTTTCTTCCATGTGATTGCTCCTTTGTCTCTATTGAAATCCCACACAATGATTCCCTCCTTTGTTTTCCCCTTTTCATAGAGATTTAGAGTTCATGACTCCTAACAACTTTAGACATGTCTGTACCATGAATCTTGGTGTTCCCGCACGTTCCTGGGCCCAAGATCTGGCTTGTGAAATTCATCTTAGTGCAAGGATGCTGATGAAGGTCTCAGTTTCCCCAAAGATCCCACATACCTCACCCAAGCTTTGATCATAATTTCACCTCTGGTTGCACCTCACGCCCTGATGTGAAGGAGAAGAAACTAGGTCATGATAAGACCTTGGCACCCCTGTGGATTTAATCAAGTGATTTAGGTTGTAAGGTAAGTATCAAGATTTTGTCTATTGCTTTGATTTTTTAACACATGATTCCTAATTGTGATTGATGACATTTATTGGCCTTGATACATTGGTTCTAATGTAATGCACACCTGGTTTTTCTATCTTCATATTTCTATTTACTTCAATTTTATTTTTGGGTTTAAATGATGTCATAGAACAATTTTCTAAATTCTGATTGTACCATAGTGAAAAATTAATAGAAATAGCATATGATATCAGAAAATATGTGTTAAAAAGACATTTTTATTCTCTAACAATCTATCCTATTTTCAAACCCTAATTTCTATATTCAAACTCTTCAACAATTCAATAGTCATAATTAGGGTTTAATGATCATGAAATAATATATATATCATATAGTGAATTGAATTACAAGTGTGTAGAGACCAGTTAATTCAAGGAGAAGTTACTTAGAGTTTTTCTTAAGGTAAACACGCCATGCTGTTGAGCATATTTTTCTTGGTTGATTTTCTTGTTTATTATTCACTAGGAATATGATTATATGTTCATGAAAATTTAAGTCATTTTGATTAATGTTCTATACTATTCACACCTTGATGGTTTCTATAATTTAGAGTTAATGTTATATCTTTCACTAAAATTATGCTTATGATCATATAAGAGAAAAGATGTAACATGCTCATGATTATGAGGGAGGAATCCCATGATGTGCTAAGAGGGAGAAATCCCATCATGATTAAGACTAAAGTTTAAGATCATTATGATGTCAAGATTAAGAATCATGTGCCTCTCTTGTCTGCAACACACATCTAGGGTTCCCTGGGTGATGATGTCAGTTGCACTGTGAGTTCATCTCCTCGAGAAACCACAATCAATCTCCATGGGCAACTATGGTCCCTCTCTCATGGGTCACCGAGGGCCCTATCTATTTTGTAGGTCCTCCTTGCTATGGATGATGAACTGAGTGCTAGATGTGTGGCACTTAGGTTTGAAGACGACGATGAGGAGGTAGTGGACTTCAGAAAGGAGAATGTTGATTCGGTGGGGAACACCTCGACCTTGCTTTGGTGGACAAGATCATGTTAGAGCACCCTTATAACTTCCAAGAGATGAAGCATACCTTGATTGTGTTGTGGTATTTGAAGAAAGAGGCCACCTTTTGGTAGGCACAAACAACTTGTTTGTGATTCACTTCCTCTATTGGAGGGATAAGGAGAAGGTGGAGTGTGAGGGATTATGAATTTCAACAATTGCCTAACAGAAAAAAAAGGAGATAAGGGATGAGGTCATACCCATCAAAGTCATCCTAATGTAATGTCTCTTATGGATTCAATTATACAAGCTCCTGTAGGTTACAGATCAGAGGAGGTAGTTAGATTGGTGATAGGGAAAGTTGGAAAGGTAAGAGCCAGTAATCAAGAAAATATCAGATGGGACACCTTCTATCTGGCTATGGTTTTGGTGGATGTTACCAAAACATTGAAACACCATCAAAAGATCAAGGATAACAATGGGTGATTGGTGAAGATCAAAAACAAATACGAGTGACTTCCATCATACTTCTTCATTTATGGAACCATTGGGCATTCATTACAGAACTGTAAATAGGAGGATGATGAACTTGAGAAGCCTAGATGATGGGGACCCTGGGCGAAGGCATCACTCCTTAAGAAGTGGATTGCACCCTTGCGTGAAGACTTGTTTAATAAGGACAATGGACATAAAAAAACTTGCTTCACAAGGAAGCCAATGTAGACCAAAGAAAAGGAGAAAGGGAAGGACATGTCACAGAGGGATCTTGTCAAAAAAGTGGCAATCTTGAAAGAAAGACCAATTACGACACCCATGCGATTTTTAGTGTAGGCCCTCGACGATGAGGGGGTCAACGATAGTAGTGATAGGCTGCAGAGAGTCACTAGGTGGATGGAGAGAGACATCAATCCCAGATGATTCAGTGAGTATGATGAAAGAAGCAATGCAGGATGTAGATAGTTGGGGGGTTTTTGGGGAGAGAAACTACTATGGTCATTGATGAGGAGTGGCAGGAATCAGAAGGGACTTATCAAGTGAAGGAAGGCAAGGAGAGCTTAGGTGTTGACTTGAGAGGATGGGGCTATCCGATAAAATAAATGGGGAAGGAAGCTCATGTGAGGCAATGGCTACTAGAGTCTCCACCACTATTAGAGGGATATGGGTAGGGGCTCCAAGAGGGCCTGATTATGCCAGTAGCAAGAAAAATAAGAGTAGGGGAAGTTGACAGGGAGATGGGTAAGGCCCTAATAGAAGGGGATTTTATTATACAAACAAACATGAGGAAGACTAAGGTAGTGCATGATATGCTTGGGGGTTCTACATCGATGAGGAATCATGGGTTATGGTTTATGGTGAGTAGATGCCATAAGAAGTCAAGGAGGGGGCATCAAAGGCATATTGAAATCTAGATGTGCAATCTCTAGGTGTGGCTATCAACATGGACTCTAGGTCTAAAGACAAAAAGGGAGAAGGGAGTATAACTCAGAAGATATGGAAGTTAACGAAGGATCAGGAAAGAAGACCAAGAGAACTCTCTCCACAACAACTGACTCAATCAAGCAAGTAGCGGGTGGTGGGGTCCCCCACACCACTAAATATCAATGAAGATCTAATGCTGGAACATCCATGATTGGGTACCCCTAGATTGGTTATTCCCTCAAGTCTAGGTGCTGGAGGAGATTCTTGACTTTGTTTTCCTTATGGAAACCATGTCTCATAGAAGGGAGTTGGAAAATATTAGGAAGAGTTGTGGCTTGTATGGTGGTTTTAGCATCAACAACATCAAGAGGGCATGTGGTTTATGCTTATGGTGGAGGGGGAACAAGGTCACACTGAAATCCTTCTATGACCACCATATCTATGCAAAAGTGGAAAACTCAAACCAGGGGGACTGTTTTGGCTTCATGGGGGTGTACAACTTGTCAATAATGGGGGAAGACAACATATCTAGGATCTCATGCATGGGGTTCGCACATTGTCAAGTATGCCATACGTCTTTAGAGGGGACTTCAATGAAATCCTAAATGATTCTAAGAAGAGTGATGGACAACCAAGGGAAGAATGGAAGATGTGTAATTTTAGGGAAGCGATTGACATGTGTCAGTTGAAGGATCTGGGGAGAAAATGCTTGGGGTACACATGGAGGAGAGGGAAGATGGAAGATAAGGTGATACAAGAATGTCTATATAGATTTCTAGTAGATGAAGGATGGCATGCTTTGTATCTAGTTTCTGGGTTACACATTTCCCAATACTATATTATGACCATGCACCTATCATGATTAATGCCTCAAAGGAGAAACCATGGATATTGAACGACTACAGATTCAAGTTTTAGATGCTATGGCTTTCTTCTTCGGAATGTAGAACGATGACTGAAGGGACTTGGAGAGGGCACTATGCGGGACTACATGACTGAAAAGAGGCTTCTGGTGGAAAATTATCAACATCGGCCTCCTAAAAGTTGTGTAATATAAGGAAGAAAATCAAGGATACTAAAGGAAGATTCAAGGAGGCACTTGACCAACCACTAAATAGGCACATGTTGGAGCAATGAAACCACATTTCTAAGGAACTACATGAACTGCAACGGCTAGAGGAGAGGTATTGGCATGTAAGGGAAATAGCAATTGAGATGAGGGATGGCAACAAGAATACCTGGAATTTCCATCATAAGGTGAATGAAAGAAAAAAACCAAATTTCCAATTTGCTTACATCTAAGAACTGCTGGGTAACGGATGATAATGAGGTTCAAGGAACCATCATTGGGCTCTTTAGTGAACTATTTACTCCTTTCAACCCTGCAAAACAATATTTGGTTTTGGCCAACCTCAAGAAGATTGTTAGAGAGGAAGAGACTGAGGTCTGGAGCCCCCTCTAATGGAATGTGAAGTATGGAACACACTCTCTCAAATGCACCCCAATTAGGCACCGGGGCCAAATGGAATGAAAGCAAATTTACTAAGTTTTCTGGGATGTTGTAAAAAGGGAGGTTTTATCTTTTATTTCTGATTGGTAGAAGGGACATAGTCATTAGAGGAAAGTAACACGACTAATATTTTTCTCATACCTAAGTTTCAAAGCCTAAAAAAGAATTGCTGATCCCCCCCATTAGCAAGTGCAATATATCATATGAAATCATCACAAAGGTTAAAATCAAAGTGCCTTTGTCAAAAGAAGGATGATCACTGATAACGTACTCCTTGCATATGTGATGTTTCACACGATGAAGAAGAGGAAAAATGGGAAAGAAGGTTTTATGGCCCTAAAGCTTGATATGAGTAAAAGCCTATGATTGAATTGAATGGTCTTTCATGAATGGAGTAATGGAAAGGATTTGCATTCCACCCATTTTGAGGAAGGAGGTAGATGAATGTGTATCCAATGTCTCACACTCATTTATCATCAACAGAGTAAGACAAGGATTTATAAAACTGACAAAAGGGTTAAGACAAGGTGATCCAATATCTCCCTATCACCTTTTTCACATAGAAGCTCTTTCTTTGTCTATCCTTAACGTGGTGTAGGAAGGAAAAATTCATGGGGCTCGAGCTAGTAAGTTGAGTCCCAGAGTTTCCTACCTCTTATTTGTAGATTCCAATATTGTGTTTGCAAGGGCTACACTGGAAGAGTGATTGTTGTTAGCTGCCTTAGTCAGCTAATATGAGAGAGCCTCAAGACAAAAATTTAATTATGAAAAATATGAGGTGCCCTTCAACATCAATGTAAAATTCGAAAGGAGGGAGGAGATCACTATTATACTCAACATTAGAGAGTTGTACAAGAATGCAAAGTACTTTGGATTTCCCATGGCTATGTGTATGGTCCAAAAAATTAGTTTTCTCATCTTTAAAAGTCAAGATATGGAAGAAGATACATGGGTGGAAGGAAAAATTAAGACACGGGAAAGAAGTGCTCATAAAGGTTGTCATACAACCGATACCTACACATTTCATGGATGTGTTTAGAATATGTGACACCTTCATAGAGGAGATATGTAGGATGGTAGCAAGGTTTCAGTGGGGTTCAAAGGAGGGTGAATGCAAAATTCATTGGCAGAATTGGCAGGCCCTATGTGACATGAAGGAGGAGGGTGGTATGGGATTTTGTGACCTTAAGTTTTTTAACATCGCAATGCTTGCAAAACAAGGTTGGATATTTCTCACTAATCCAGACTCGTTGGTAGTAAGGTATTATGAGTGAGATATTACAGATATGGGTGCATATTGGATGCTAAGGTGGGATTTGGCTCGAGTTAGACTTGGAGGAGTATCTAGGGTGGATTGAAAATGGTCAAAAGTGGCTTCATATCGAAGGTGGGAAATGGGGGAGACAATATTCATTTCCTTTTTCTTGTTATTGAGCCTAATAGCCAACAAGGCCCATAAAATCAAACATACAAGGCTATTTATCAGCAGAATCCGTTCAAGGCACATAAATCACATAATCATACACTGATTGGGGAAATTGCATTTCAACTAAAAGAACTCAAAAATTGGGGTTGTAACATCCTTCCCCTCATATAGGAATTTTTCCCTCAAAATTCCACCAAACATACAAACAAATAGGATAAGACTTTCTCATGTCCATCATCGGCTCCCATGTGGCTTCATCCTCTCCATGGCACTTCCAAAGAACCTTTATCATCTTATATTCTTACATATGAGTTCTCTCTCACCTTGGTATCTTGTACCCTCGTAGGTGACTCAAGACATTTTAGCCTCCCTAGAAGCTCAATAGGTTCATGGCTCAACTCATGGTTCGGGTACATCACATAGTGCTCTAGATCGGACTTATGGAACACATCATATGTCATGTTATCCTGAGGAGTAAGGCTAAACATAAACATATCCCCCAATCCATCTCGAATGGACCCATGTATCGAGGACTCATCTTTCTCATCTATAGCTCAGGGGGGTCAGGTTTTCATAACACATATTCTCCCATAGTGAACTGCATGTCAGTCTGCTTTGCATCAGCTCACGACTCATGTCGCCCCTGGGCTTTCTCAGCCATTGCACGATCAAAGTGACTTCATCTTCACACACTGTGGTCTCTCTGACCTTCACAAGGTCCTTTCAGCGATACCATCCAAATGAAGCGGTGACCGACACGACCCTCCTTACAGAGCTTCTTACATCCTGATACTGGCTATGGTGGCTATCATCACAAGAAAACTCTCTTAGGACAGAGACTGCTCCCATATATCACCCTGAACGAGCACACATGCTCTCATCAAACCCTCTAGTCTAGATCATACTCTCTTGACCGTCTAATAGTCAGGGGTGATAAGCTGTGCTAAACTTCAAATTGGTATCGAGTTCTTCATGTACCTACTCCCACTGCATGGAAGTGACCTTGAGGTCATGCTCCAAATGTTGAACTTAGATCACAGTGTAGATGAACAATCTCTCTCTCATATATAGTTCAACCAGATCTGTCACACTAACAATGCTTTCTCTCTTAAGCAAGGGATTTGGTCAACTTGGTAAGGAGATTTACCATAACCCATATTGCGTCATGACCTCTCTTGGTCTAGGGGAGACTCACCACAACATCCATGGTGATCCACTCCCGTTCCCTCTCGAGGATTCTTCATTCTATGTGGCAACTTGTTGGGTTACTGGTGTTCGGCCTTCACCCACCGGTACGCATGGCGACAAGCCACATGAAACTCTATCTACTTCTTTTTCTCAGGTATTCAAAGCACTACTACAAACTTTAATCATCTTAGTAGTACCATGATACAGACTGTACTTAACATCACAAGCCCCTACATGTCATGATTCCTCAGGGTTGACTCCTCATAAACCCTAAAACACTCTAGTCGTGGGTTGCATCACCTTCCTTTCCGGAGAGGTGTATCTGAGGTTCTTATAGCCATTCTTCTATCTCATCAAGCTCTAGGCTGGCTAACTGAGCAACCACCTTGACTAATAGGTCTAGTTGTATCTAAGTGTTAGTCACATAGGTCTTGTCTTCTAACGATCACAGGGTTCACCTAACAACCTCTTCTAATCCCTGGAAATCCATTCTTTTTCCTATTCAAATATCGACCCTTTGTCTCTTATCTAAAAATAATCAAGTTATTAATGACTAGATGAAACCAAGAAATAACCCCTGTACACCTGAGTTGTATATCGATTAAGAGTATTCTTTACCACATAAGTATTCTTACATACTAGGTGATGGTGAAGACATAAACCCTCATATACTTCAGTCATCATCCTCATCTCGAGTTACGTCAACAGAGTCAAGAAAACTTCAAACTCATCATCTCGGTTATCAAACCCAAACTTATGACTTATAGATTCCAAACTACATTCAGAGAGGTACGTCTTCATATTGCCTTGTTCACTTCATGGTTTCAAACCATCTATCCAACGTACTCTTAAAAGGATGTGATACTTCCTCTATCCTCAATCATCATAGAGGGTTTCAACTCATATCACTTTTATCCTTAGTATATGACATACGCTTTGCCCCATCTCTCACACTCATAACAAAAGGAAATAAGCATTTGGATTTAGTACAAATACAGAGTTCATCCCGTTCCAAGAGTAGAGATGGTGCATCACATGTTTCCCTTATCCTTTAAGTTGAAACATACATCACACGTCTCCACATCATGAATATCTCCAACCTATGATTACATCCATGGAAAGGCTGTTCCCAAACACTCTTGGGTCTACATAATACTCATACATACATAATCCTTAGTCCTTTCCTCAAGGTCTCAAGGGTTCCAATACTTTTGGGGTCATTCCTCTTCCCATACGCATCCAGGGAGTGGCTACCTCATTTGCCCTTTGGGTCCCATGAACTGATGAAGGTGATCAATCTCCTAACCCATGGTCCTCAGACAAAGATAGCTGTTACCTCCCGACCCTATGTTCTTGTGCATCTAGGAAACAAACAACTCCTACTCCCATCGATCTTATCCTTACCTGACCTTGGTATTGACTTAGGATTCCATCATGGTATATCTCAAACTTGAATCCGTACCCAAATCTCCATCATCTCTTTGGGCACTCATGGTCAAACTTACATCCCTACATATGGGATCATGGCAACCTACCTACCTCAGTCAGGCCCCATACATGTTACTTCCATGGCAACATATCCCCATGCCCTTAGAGATGGTCACTTATGGGCCTATAGATTCATGATCACACCATGTGCTCTCTACTTAGCTCATCAAGCTCCATGAGACCTCTTTAGGTTACCTCAAATCTAAACAAAAGCTTATACTCACCCTACGGGAGGGTCCCTCCCTAGGATGGGAGAAAACTATCTCTTGATAGTGACAAAGGTCACAAATGTCCTTAGTTTTAGGGTTTACATCATCATGTGCATGCTTAGTCCTATCAAGCTACTAAGGCACGTAGCTAACCAGAAGACCACCTACGATACCATGTTAGGCTTCTTTGGTATGTCCTACATGTTCCTATTCCTCAACATTAGACCAAACTCATGCATGCATAGGTCACCCATGTATGTGTGAGGGGTTCATCCAACATATACTTTAGTCCAAGGGTTTTCCTTTTCCTCTAAACATGAGGGGTGCCATGCTCTAATCCGTAAGAACCCAAACATCTTCGTGAGCACCATGTGCACCAGGTACTATTACTTACCCTCTTAGGTCTAGGAACCCTAGGTTCACTCCTTATGCATCAGCTATACAACCACGAACAAAACATCCACAAGGTAGGGCATACACTTCCCACCATTCTTCCACATGAACAACACCGTAGAGTCCTACACAATGACAACTGACTCGGTGTGAGACCTCATAACTTGTTACTCTACTTCTTTAGGGTCTACATAACTCTCCTTCCTATACCTAGAGGTAGGTACCTATAACCTCTATACACCGATTCAAGAAGCCTCTTCTCATTCTAGGGTTTGGTTCCTCTAATGGCAACCAAGGTATAATAAGCCTCCAATGATCATGTACGAGGCAATCACAACTATCTACTCTGGGTCATCTAAAATAGGTCATAGCCTGCCCAACTTCTCATGATTCTTCACGTCTCGGGGTCAAGGTGTCCAACCTTCCTCAATGGGTCTCTCTCTCTCTCTCTCTCTCTCTCTCTCTCTCTCTCTCTCTCTCTCTTTATAGAGCTAACCCTACAACTGGAGGTTCTCTCTTAGAAGATGGGTCAAGCTCCTAAGGATACATGTTTCTACCTACTTGGGTGAAATGTACTATCGAGACCTATGTCCAACCCAGATCATCCAAAGTTCTGCATGCTCATCTCATGAACTATGAGGCATAAATCTCCTGGCCTAGGTCTCAAACCCGCTTCCAATCTTGATGTTGTTATCTTCTACATAGGTGCATGCCTCCTTTCTACTCTTATATATATGTTAGGGTTCCTATGTGGTCACTACTATACTTCTCAATGAGGGCTATCTATTTCCCTAACAGGCATGACCCTCCCAAGGTCGGGTCATCAAAAGGCACTAGGTCAAACCTAGCTCATGCTTCTCATGGGTACACAAAACCTATATGCATGTCAACCCACATACATACCTGCATGGTCGACTATGATATGCAACTCATCCTGTAATCTCTCTCCCTAACTACCACTTAGGGTTAGGGTTAACATCATCCTTAGATGATATGTCAGGTCTCTACCTCTTCTTGGAGGCCTCTGCCTCCAAGACTAACTCTCTCTCCTCATCCTCCATAAGAAGGTCTAACCTCAGATCACTCATGAGGGCATGACAACATGCGCCATGCAACATAAGCATGTAACTAAGCTCAGTCTGAGTTTCTAATTATCAAAACTTATGTTCATGACATCTTTCTTACATGCTTTTTATTATTTGGTGGAGGATTCCTTAATCCTTATTATACTTACCCTGATCTCAAGAGGGTGGGGAGGAGAGAGAAAAACCCTAAGCCTTAGAACCTTAATTGAATTAGGGTTGAGAAGGGAAGAAATAGATGAGAGAGTCCTAAAGGTATCTTATTTCAAGTCAAGACCTCAGACTTTGGCCAGGCAGTCACACCGCATCAGGGAGTCCTCGTGACTGACTAGCGGGGCAGAGGAAAATATTGCCAGCCCCCGGACTATGATCTTTTTTTAGACACCTCCATTATCGAAAAATCCTTTAATAACTCCCTTGGGTTCTACGAACTTTGTAAAATTTAATAATTATTAGGGATTAAATGAGAAACCATTGGCTCTGATACCAAATGTAACGACCCTGCCTCCCAGTAACCCCCAATCAAGGGAGACCGAAAGGGTCAGAGCCGCTATCCCAATAACTCAGGATCCATGGTTTGGCATTTAATAAAAAACAATTATCAAATTCTACTAAAACTAAACTGGAAAGCTAAAATAAAATAAATCTTTTGCATACCTTGTAAAATTTCGGATCTAGACTTCTATCCACAGAAAAAGTTTATCTAACTAATCCTCCTTGAACTGGTTATTTGTATCTTCACAATATTTCAATTTACTATTTGTCCTTTTCCATAATTTTACCTGAAATGTCGACAAACAAAATGTTGGTCAGTATATTTCTATACCGGTATGTGGGGGACAATCACAGTTTCACAAATAGTTGCTAACAACCTAATTATCACAAATAAGTTATTAACAATCCAAATTACATTTTCAATGTGACATTCTCAACCACTTTTGCCCTAAACCTTGGATTACCCTCTCTTAGGGTTTTATCCTTGCAAGGGATATAAGGCCACCTTCTCCATCCTGAGCTTGGTGCCTGGGGTCACCTCTCATGGTACCCAATGGTCTTCCCTCTGGGGCTTGACCGATTAGACCTTCCCTCCGGGGCTTGGTCATGCAACGTACATCAAGGTGGCATGTAGGTTCGAGAATACACATATATACTTAATTGTGATAATCATAGGGACTTTATAGGATTGCATAATTAAACATCCAACAGTTTAAGTTGCATCCAATTGATAAAATGTTCGGGAAATGCCATGAAACTAAATTGATTATTCATAAATAACCACATACCTGGATGGTGAACCATGTAGAATATCAAAACATTCTCTTACCATATAAGCCAATCAAGCAGTTAATCAAACAATCATCATGTAATCTGCATTATATTAATTCCAAAGTGTCACCAATCACATAAACCCTACTCAGTCTCAATATAGGGTTTAGGTATTCTTGTCATCGAGTTATTGTTAGGATTATTCCTTGAAACCCCAACTTTTTTTTCTTGCTTGTATTGTAGTCAAAGTTAACTCATTGGTTGGTCTTACTAAGTTAAGTATTATTAGAATAACAAACAAGTCTTTTTTTTGATTCATTCAAAATTGCAATCTTTATTGCTGGCTGGGAACTGGTTCAAAATGATTCTTTTACTACAACTCTAATTTTAATCATGATCATCAGATCCAACATATCCTTTTATTATGACACTTAGGTTAGGTTAAGCTTATTAAAAACTTTGCAACATATGGACTTCAAACCCCAATGGTTTTTATGCATGATTACTCACTTGTGGTTTCTACTTAAGAAACCTCATTATTCAACATTATTATCAAGATTATCCTATATTCTCATTATGTCCAACAATATCAGATAATAGCATAAAATAAGGGTTTTTGTTTAAATATATTCAACATGTTATCACCCAAAATTAAGATTTTCATGTATTAATCACCACCTAATCATGTATAGCACTATTTTTGGAACAATAAGCCTAATTGGATCTCTATTATATCTTATTTATATTCTTCTCATTTTCCAGATTAATTTTCATATATTATATGTCCCCAACCGAGCTACCATTAATTTATTAGATTTAAAACAAAGTAATCTCTGAATGGGCCAATGCAGTACTGACACGTCAGAAACCTAATTATATTAAATATAAACCAAGCGGCCCCTATAAGTTAGACGATTAAAAGACCAATATACCTATTTACTTACGTGCATCAGTCGCTGGGTATCCATGTCTTTTAACTCAGATCCATCCCTAACCTCGTGAAAGAAGCAGCGTTGCCCTGTGTGGACGAACCCAACGACTCCTTCGGCGCTGCAGTGCTTTGCTGAGTCTGAGCTGAGGGCGCCTCCCTCAAGGCTCCTCCTTGTTGCTTCTATCGACACTCTCCTTGGTGCTGTTAATGCGTCGCTTAGCACTTATAATCACTAAGATAATTATCCTAGAGTTTAATCCTTTTTCAACTTTCCGATTAAGGCTAGTATAGAAAGGGTCGATCCCACAGGACAACTTTCTAAGATTGTTTCTTTTTATCCCAATTGTTTTGAAGAACTTGTTATTTGTTTTTTGGTATTTTTTAGATTTGGAACAAAAAGTAAAAGTTGAGTTTTGGGGGTTGATGATTAACACTAAGGAAGGAAATGCAAGAATGAAAATGCACTTAACAAGAATGTAAACTTGCCCTGTCACAAGGAAAATTAAGATTGTTGTTAGCACAAGAAAAACTATTATGAATGAAAAGACTATAGATTAAAGAAAGCAAAAACAAGCAGTGATTAAATCAAGAGATGAGAATCGAGGCTTTAGGGGTTTTCACCACCTTAGCCTAGGAAAAAACAAACTAATCCTTAAAAACGACAGATTCGATGAAGGCAAGTGAATTAATAAAAATCCACTAAAGATGGACTCCACATGAGCCCATTGGTCCTGGTGCTCATGTTTCTTAGTTCATCATCCTAAAAGAAGAAGATCCACAGTCGTTTCAAAACTCCTATGCGATTGGGTTTGTTGTTCTAAATCCAAACTTCCATGGTCATATCCATCCAGATTAACTTTTGATCAAATCAATTAATTACTTTGATAGATCAATTAGTTATTAAACCCAAAAGCCATCTAGAATTGTTTTTAAGGAAAAGTCGATAAAGCCATGGCTAAGGGGTTATTCCCCTTGCCTCGATAGAGAATTACTCACTCATGCTTGTGGAGAAAAGGGAGACAGAGAGAAGAAGAGTTCTAGCCATAGTCTAGTCTTACTAAAGGATAGTTCCTTCGGCTAGAGTCTATGAAATGGCCGACGCTTAATCCCTTGCTCCAGTCCACGGAAGAATAATAGGAAGAAGAAACTAGATCTAAATGAGAAAAGTAAAAGAACAACAATTGAAGGAAATACTTAGCTTGCAAAAACTAATCTTTATTTATGGAAAGAACAAGTGACAATAGATGAGCCAACTTACGACGCCATGGAGAAGTGCTGGGAACATACATCGATCCTATATGTGATGGGAAAGAGGCCATATTACCATCATCTTCTTGCTTGGATTCGTAGGGTTTGGAAACCTAAGGGAGGATTCGACCTGTTCTCCAAACCGAACAAGTTCTTCCTCCTTCGCTTCAACTCGGTCGAGGACAAGAAGAGAATTATCAATGGTGGACCTTGATGGTTTGATAGACGATTGGTGGTTGTCAAGGACTACAAGACGGGTGATGACTTGCAGAAGGACTTCTTCAGCACCATACCGGTCTGGATCAACATACCAAGCATGGGGCACAACTGGTCCCCTAGGGCTATTGGGATCGTCGCAAGCGGAGTAGGGAAACTACTCAGGATTGAATGCAAGTCCTTAGGGTAGGAGTCGCTGGGAGAGGCACGTGCGCTGGTGGAAACCGACGCCGATGAAGAACCTCCGCTGGAGGTGTGGGTCAACATGCCTCGGCATGACCCTATGCCGGTGAAGATTCAATATGAATATGTCCCGAAGAGGTGCATCGAGTGCAGGGTTTTTGGCCATGATGGGTCAGATTGCCCTATCAAACCGGTTACTGAGGTGGTAGAACCTGCTCCAACAACGCAAATCTGGAAGGTAGTTGGTAAGAAAGGGAAGGCAACGGCTATTGCTAGTGCAACGAAGGATGAACCAAGGGCCGATGTCGGGCATGCTGATGGTGTTGGCAACAACACAGGGGTCTTGGGCACTGCTGGGCTTGTACCGGGCACACAGGGTGATGGTGAAGTACCAGGCATTAGTGTTGCAGATGTTGCTACTCCGGTTGCAACTAGGGCTGTTGGTGGGGCGACACAGTGTCGCAGTGTGAATGTGAATGAGGGCGATGGTGTTGCTGTCACTGGAGGACCAGGCGGTTTTGTAGGCGCTGCAACTCCGACTACTGTGGCAGCGTCTCTGGTTGCTGCTAGGGCTGCTGGTGGGGCAACGCAGCGTCGTGGTGCGGAGGTGAATGAGGGTGTTGCTGCTAGTGTTGCTGGTGGGGCAACGCAGCGTCGTGATGCGGAGGTGATTGAGGGTGTTGCTGCTAGTGTTGCTGGTGGGGCGACACATCGTCGTGGTGCGGAGGTGAATGAGGGTGTTGCTGCAGGTGTTGCTGGTGGGGCGACGCAACGTCGTGGAGCTGATGTGAATGAGGATGCTGGTGCTGCAGTCACTGGAGGTCCGAGCACTACTGACCCGATGATGGATGCTTGCATTGCTCGTTCATGGGAGACTGATGATTCTATAATCAAACGATCCACTGTTGCTTCCTCTTCTTCTTCGTCCAAGGCTTCAAGGGCGTCCAAAGGTGATGGGTCTCGTAAGACCCGCTCGGCTGCCAGAGGTCATTAATGACCTTCCTCATGACTAATGTTTGTGGCTCAGGGAAGCCACGTAAAAAGAAAGAAGTGAGGAGAACAATCCTTGATAATAAAGCGACAATGTCCACTCTTGTTGAATCTAAAATCAAGTCTCACATGGTACATACATCTGATCGTATGTTGCCTAAAGGCTGGTTATGGGTTTCTAATCATTTGCATGATCATAATGGTCTTATATACGTTGGATGGAATCCTAATTGCTGGACTACTTCTGTGGTTGAGATGGATGATCAACAGGTCACTTTGAAATGCATTAATAAAGGTGGTCTCATCATCTACACTACTTCTATCTATTCTAGGAACTCTGTGTCTGAGCATTCTTTTCTATGGCATACCTTGGAGAGGATTGATACTAGCATAGATGAAGCTTGTCTTATCACTGGTGACTTCAATAATATCAGGAAGCAAGAGGAGAAGGCTGGGGGTCGTGAGGTGCCCTCTGTTATCCTTAGTTCTTTTAATACTACTCTTGATAATGCTGGTCTAACCGAATTACCTGTCATTGGTAAGGAGGTTTATACATGGCATAACAAGCAAGGTGTTGCTAAAAGGGTGGTGTGCAAACTTGATAGAGCCTTTGTTAATGATGCTTGGATGACTAAATTTATTGGTTCCAAAACAAAGTTCATCACATGTAATTATTCAGATCACTGTGCTCTAAACATCAATATGAAGCCTATCTCTTTCAAGAAGAAGCCTTTCCATTTTCTCAATTTCTGGCTGGATTGGGAAGGTTGTCGGGATATTATTAAAGAGGCTTGGATGACTGAAATCCACGATAATCCTCTCTTTCAATTATGTCACAAACTTAAGAATGTCAAAGAAAAGTTGAATACTTGGTCCAAACAGTATGTCAACCTCAAGAACCTGATTGCTAGAGAAAGAATGGAGCTCGATGACATTTCAGCTATGGTCTGTAGATGTCCTCTAGATCCTGACCTCATTCATGCTGAAAAACAAACCCTTGAAAGATTGGACTTGCTTCTTAAGGCAGAAGAGGTTTATTTCTGGCAGTGTAGTAGAATGGTGTGGCTCTCCAATGGTGATAGAAACACTACTATCTACCATACCATGGTCAAGAGACGGTATGCTATCAACTCTATAACTGAACTTTTTGACTCACATGGTAATCTTTTGCAGGATAAAGATGCTATTTCTGACGACACTGTCCAGTATTTTGAACAACTATATAATCAACCTTGTGATGCTTCAGTCTCTTGTATTCCTGATTGGTCACCTCTTATTTCTGGTATTGACAATGACATGCTTTTCTCTACTCCAAGTTTGAGTGAGGTTCGTGATGCTGTGTGGAGCATAGGACATCATAAAAGCCCGGGCCCGGATGGCTTCAATGGTTACTTCTATAGGGGTAATTGGAATGTCATTTGTGATGATCTCCTTAAGGCTGTCCAATGGATTTTTGAAGGGGTAACATGGTTAGGCAAGTCAACCATGTTTTTCTTGCTCTTATTCCCAAGAAGGATATAGTTTCGTCCCCTGCTGACTTCAGGCCTATCTCATGCTGCTCGATGCTCTATAAAATTATCGCTAAAGTCATATCAAGGAGACTAGCTACTCTTTTGCCAAAGATTATCTCTCCCTACCAAGGTGCTTTTGTCAAAGGTAGGGGTATTGAAGATTGTTCCCTTCTTGCGGCTGAATTCACTCTTAGGTTCAATCGGAAATCCAGCCCTCCCACTGCTTGCATCAAGTTGGATATTACTAAGGCTTTTGATTCTGTTCGTTGGTCTTACCTTTGGGATTGTCTCTACGGCCTCGGGTTCAATGAGAAGTTTATCTCCATTCTTAAGCAATGTGTGGAAACTCCATCCTTTTCTCTCTTGCTAAATGGTTCTTCAGTTGGCTTCTTCAAAAGCTCCAATGGTCTTAGGCAAGGCGATCCCTTATCCCCTCTACTTTTTGCTATTGCTATGGAAGGTCTCAGCAGATGTCTTGAGGAGGCGTATGATAATAGACTCATCAGGAGCTATTCCATCAATGGGACCAAAGCTCTTAGCCATCTTCTATTTGTGGATGATGTTCTTATCTTTTCCGAGGGACGTGTACGCAGCCTTGTCAAACTCAAATAGGTTTTGCTTGATTTTGGTTCTATTTCTGGCATGAAGTACAATTCGAATAAAACACATATATTCTTATCCTCTTCTTGCCGCAACAAGGATGCCTTGATTAGCTGCTTGGGTATTCAGCGTGGTACGTGGCCCACAAAGTATCTTGGTTTTCCTATGGCTGGAGGCAACCTCAGGAGGTGCCATTTCCATGAATGCTTAGATAAGCTCAGAGATATGATACAGAGATGGCCTGGTTCTAAAATATCTATGGCTGGTCACCTTGTGCTTGTTAAGCACTGTGCCATGGGTTTGATCAGCTATGGGATGCGTATGGGTGACATCCCTCCTGCTGTCTTACGATGAATGGAGCTGTTACTTTCTAACTTCCTTTGGGGTAGCTCGGTGCATCCCTCTAGTTGGTCACGTTTAGCTTACCCACTTGATGAAGGTGGCTTGGGGCTTAAGAGACTTGATGAACTTGCGGATTACCATTCGTTACGTCGCATCAAGAAGTTCAACCAAGCTCAATGTTTATGGAGCTCATGGCTTTCTTGTAGGTATGGTGATACCTTGTCTATTGCTTCCAGGAATGGCTCTATTTGTCACAGACGTATGGTAGCTCTATGGCCTTCCTTCTCAGCTTGGGAAGGCAAGGAGCTTTGGGATAATGCAAGACAAAAGCATCCATATGATAAGGCTTATGGAAATCTTTGGCTCTCTAAGCACTATCCTAGATGGAGTCTTACTACCTTTAGAGCACTCATTAATGTACTACCTACTATGGAAAAGATTAGTTCCTGGTCGAGGGCTCCTGTTCCTGCATGCTTACTATGTGGTCAACACAATGACTCCATCACTCATCTTTTTGGGGGCTGCAAATACTGGAAATATATTTGGGGACGTGCTCAACTTAAACTCAACATCAGAGCCTCATATTCTCTATATGAAAGCCTCATGGATCTTGGTAAAAGGTCAAAGCAATCCAGATTCATTGAACTTTGGGCCTTCACTGGTGCTGTTCACTTCATTTGGGAGGAGCATAATAAAAGGCTACATAACGGTGGCTCTTCTGACTTTGTTGCCATCTTCAGCCGTCTTGCACTTGAAATCAAGAGAATGTACTTTACTTTTAAATCTTGTCTTGATTTTCCTCCTGTTATAGCTAGGAATTGGGATATGCTGTAACCAATTCCTAGATGTGTGTAGTCACATGTATGGGTGTGGCTTGTAACTTTGTCCCCTTTTAGGGGGTTTTTGGAATATACTTACCCAATTTTCCAAAAAAAAAAGAACAATAACATAAGAACACAAGAAGATTGCTCAGAAATCCCGTACAAAGATGATACAAAAGATGATCTTGGGAGGAGGAAGTGCCCCTCCTTTTATAGGAGAAGGAGGGGTAGGCTATAAAAAAAAAAGAGGGATAAAAAAGAGAGGGATCCATCCTTTGAATTTTCAAGATTTGGTCAATAGGAATTTGATAGACTTTAATTGTCTTGACCATGTAACTCTCTTCAATGCAGATTCCCACAGCAGCGATTTCGAACGTATTTCGCTCCCATCAAAAGCACAAAATCTGTCCAAATAATAGGTTATTCTTTTAGGAAATTAAATTTCCTTTCCAATGAATACTTGTACAATGAATTTGGACTTTGGATTCAAGAGTTATGGCACTTTTTGTGACAGATATACAATAATTACAGGACTGCTGCAAATTGTGTAATTATACTCCAAGAATATTTATTCCATTTTCTACAAAATCCAAGAAAATTTAATTAAAATTCTTCTTGAAGAGAAAAATACAATATAATGTAATTAATTATAAAACTAAGAAAACAAATAACAAAACAATCATAAAAATATATCTAAAAGATGTAAATAAAAGTGATGAAAACACATTTATCAGGTGCCCAGCCTCCCCGTGGCTGAAGGTTCCATGCTTTCAACCTGCCTGATCCTGATGCTTCCATCGTAAGTGGGGTCATGGCTAGGAGATACCCCAATGAGGCTGGTTGAGCTCCAGACCTACCAATGGTGGACGAGCACCCTCTTGAGCTCCTCCCTTGCATGAACGATTCCCTAGGCACATATGCTATAGGCTTCTAGACACTGGTGAGGCTTCGACTGGTACCACGTACTCAACCGGCCAGTGTAGCCACCATCCGGACGGCCCAACAGCCGCTAGGCTTGCGACTGCTCTGCCCCTTCCTCCTTCATGTATGTGCATGATCCCGACGGATGCCTAGGGTACTGCATGCCTATTCCTTTTTGGTGAGGGATAGCTTACACTCACGCCTCCTACGACACTGCTCATTCATCTAGGACAGCTTGGGAGGGGCGCGGACCGAAAGGAGGTTGAGGGCACAAACCCTAACTGTCAGTGGCCTTCCTTCTCCACATGAGCACATGGTTGCATCATCGCCGCTTCCACACCATTGGGTGTCAGTCGAGTGAGATGATTTGGGAATTCACCTCAGTACCAGCGTCCTCTCATGTCTTTCATCCTCATCACAGTAAGGAACATAGTGTCGATGGCCAACACTGCTGGCAAAGACATCAAGCTGGTTTAACCGTGCACATTCCTCATGCGCTCGGGAAGGATTTGGATGATGGGGACTACCATTGGGGGTACCCCATGACCCAAAAAAGCTGAAGCTTAAGTTTTTTTTCATTCAAGGGTTTTTTATCATGTGGTCTCTTATATAGAATTCCTGTGGTGTCCTAGGGTTCTTACGAGGGTGGTGACAAGGTGGTGATCCTGGGGGTCTTTCCTCTTTGATCACAAGGAGTTTCTTTCCATAATAAGAGGCAAGAGATATCCCTGCTCTACTAATACGGAGAACTCAGTCAAAACGTACATATTATGTTTAGGATATTCCTAATATGAAAACTCTCAAGAATATCTTTCCAAAAGATAGATATTTCCTTTCTATAGAAAATACTCCTTTAAATGGATTTAATGGCTCCACCTAATTATTTACTTTGTATTTTCTCTTTCTTCTCCCATTATCTTCATAATTTGGACTCCTTGGAACCCAAGAAATCCAAAAGGTACAAAATCCCTCCTTGAAGGTTAATTCCTAGCCTTCTAGGTTCTTCTATATCTTTCTTTTCTCATTATCTTAGTTATTCCTTTATTAATTGATTTCTTTTCCTTTCATTTCCTTTTTCTCGTTATTGGGCCTAATAGCCAACAAGGCCCACGAAATCAAACATACAAGGCCATTTATCAGCATAATCCGTTCAAGGCACATAAATCACACAAATTACATAATCATACACTGATTGGGGAAATTGCATTTCCAACTAAAAGAACCCCAAAATTAGCGTTGTAACAAACTACATCTAGAGGCTGATGCTAGGAAAATGCTAGAAAAGTGTGGCGATGATGCAAGGAGGAGGCTGTTGTTTAGGAGGAGCGCAACACCAAGAAACACTGAGGAACTGAAGTTAATTTTTCGTGTATTGCTGTAAATATCTGTAAAAGTGTTAAATGCAAGTTGCGTATTAGCTAACGAGTAAGTTATATCTCTACTGTTTGATGTTTGGCATCAGGCCTACATGTAACTCTTGACCTCCTATATTTTTAGGAGGACATCAGAATATATTTACCAGATTCTGATACATACATACATACATACATACATACATACATACATACATACATACATACATACATACATACATACATACATACATACATACATACATACATACATACATACATACATAACACAACATCCTCTAGGGTTGGCTCCAGGCGATCGGGAAGCGACTCTCGCCGACAACCCTGGGCATGGCGCCCACGTCACCAGCCACTCCGGCTGATGGTGTCCACTCCCACACGACACCACCACCACAACCCTCCGCAACCCCCACCACCATCTGCATCTACTGGAACGAAGTCCTCCGAAACTAAGGGAGGAAGGAGTTCGTAGGTCACTAAACCTAGCGCCTGTGTGAAGGGAAACAAAGGGGGCTTTGCCCAGCTGCACGTGACTGGTGAAGGATCAGGAGGTTCGAATTGAACCCCATTAGCATGGAATCAAGTACTTAAGCAGCCAAAGCCAGGGTCAAAGGAGACCATGGTTTTTCCGCCGCCAAGGGAGGAAGAGGGTGAGATCCACACCGACCTCGACGTAGAGGAATTCAAAAGACTCCACAACATCTAGGAGTTTACAGTGATGATCTACACACTGGGAAGGAGGCCTTTCTATCCGCATGTACAAGCATGGATCAAATGAACATGGAAACTGAAAGGTTCCTTTGAGTTGTTGTCACGAGAGAACATAATCTTTCTAGTCCGATTCTCGATAGCGGCTGATAAGGAGCCGACTCTTGCTATGGGGCTGAGGTGGTTCGACCACCAATTGGTGATTGTGAAGCATTACATGCATGGCGACGAGTTGAGGAAGGAGGTCTTCAGCACTGTACCGACCTAGATCACGATCAGCTCCTTCGACCGGTCATGGACAAGAAGAGAAGCAGGTACAATCGACACTGGAGAAGGACGAGTCTTGCACATAGATGAAAGATCGTTGGAAGGAGAAGACGCTCAAGTTCTCATCGAGTTGAAGGTTGAAGGACCTAAACCTACCAAGGTTTGGCTCAATGTCAAGGGACGCGAACCCATCCCAGTCTCGGTGGCCTATGATCACATCCCAACTAGCTATGAACATTGCAAAGCTTTTGGGCATGATACAACAGACTACAGCCGAGTAGCGGAGGAAAAGAAGGAAGACTTGAAGGGGAAAAAGGTGTGGAAGGAGAAGAGACCTTCTACGGCTGGGAAAGCTTCACGAGAGAAGAAGGATGATGCCAGACAGGAAGAATAGAAGGATGAGTTAGCTGCGAAGGAAGACAATGCCAAGCAGATGAATGATTTAGTTGAGAAGGAAGGCAACGCCGAGCAGCATGAACATAAGGTCCCTGAACAGGAAGCATGAGGAGAAAGTAGCCCTTTGACATCTGAACTGAGCAGCAGTAGAAAATCTGTGGAAAACGGATTGCAAGGTGGCAGAGAAGAAGAAGGGGAATTCATATCCAGTGTTAGAAGGAGAGGAGTCAAGAAGATTGGGATACTGAGAACCCAGGGGGTGAGTACTATCCTAGATACCATTAACAGTTTTGAGGCGCTATCCAAACCAGATAATGAGGAGGACATCGTCTCCAAACAACAAGAGAAAACAAAAAAGGGCAAGAATGTCGGGAAAGGGCCTTTGAGGCGTACCAGGTCAAACAAACACCTTTGATATGTCCATGCTCTTATGGAATATCAAAGGAGGGTGTGACAGGAACAAGAAGAAAGAGATCAGAGAATGGATCACATCTAGTGGTCATTCAATGGTTGGTTTAGTGGAGACAAAGATAAAGGAACAAAACAAAAATAGTATTAAATTTCTTTTTCCACAAGGTTGGGAGCATGTGTCTGATGTTGAATGTGAGGATGTTGCTCGTGTCTGTGTGGCTTGGAAGCCTAATGCTTGGTAGGTGTCTGTGGTTCATATGTCAGACCAACATGTGATAGTGGACTGCGTCAATAATGGAGGTCTTCACATATGGTTGACAACTGTGTATGGCCATAATGACGGGAAGGCTAGATAGGATCTGTGGGATGATATGGTTTCTATTTCAAGGAAGGTTCAGTTACCATGGATGGCTATTGGGGACTTCAATACTGTATGACTACGGGAGGAAAAAAGAGGAAGAAGACTAGCTATTAATGCTGAGGTGGATGCTTTTAACCGAGCCATTGATAAAGCCTGCTTGTTTGAACTACCTATGGTAGGAGGGGACATCTTCACCTGGAACAATGAAAGAGGACCACATGACAGGATAGCTAGCAAGCTTGACATGGCACTGGTAAATGATGAGTGGCTGAAAATTCTTCCAAATGTGCAGGTTAAAGCGGAAGGGTTTGACATTAGTGATCATGCACCTATATCAGTCCAGATAACAGAGAAAAAGCAGAAAAGAAGACCGTTTAGATTTCTAAACTACTGGGCAGACTGGAGAGGATTTGATGATATTGTCAAACAAAGTTGGAGCACCCAGATGACGGGCAACCCCATGTATGTGTTTGCTATGAAATCAAAGAATACCAAAGAGGCGCTGAAGAAATGGGAAAAAGAAGAGATGAATATCCCAATTATGCTGAAAGACATGAAGAAGGATTGCAAAGAGCTTAGAGGAAAATTACTGGATGATCCCCTGAACCCAAATCTTATTGAGAAGGAAAGGGAAGTGAAGAGGATGCTTGAGAATCTGAAAAAGGCTGAGGAAAAATTCTATTGGCAAAGAAGTAAAGATAAATGGATGGATGATGGCGATAGGAATACAAATCTCTATCATGCAATAGTTAGAAGAAGAGAGGTAGGTAATATTATTTCCGAACTTATAAACGAAGAAGGACAGGTGATCAACAAGTAGGAGGACCTTAAGGAACAAGCTACTCAGTTCTACTCCTCTCTCTACAATAAAACCTTTTCAGAAGATGTTGATGCTAATGAAGAGGTGGACTGGAAGTTCAAGATTAATAGCACTCACAATAACATCCTCACAAGAAAGACAAATGAACAGGAGGTTAAGGATGCTCTGTGGAGCATTGGAAGCAACAAGTCCCCTGGATCAGATGGATTTAATGCTTTCTTCTTCAAAAGAATGTGGAATATCATTAAAGACGATCTACTTGCCTATGTTGACTGGTTTCTGGATGGAGGGAATATGGTAAGACAAGTTAATCATTCTTTTTTGGTTTTGATTCCGAAAAAGAAAGTTACTTTTTCTCTTGCAGACTTATGGCCCATTGCTTGCTGTTCGGTCCAATACAAAATCATTGCAAAAATTCTGGCTGCCCGTATGAAAATGGTCCCTCCCTACCTTATTTCTATAAACCAAGGGGCTTTTGTCACTGGTAGAAGTATTAGTGATTGTGCCTTAATTATGGGTGAATTTCTTCTGGACTTTAATGTCATGAGAGGAAGCAGGAAAGCTTGCCTGAAACTGGATACCTCTAAAGCCTATGATAGTGTGAGATGGGAAAAATTATGGTGGATCATGGAGCAAATGGGATTTAATGAAAAATGGATTGGCTGGATGAAACAATGTGTTGGGACTACTAGCTATTCTGTTTTGGTCAATGGTACCTATGCAGGCTTCTTTCGCGGTGGCAACAGTCTACGTCAAGGCGATCCTCTTTCCCCACTTTTGTTTGTGATGGTCATGGAGTATTTCTCGAGGAAAATGCAACAAGCCGAAGAACGAAAGGAAATAAATCCATACACAGTCCATGGCACAAAGGTAATGACACACTTGATCTTTACAGATGATGTCGTGGTTTTTGTAGAAGCAAAACAACAATGTATAGAGAACCTTAAAAGTCTTCTGGGAAAGTTTGGGCAGCAAACTGGGCTGTGTGTCAATGCTAATAAAACACATATCTTCCTATCAAAAAACTGCCACCAAATGGAGGAAAGACTTGTTCATGATATGGGTGTGGAGAGAGGAGAATTTCCTACAAAATACTTGGGATTTCCACTTGCCGGCGGCAATCTATAGGTAAAGGACTTTGTTGATTGCATAGACAAAGTGGAGGAAATGATTAGCAGATGGCCTACAAAAAAACATCCATGGCGGGACGCATGACTCTAATCAAAACTGCTATTGAGGGCCTTCTTATCTTCTGGGTACAACAAGGAGAAATTCCTGTATCAGTTCTTGACAGAATGGAGATGAAGATGGCTAATTTCTTATGGGGGAGTGAACATCATCCTATGAAATATTCTAGATTGGCCTTTCCCAGTGATGAAGGTGGGCTTGATTTGAAGACACCAAGAGATATAGTGAGATGGGATCCATGAGACAGATTGTTTCTTATCAGGAAGGATCGTCTACATGGGGGAAATGGATGAGAGACAGATATCCAAGGGGATTGGATTTCATCCCAAAAACAAGAGAAGGCTACTCAAGATCCATCAACGTCATGAGAGAGATGTGGCCGCAAATCAAGCACTTGTTTGTGGTTAATGTCAATGGGAGATGGCAGATCAAAGACAAGAAGATAAATATATGGGAGGTGTCCCGTATAAGGGGTGCAAAGGATCCAACGGGCGACCAACTCTGGATTGAAAGACATGTACCAAAATGGAGCATTTGCATCTATAAATTTCTGCACAACATCCTTGCTACCTTGGACAGAATCAAAGGTTGGAACTATGCCATTTCTACTGTATGCTTTCTGTGCGGGGAAGAGGAGGAAAATCACAGCCATTTAGCGGGCGAATGTAAGTTTACGAGGGAGATCTGGGAGAATATATGCAACAAATTCAGCCTACAAATTCAGCGTTGTGCAGATCCGCGGAGGATGCTAGCAAGATGTGGAATGAGCTCAAAGAAAAATCTACTGTTGGTGGGCCTTTACTACCATGTTTGGGAGGAAAGGAATGCGAGGAAACACCATGGAAAGTCCACTAGTGCCACTGTTATTGCTGTTAAAATTTGTAAATGCATTAGATGTAGACTAAACATTGAAAAGGTGCGTGAGTTGTAATGCTGAATTGGGTGTATGGCGTTGGGCCTACATGTACTCTTGACCCCCTAATATTTTTTAGGGGGAATGTCAGAATATATTTACCATATTCTGATACATACATACATACATACTACATACATATGTCTCCTAGGGTTGCCGTTTTGGGAGATCGTGAAGGCGATCTCTGAGCTACCCAACCATGGCACCCACACCTGCATCCACTCCGGATGTCAGCGTCCACCCAAGCACAACCTCACCCCCACCGCCTACCCCCCGACTCCAATCACCCCACCAATCCAGAAAACAGGCCGCGACGACACCCAACCCTAACTGCCGTGGGGAGGAACAAGATGAGCGAAGCCCTACTAGCCAGGACACCGCGGAGAGATCCCGACAATGAGCCGTGGCATGGAACTAGGTCCTCAAACAGCTAACGAAGTGCAAAGAGGAGGAGTTTCCACAACCAAGGATGGAGAACGACGATGTTCACGTCGACCTAGAAGAGGCAGAATTTGATCGGATGCGGAAAATATGGGAGCACACGGTCATGGTGTACACTCTCAGAAAAAGGCCATTTTACCCCCACTTGCTTGCTTGGATCAAATGGACTTGGAAACCCAAAGGATCCTTCGAACTACTCTTGAGGGATGGAGGTGTTTTCCTAGTGCGTTTCTTGACAACGGTGGACAAGGAGGTAGTGCTGGCCTTGGGGCCTCGCTGGTTCGATCACAAACTCGTGATAGCAAAACACTATAACCATGGGGACAAATTAAGGAAGGATGCGTTCACTACGATTCCAACATGGATAACTCTATATTCATTTGGTCAATCGTGGATGAGGAAAGCAGTCAGGATGATCACTACTGGTGCCGAAAAAGTTCTCCAAATCGATGAGCGATCACTGGAGGGAGACGAACCCAGGGTTTTGGTGGAGCTAGTAGTTGACGGTCCTAAACCTAAGACGGTTTGGCTCAACATCAAGGGCAGGGAACCCATCCCAGTGGCCTTCAACTATGACCATGTTCCATCTAGATGCACTAGGTTCCATGCCTTTGGACACAACTCGGATCAGTGCATGGGAAAGGAGGATAGGCCAAAGGCTGCGACTTAGAGGGAGAAGCCAAACGCCGGGGCCTTGAAAGAACCTACTACAGGACCGTTACCAGGGGAGAAGATGAAAACAAATGCTTCACCAGTAGTGACTCAAAGTGATGGTAGCACTACAACAAAGACAACTATGTCCAGTCCAGTGGAGTCAACAACAGCCACAACATCTTCTGAATTGGGTGATAGGCCACATATTATAGGTGAAGACTTCACACCTACATCCAGTAGGGTTGGGCAACGAAGGACATGTATCCCAAAATCTCAAGGAGTGGGGATGATTCTCGACACTACTAATAGTTTCAGGGCACTCTCAGACTTGGACAAAGAAGAGGGAGAGTTCGTCAAAGAAAAAGGGGTGAAGAAGAAGGATAACAAAAAGGAGCCAGGCAGGCAAACTAGATCCACAAAAACCCTTGATATGTCCATACTTCTTTGGAATATTAAGGGAGGGTGTGACAGGAATAAGAAGAAGGAGATATGTGAGTGGATTGCTGCTAGTGGCCACTCATTAATTACTTTGGTTGAAACAAAAATAAAGACCCAAAACAATAATAGTATTAAATACCTCTTCCTACAAGGATGGAACCACATGTCTAACGTGGAGTGTGGTGATGTTGCTTGAGTCTGTGTTGCGTGGAAGCCCAATGCTTGGCAGATGTCAGTGATACAGATGTCAGATCAACATATCACAATTGATTGCAGAAATAATGGTGGATTGCAGAAATAATGGTGGATTGCAGATATGGATGACGTTTATCTATGGTCATAATGACGGCATGTCAAGACTTGCTTTATGGAGAAATTTGGTTATACTTTCCAGACAGGTGAAGACTCTGTGGCTGGTCATTGGTGATTTCAATACTATCCGGTTACAGGGGGAGAAAAGAGGCAAGAGACTTGCAACTACTACTGAAGTGGACACATTCAATCAAGCAATTGACAAAGTAGGTTTATATGAGTTACCTATGGTGGGTGGTGATTTGTTCACGTGGAATAATGAAAGATCCCCAGAGCATAGAATAGCAAGCAAACTTGATAGAGTGTTGGTGAATGATGACTGGCTGAAATTTTTTCCTAATGTTCAGGTAAAGGCCGAAGCTTCTGATATTAGTGACCATGCACCTATTTCAGTTCAGATCACGGAGAAAAAATAGAAAAGGAGGCCCTTCAGATTTCTAAACTATTGGTCAGTCTGGAAAGGTTTTGAAGATGTCATAAAGCAAAGATGGAACATTCAGGTAACTGGTAATCCTATGTATGTGTTTGCTAAGAAGCTAATGAATATCAAGATAGTGCTGAAAAAGTGGGCAAAGGAGGAGGTGAATATCCCAAATCTGCTGAAGGAGACAAAAAAGGAATGCAAAGACGTTAGAGAAAATCTACTGGCTGATCCACTGAATCCCAATCTGATAGAGAAAGATAGTGAGTTAAAAATGATGTTAGAAGATCTAAAAAAGGATGAGGAAAAATTCTACTGGAAAAGAAGTAAGGAAAAATGGTTGGAGGATGGAGACCGAAACACAAAGCTCTATCATACATCGGTTAGAAGAAGAGAGACATGTATTATTATTTCTGAACTTATTAATGTTGAAGGGATGGTGGTCAATAAACAGGAGGACCTTGAGGAACAAGCCATAAACTTCTACACGTCTTTGTATAACAAAAGCTTCTCTAATGACATTGATGAGGAGGAGGAGGTTGAATGGAAGTATAAACTTACAAGCACCCACAACAACATTCTCACAAGAAGAACCAATGAACATGAGGTCAAGGAAGCGGTGTGGAGCATTGGCAGTAATAAGTCACCTGGGTCTGATAGTTTCAATGCTTTCTTTTACAAGAAGACTTGGGAGATTATTAAAGATGACTTGCTTGCTTATGTAAATTGGTTCCTGGAAGGCAGAAACATGGTGAGATAGGTTAATAATTCTTTCCTTATTCTTATTCCAAAGAAGAAGGTCACCTTCTCTCTTATTGATTTTCATCCTATTGCCTGCTACTCGGTACAATACAAGATTATTGCAAAATTTTTGGCTGCCCGGTTGAAGATGGTCCTCCCTTATCTGATTTCTACAAACCAAAGATATTTTGTAATAGGTAGAAGTATCAGTGACTATGCACTTCTGGATGGTGAATTTCTTCTGGACTACAATGTTATGAGAGGTAGTAGGAAGGCCTGCCTAAAACTGGATGTTTCCAAAGCCTATGATAGTGTGAGGTGGGAGAAATTATGGTGGATCATGCAATAGATGGGATTCAATGAATAATGGATTGGCTGGATGAAGCAATGTGTTGGGACTACTAGCTACTCCATCCTGGTTAATGGCACGTCTGCAGGTCTTTTTAGAGGGGGTAATGGGTTGCGCCAAGGTGATCCCTTGTCCCATCCTCTTTTTGTGATGGTTATGGAGTATTTCACAAGAAAGATGCAACAAGCTGAAGAATAGAAGGAAATAAAGCCTTACAATGTGCACAGTACAAAGGTCATGATGCATTTGATCTTTGTGGATGATGTTATGGTTTTTATTGAAGCCAAACAACAATATCTGGAAAATCTTAGAAGTCTTCTGGGGAAGTTTGGGAAGCAAACGAGGCTGTGTGTTAATGAAAGCAAGACTCATATTTTCTTGTCCAAGAACTGCTACCAGATGGAAGATAGGCTCACTCAGGATATGGGAGTGGAGAGAGGTGAATTCCCAACAAAATATCTGGGATTTCCTCTCGCCGGTGGCAACCTTCAAGTCAAAGACTTTACTGAGTGCATTGATAAAGTGGAGGAGATGACTAATAGATGGCCAACACAGAAGACATTCATGGCGGGACGCATGACTTTGATAAAGGCTTCCATAGAGGGACTTCTCATTTTATGGGTACATCAAGGTGAAATTCCCAGATATGTTCTGGATAGAATTGAAATGAAGATGGCCAATTTTCTGTGGGGAAGTGAATATCATCCTATGAAGTACTCCAGATTAGCTTTTCCTACAGATGAGGGAGGACTGAATCTAAAGACCCCTAGAGACATTGCCAGATGGGGAATCATGAGAAGGCTCATTGCTTTTCAAAAAGGCACGTCTACTTGGGGAAAGTGGATGAGAGACAGATATCCAAGGGGCTGGATTTTATGCCAAAGACAAGAGAAGGATACTCAAGGAGCATCAATGTCATGAGGGAAACATGTCCACAAATCAATCACTTGTTTGTCCCTAATGATTCTGGTGGATGGCAGATGAAAGACAAGAAGACATACATATGGGAGGTGACCCGAACAAGGGGCACAAAGGACCTATTGGGCGATCAAATATGGGCTGGTAGGTATGTGCCAAAACAGAGCATGTGTGTTTATAAATTTTTGTATAATATTCTTACTACTCTGGATAGAATAAAGGGATGGAATTATGCTATCTCTATGGTTTGCTTGCTATGCGGAGAAAAAGAAGAAAGCCATAGCCACCTTGTGGGAGAATGTGAATTCACAAAGGAGATTTGGGAATATATATGCAGTGAATTCATACTACATATTCAACTCTCTGCTAATCCAAAAAGAATGCTTGCTAGGTGCGACAGTCATGAAAAGAAGTATCTCTTGTTTGCTGGCCTTTGCTACCACATTTGGGAAGAGAGGAATTCTTGAAGACACAAAGGAAAGTCCACGAATGCTATAAGCATTGCTGTAAAAATATGTAAATGTTTTAGACGTAGACTACACATTAGCTAGCTGAGTGAGTTGTAGATCTGCTTTGGGTGTATGGCGTTGGGCCTACATGTAATCTTGACCTCCTATATTTTTAGGGGGAAGTCGGAATATATTTACCTGATTCTGATACATACATACATACATACATACATACATACATACATACATACATACATACATACATACATACATACATACATACATACATACATACATACATACATACATACATACATACATATATAATTGAACATGTTCATCATGAAACCTAACTCACTTTATGTAAATGTTTGTTACACCCAAGATAATGAAGGCACTAATAAAATGTAGAATATAATTTGAAGACCAATATAATAATGAATGGCATATATGTAATCTTTAGTCTTAATACATATACACCAATGTATTTCTCGCAATCAACACTACTATAAATAATCAAACTAATAAGTTTAATAATGATGAGATCAACTTATCCACACATATGGGCATGATGCAATATATAGTACTATACATATGTGGAACAATGTATTTTAATAAGATCAAATGACTTAAAAAGGGGAAGTTGAATGGATAATTAGAATAATGTAAATAGGGATGAGGTAAGGCTTATAATGAGAAAATAATTCTAAAACAGTCACTTTTTGAAACATTAAGAAAGGTTGGGATAAATGCATGCAAATATTCAAATGCCACTATCCCATTAAAGTATCCAATTCTAGTAATGGGTTTATTAAGCATTTAGATAATATGGAACATTTCTATATCAACAACAATGATGAGTAACACCCTCAAGGACACAAAAAGGAGTATATATATTGGTGCATAATTATTTTGTTCTTTGTTGAATAATACTAGAATTAGCTTTAAAAGGAATCTTGAATTTAATAATGGATATGGTTGCGTATAAGAATTTAGGAAAGTAAGTCATGTGAAAATAATACTAAAAATGAATCTAATTCCAAGAGGTTAGCCATAGATATTTATTTGGTGAATATATATGAAATTAGTTCCCTTTAATCCTAATACGTAATAAATTATATCAAAAGGGATAACTTGAGTAAAATATAAATAATAATTAGATGTTGGTAATAAGGAAACTATTTAGTGGATATATAAACCCAATTCAAATCAAACCGTAGTTTATTAGATAAATTTATTAACTATAAGAGTGTATATGGAGTTCATAGACTCAAATGTATTATATATGGATGATCCGAAAGGAAGAAACTAATTAAAAATTGAATTCTACACACTCAAAGGTTCTAGATGTAAAGTGTCTTCTATTTTGAACACTATTTGCTAACCCAAATATGTCAAGGAAGGATTATACATTAATTTTGACTATAATACTATATGATCAAGCATTTAATCAACTGACTTTTTAATTTCCCTAAGTTTTCTCATTCACGCCCTTGTTTTGTGGCCTTCCACGCTTATCTTACAGATGACATAGCTAATGTTTTGGTTTCATGTTTCTGGATTGATCCGTTTTATCAAATGACCGCTACACTTTATCCCTTGCATGACTTCTTCTCTCACTAATGCTACACATGATGAAATTTCTTTGCCTCTCCACTTTTCTTTATTTCTATGATCCTCCTCATCCAAGTTTCCTATTCCCTTAGCTTCATGACTTCTCTTTGAGCTTGATATCCCCAACTTGTGCCCTATAGCATTCTAGTGAATCCTACATCTCCACACACATCTATTTCCCCTCTCCATTGGAACTCTCAACCATAATGTTCCTTGCCACCTATGTGCCAATTTCTCAAAATGATCTCCGAACATACATAAACTCAGATGATACTCAAAATATGCCTCTTTTCCTTTGCTTTTAATATTAAAAAACCCACCCATTTGTGATCAATTAGGGAATTTTCACCGTTCCTATGACCTCCATGACCATGGTCAATGATCCAAAACCACTAGCCTGGGTCTCTTGAAGCTTTAAGAATTTTCAATCTAGTCAGATACAATACAATACAACTCCTCCCCCTTTCTACTTACACTTTGAACTCCAAAGTGATTTGAGATAAGCTTGTAGCTCTTTGCTTGTTTTCTCTATATGTAGATCTATTTGGGAATGACAAGATATTCTAGTGTAATGAACTGTCATGGGCTTTACTATTTGCTGGCCACCTATGTTCCTCCATATTCTTTGTATGGGTGGGAGGTCATCCTCTGACTCAGTGTCACATTTGAACCCCTTTTTTGAAACTAGAAAGGGAAGAAGGAGTCATATACAAATGATATGATCATGGCTACTATGTGACATCTGAGGTTGATCACCAAGAATTAGGTTTTAGTCCCATTCTTCCATCATTGTTCACTTAGAACAATGGTGGTGATGACTTTAAGTCATGTCCCCATGGTTTTAAATGTTGTGTCACACTTACTATAGAGAACTTGGTCTTTCCAGACAAAGTTTGTGACGACCCACCGCCACAAAATCAAGATTACTCAAAACAAAGCATGAAATCAATTACTAAACAATCACATTACCACAAAATAGGGTAAATTAAATCCGATCTCAAATAACCATCTCAAGCTGCACATATACATCCAGGTCCACAACATGTCACCACATATATCGCATGTCGTATCATAATGGTATTACATCACTGTACAATGGACATCATGCCACAAACTAGTTAAAAAAGATAACCTATTCACATATACAAGGCATACATGTATAACCATGGCATACTACCTAAAACCTTGTTCGATGTACAAACATCTTCAAAGCACCCTTCTAGGACCTAAGGCCCCATTGGTATGTGGGATTATGAGAACGATGTGATTAAAATCTCACTGATTATTATAATCTTATATTTGGTTGTGCAAAAATATAAACAGGATGGGACTTTGACGGTAAGTGAACTCCCAACTCATAGGGACTATAAGATCCACACTTCCCCTTGGTAGTGACCCGATATATGCTCCCCCATTACCCCGATGCTTCCCTGACCCTTGCAGCCCTACCCTTTCTATTCTTTACCTACTATAGTCTGAAACCCTCTCATTGTCACTATGGCCGCTCATCCCCCTATGCTGCACGGCCTCTCAACTTGTGCCTGACCTACTCCATCAATTTTCTTCAAGACTTCTCCTCATTGCATTAGATATTATCGCAAACTCTAATCACATATCTCTGAGAACCCATTCTCGATGCAAGACTGCTCTATCTTTTTTGTCTGGCAAGCTACATGTATGGCCTTTTCCCTTTGCCCTCATCCCCACCCACTTGTACTCTCTCTTATACTTAACCATACATTGGTTCCACTCTCCCCTACAATGGTTTCTTTTGATTTTTCTATTCCTGGTCAACCCTTTTTTCTCTAGATTTTGCCTGCTCTCTCATATTTATCCATTTTTTTTTTCCATTACATGTTTTGTTTTGATTAGGCTCTAAAGAGTCAAAAAACAAATTGTCTACCTAATCTATTATACTGAGATGAACCTTTGGTGGACGTTTTATGCATAGATCCAGAAAGTTGTTCATTTTTTTTCTCTAGTTTTTTTCACTGTCAGTATTTGTATACATCTGGACAATAATTCTTCATTGTATCCAAACATAGGATAGAACAAAAAACACCCCATCCTTTACGTATACTTTCCTATTCTTTTCCTTCTCACATCCTTTCTTTATCCTTTCCCATGATCCAAACAGGGCCTAAGAGTACAGGGATGACACATAGGACTCTACTACAAACACTAGCAGCACATCCAACCTTCCATGTTCACTGATCTCCTTGTTGCTCTTCCTCAGCCACATGATCTCTACCACGTCACTGGCGACCGCCTAAAAAGATGTATAAACCCACAGGGTGAGACCAACGTCCCAGCGAGAGATATAACTCTCCACCAATAATTATTGTTAGCACAAGGGGTATATAGCGGATTAAGTATTATGAGCAAATTCAGCTAAATGAACAATTAAAATAGATTAGGCAGATTAAGCAACTACAACTGATAAGTAGAACATCATATACTTTTAGAAGGAATATGAAGAACATGTATAACTCTTAATAGCTAAGCAGTATAAGAAACAAGGCAAGGGTAAACATCCAATGTGAATCATGATTAACTCTAAGCAAATATACTATACAATTGTATTACATCTTTTAATCCCCATGGAGATGAGGTACACCACTCATACTCAAACATACCAATGCTAAATGAAAACTGGTGTCATACAAGATCTATGATAGTTGAACTCCTATGACATCCTCTGCCCTCAGTCAGTATGAGTTATCCATAGTGACACATATAGTCCAACTGCATAACAACCTAGTCTGCCTTGGTATATAGGTCATGACACTAGTGAATAGGATATACAACCCAATCATCTGAGGTAGAATAACTGTCCTCCTATCGAGATATGACTGCAACCATCCTCAAATAATATCACATAGGTTGAATCATATCATCTAAGATACAACCTCAACTATTCTCTTGTTAGGGTATGACCATAGCCATCCTTGTGAACATGCATATAGTCAATAATATATGACTCCGAGCTTCCATTAAAGGAATACTCTTTTCACCATCTAGTAAGTCCTGATACTAGAATGGATCTATGACACAAGGCATCTACATAATTAGGATTTCACTTGATTAATTATTGCCAATTGGGTATCCTTTAATGCATCAATCAAGTGCAACATACAAACCCTAAAGAGATTCTACAAAGATAAGGGCAAATTGCAATGTCAGAAGATCTAAAACGTATTAAGCATAAAGTTGATCACATCACCACATGATACTGTCTCACTGGCATACACAAGGATATCACCATTATCTCATCACTACGGAACAACAAATCCCTCATCACATCACTAGAGGATATCACCTCAAATCTAGACATTAAGCCTCTGTCAAGGTCGTAAGACCTAGTCACATCATCATTATCTTACCATGCCTTAATAAGGCTCTTAATCATCACCCTGTGTTATATAAGAGATACCATAACAATCACAAGCTATGATGTTCATTCAACGTGCAACATTAGGGTTATACCAAGTACAAGAGAGAAAATACTTCATTATATGCTATCACTCAAGCAAGTAAGCATTAATTACCATGTACTCAAAATTAGGATTAGGGTTTCTCATAATTAACCAATTAGGGTTTTCATAATAGCACTTATCTTTTAACCCTAAAGATCATTACTTCCCACATTCTTGGAAGCTATTAGATTAAGCATCATTACCATAACCAAACGATCATGTAATTAGCAAAGTGTATCAACCATGTGACCTAACATCACCTATAGTGACCACTAGGCATTGGCTACCCTAGCAACCACTAGGGTTATCAACAAACATAGCGACCATCCACATATGTAGCGACCATCACATGCATCAAAGAACGATGACCAATAAGAAGGTACTCCATGTGTAGCGACCGCCACAAAGAGCTCATGTGTGGAGACCGTAACATCAAATTCATGTGTAAAGACCATAACACACCACTTTGACCATCATAACACATCAACCACAATGGTCATGAAAACCAAGAAAAACACAACGTACATCAAGGTCCAAAAAACACAACGACCATCATGGAAAACATATCATCTAAGGGAGTTAGGGTTAGGGTGACCAAACAAAAACCCAAGCTCAAAACCAACATGGTAATAGAGACCACATGGAACCAAGGATACATGTCGATCGGATAGATTTATAACATTAGGAATCCCAAGAGTCACCAAGATAAAAATCTCATGAAGATTATAATCATCAAAACCCTAGAATCCGATCATCACAATGATCAACACAAACCCATGACATGAGAGAGAAAACCAAGAATTAAGCACATGCATGTGAGAATCAAAACCTCCATCTTCAACAAGATATCTGAACCAAGATCATGGTGATAAAACCAATGTTCAAGATGCATGTAAGAACCAACAACTCCACTATCCATAGGTCTCGGGTACAAGAATTAGGGTTAAGAAGAAGACTTAATCTATACAAGATCACCAAATAATAATAAATCCTAAATCAAGATTAATATCACTAATCAACTTAGAATCATGTTTTAGAGATAGATAAACTTGCATGCAAGATTATGTGAAACAATAGTAGAGGAGAGTGTTATATAACCCGCCTTGGGGTGAAGATCAACTCCCAAGCCATAAAGCTCCAAGAGAGAGAAGAAAACCACAACTTGGATCAACTCCACAACCAAGAAATATCACCTCAAGAGAAGAAGAAAAAACCTAGGACAAAGGAAGCTCAAAGACAAGAGGGTACAAACCCCAGGCCAAAAAAGAAAGAGAAAGAGGATATCTTCATATCACTTAGGTACTAGCATGGGAGAACCATGGATTCGACTTCTATTGGACAGAAGTTCCTCAAAAAACCCACCGTGGAGAACCATAGTCATGGCCTAGAGAAGGAGAGAGGGTAAGGTTTTTAAGAAACAAGATCACAAAGGATAAATCACTTACCAAGGTCAAAGATCAACATAGGTCAACAAAGGCGAAATGCTCCAACCCTAGATCACCACATGCTAGGGGGAAATAACCTTCTTCTTCAAGCCTAAGAACCTCCACTTACACCTCCAAAAACATGGGCCGAACTCCAATCAAGAAGGGAAAAGGAAGAAAGAGCTAAAGGGGTCACTTGCATGTAAAAGAAGGGGTATTAATACCCAAGTGTAGGAGAGAGGCGAGGGAGATGAGGTGTCAAGATACTAGAACCACTAGTGACACTTGTACCTCTAAAGCTTGGCCATGCAAGCACTCAAGATATGCATGCAAGAAAGGGTGATAAAAACAAAGCTAGGTAGGGACCACTAGGTCCACTACACCCATCAGTCGAAGCAAAACCAAGGTAACAACATGGTAGAGACTGCTACACCATGTGAACCAAAAGAAAATAGTTGCCACTACATCAACACAAATCAAAACATAGTGACCAAGATTAAGGATACAGTATATCAGTTGCTACAAACACAATCAAGTTTGGTCGCAACACTTCAAAGGATCAACAAACATGGTCAACATCACCATCAACTTAAGAATCCATGCAAACCCTAGCTCAACACATATGATGCCATCTCATCAACCAAGGCCAACAAGGTGCCCCTATGCATAATTATCTCTATCATGATGCCAAAACATAGGAAGCACAACCAACATGTAACAAACTGCAGGATACACCCTCAACATGGGTAAATTGTAACTTGGTCCAAAAAAACACATATATAGCATAACTAAATCAATCATTAACCAAATAGGACCAAACTGAAAACATAAGCATGTCACATGTTATTAAAGCATATCACATGATTGGGTTATAGTTTTAAGCATTTAATTATGCTAAGCAAGAGATTAGCAAGAAAGCTAGGTTAGGGGTCTTACAACCACAAACCCCTAACAAGGATTTTGCCCCCTTAATCCTATGCGAAAAGAGACAGATACTTTTTGCGCATCTCATCCTCTAACTCACACGTTGCTTCTTCCATGCCATGATGATGCCATAAAACCTTGCCCAAAACTATATCCTTCTTCTTCAACTTCTTCACCCTTCTATCAAGGATCAACACATGACCCTCCACATATGACATGTCCTCCTCCAACTCAACCTTTACAGGATACAACACCAACTGGTATCTAGATGACACTTCCTCGACATCTAAACATGAAAGACTGGATGCAACTTGTGCAACTCGAGCGGTAAATCCAACCAGTAAGCCACCTTCCCAACACATGCCACCATAGGGTATGGTCCCATAAACATGGGAGCCAACTTACCCTTCTTCCCAAACCTCAACACACCTTTCCAAGAAGAGACTTTGAGGTACACCTTGTCCCCTACTTGGAACTCCAAAGGCCTCTGAAGATTATCAATGTAAGACTTCTGCCTATCCTAGGCTACCTTCAGCTACTATTGTATCATCTTAATCTTCTCTATTGTCTGCTATACAAGCTCGGGCCCCAAAGCTGATACTCACCCATTTCCATACCAACACAACGGAGACCAACAACATTTCCAATACAAAGCCTCATAAGGTTCCATATAGATACTCTTCTTATAACTGTTATTTTATGCAAACTCTATCAAACTGAGGTGCACATCCCAACTGCCCAAAAACTGCACAACACAAGCTCTCAACAGATCCTCCAATGTCTATATAGTCCTCTCAGACTGTCCATCTGTCTGTAGGTGGAGCGCTATGCTGAACCTCAAATGCGTACCCATCGCTGCATGCAGACATTCCCAAAAGCAACTAGTAAACTGAGGACCTTTGTTAGACACTATGGTAACTGGGATACCATGCAAATGGACTATCTCATCCACATGCACATGTGTCAACTTCTCAACTGTATACGTCATTGTAAAGAGGCGAGATCACCTCTTTACTAAAATTTAAAGGAAATACAAAACATCCACAATTTTAACAAAAATAGAGACTTTGAGGATGATTGCATAATATTCCAAGTAAATAAGCATGATTCCAGATACATTGTAAAATGTCAATAACAGCCGAAATAAAGAAATACTAATCCTTCACATGACTTTTATGGTTTACTACATGATTTATTTATAAAAGAAAAGATAAAGAAAAATAGGATCTAGCTATAGCAACCTAGCCATCCTTTCTAAAAGCTAAAGATCAACTCCTGAGGAAAACCTCCTTCAAGCTTGTCCTTCTCCTAGCACAACACCAGCACCTAGGTGGTTGGGAAAGCACCCAACAAGAGGAAAAGGAAGAAAAAGTAGGTGTTACAAGATTATTCTAAAAGTGACAAGATTGTTGTAACAAGTAAAACATGCTAGGAAATCATCAAAAGATGAGACATCAAGAGTATGAGGCTTTATTTAATGAAACTTGCCAATAACAAAAGTAAATAAAGGATTTGCATGTAAATTAATATGTCTACCTAACTAAGTAGGGTTGAGGCACCTACCAGACCTCTAACCTTATGTGAGGGGAGAATAAGACATTCCCAATCACCTATAATATCATGGGGAGAAATACACACATTCCCCTAGGGTGATTTTATACATGCCCTTTGTGGGTGGTTGTACATAAGTACCTATACTTTATAATTAAATAGAACATATAACTACATGCTAGCAAAAGCGTTATGGCAAGATTAATTAAAGGATTATATAACATGGCAGTGGGGTTTAAAAAACCCAAACAAGATAATACAACAACTAATTTTGAGGCATGAATAAATTAGGTTTCAAGAATAATGGATTACGTCAGATTAAGCCTCATTAAGGAACATAGGTAATGGTATAAATAATTTCCCAACAGAAGAGGGGGGGGGTAGATGCACATACCTTATCCTCAAGAGTTCTAGGAACCACTTTCCAACCCTTTACACAAAATCAGAATCCACTTTCCCTAATATCATCATTAGGTCTATGGATTAGAACTAAGTATATTAATTAAAGGTTTAAAACCCTAAAGTTACTAACTTTTTGCACAAACCTTCAAATTAGACTCCTAAAGTATCACCATCATCTTAGTTAGGGTTTTTTGATCAAAATGACATATAACATTATATATTTTGAAGATATGGATTTTTCAGGTTATTTTTGGTGATTTTTAGTTAATTAAATCATTCTAAAAAACAGTTTTTCGCAAACATCAGAATCAAACCTAGAAAATATTTTTGATGGATATATCTCGTTCTCCTGATTTCAAAACACTACTTATTTTTAATTTTTTGACAACTGGAATAATTTATATGAATTATTTTACTTCGGCCAATCATAGCCTGCCACCTAGGCAAAGCATGTATGCAAAGAGCAAACAGAAGAGGGGAGTGGGCCCCACAATGCTGACCTGGCCCAATGGGGACTGGCCTCATGTGCGCGGGCACCCAGTGGGCCTCTCGGCCGGCGCTAGCTAAATCGGGTCAGCGCTGGGTCAAGCAAGAGTAAAAATAGGTGAGAAGACGTAAATACCCTCGCATGAAAAACACAGCTAAACGAAAATGGTCGGGGGAAATTTGGTAAAATAATAGGGATTTATCTTCCTCCCGCTGCCCGTGCCATGGCAGAGTGCTACAAGCAGCTTTCTCGGGCTTGGTTTGGGTAAAAATGCCACACCCAACGAAACTCAATGGTTAAGTTCTTAAAAGAAAGAAGAAGAAGAGAGGATTCTATAAGTACCTTGTATTTGAAAGGAGGCAAAGAGAGCAGAGCGTGAGGGGCGCCGCAAGTCCTGAGGCTACGGTGTCTAGATGAAGGCCCAATCGTCCACAAAACACGAAATCGAAAGTATGGTTGAGTTGTTAAGATGATGGCAGACCTAGGGGTATGGATATATATAGGCAAGGAGGCCTAGACTAGGGTTTAACTAGGTGGGGTGTGAGAGAGGAGCCGCATAGTTTGGGGTTTTCTTGAATCTTTGTCAAAACACAAAAATTTTGGAATAAAGTGGTGCAGAATTTTGTGAGGAACTCATAGAACCAAAAATCAAAGAATTTCATCGAGTATTTCTAGAGATAATTGAATTTGAATCCTTGGAAATCAAGCAACCTATTTCCTAAACAAACCGGGGAAGAAGACGACCGTTAGACGTCCGATACTGGAACTAGGTCCATGAAGGACCACAAGACATCCGATCTCGTGGAAGGGGAGAATCCTTGTTACATTGGAACTATGTTAGTATTAAAATGCGACCAAAGTGTCTTATTAAATTTAAATGCTTTTCTCTCTCCTCGTTTGGAGGCCCAAATGTTATCCAAAATTTACCAAAATTTATATTATGACTGATTTTGATGTGTAGAATCCAAATATGGAGTTAGTTTTGCCTTTTGGAGAAGTTTAATAGGTTAAATAATTAAAATGTCATTTTCTTTTTCCTTTTTCAAAAGAGGCGATAACATTATTTAAAATTTGTGTAACTTCACCCATAAGTCTTCCTAAGGGGTTAGAACACGATTTTGTCATTATTTTCACAAGTTGAGATTATTTATTTATTTATTAAATAAATAGAATATTCTACACACTTTCTCTCTCCTATTTTACTCATTATTCAAACATTATCCAAATTAGTTGCAAATTTACCCAAAGACTTATTTTTATGTTTAGAATATGAATTTGGAGTTATTTTTCTAATTTGAGGGAATTAAGTTTTTTTTGAGAGTAAATAGATCCATTCATTACTCAAGCCAAATGGCATCTACAAGTAGAGAAGAACAACCACAAGATCAAGCAACAGTCAGGTACATAGACTTAAAACCACTACCACTCATATTGGAATGAGAATAAAGCACTTCTACATAGTTCTATCTTCTTCGAGGCTGACTTAAGCAGCTTTTATGAGAGATGCCTTCAACTTGAGCATTAGGCAGCGGTGTAAGGGATGGACCAAACTAGTATTCCATCTAATTGTTATCTCTACCATCCATGTCAGCAGCTTGAGCAGCAAATGAACCTGAGGGCATTAAGTATTTTATTTCACTTTATTGGCCCATTTCCTATTTTCTTTTAATAATGATTTTAATATATGCATTTATCTTCCCAATTAGATGATACTTGGCCCTTAAGTTACTTTTTGGTAAATAAAATGAATTTGAGTGTCAAATTATCCTTATGGGTTTCCAATTATAATTTTTGGTGTAATATATTTCCCTTTATCTTCTTTTATCCATTAAATCCCATATTACCTCTAATTATTGCATTTATCATCTCCTTTATATATAATTAGGATTTTCTCTTATTTTTCTTATTCTAAAAAGTACTAGAAAGTTCTAGGACGAAATATCTTATTCTTTTTATTACTTAGTGTACAATTTGCACTTTAGGCCCATTATCTAAAACCCAACTGAGGCATTTGTGCATACAACCCTATATTAAGAATATATGGGAAACATTTATCCAATAACCATCATAATTCCACTAAATCAGATCCAAAGACATATGGAATGAAAATGAAGGACAAAACTTATAGAAAAGAGTACAAAGAGATACATGATAGATTCTAGTATGTTACAACACTCCACCTCTTAAAAAGGATTTCACCCCTAAATCTCATACAAAGAGGGAAGGGTGAGTACGTAACATCTCATCTTTCAACTCCCAAGTGGTTTCTTCTAACCCATGATATCTCCACAAAACCTTTACTAGCTCTATCTCCTTATTCTTCAACTGCTTTACTTGGGAGTTAAGGATCCTCACAGGTAGTTCTTCATAGGTCAGATTCTCATGAATCTCCACAGGTTCAATAGCGAGTATATGAGAAGGATCTTTCACATACTTCCTCAACACAGAGACATGGAACACATTGTGGATCTTGTCATAAGAAGGAGGTAAGGCTAAGCGATATGCATAGTCTCCCACTTTATCTAAGATTTCAAATGGTCCAACATAGCGAGGACTCAACTTGCCTTTTACTTTAGATCTTGCAATAGAACGTATAGGCTTGATCTTCAGAAAAGCATAGTCTCCCACTAAGAAGCTTACATCAGACCTCTTTTATTAGCATACATATTTTATCGGTCTTGAGCAACTTTCATCCATTTCTTTATCAGTTGTACCTTCTCGAGCATCATCTGCATGTCGTCAGTCTTTACTAGGGACCGTTCACCAACATCATCCCAATGCAAAGGTGAACGACAAGGTCTACCATAGAGAGCTTCAAAAGGTGGCATACCAATACTAGCTTGGTAACTGTTGTTGTAAGAAAACTCTGTTAATGGTAGATACCGATCCCAGGCACCACCCCAATCCATCACACAAGCACATAGCAAGTCCTCCAGAATCTAAACTGTTCTCTCAGACTGACCATCAATTTGCGGGTGGTATGCAGTACTGAAACGTAGATCAGTACCCATCTCTTCCTGAATCTGACCCCATAAGCGAGAAGTAAATTTTAGGTCTCGATTAGAAACTATCACAATAGGAATACTATGTAGATGAACTATCCACTCCACATATAACTTAGCCATCTCAACAACTTTATACATGGTCTTGAAAGGCAATAAATGAGCAAATTTTGTAAGTCGATCAATCACCACCCAAACAACATCATAACCTTTCTTGGACTTAGGGAAACCACTAACAAAGTCCATTGTGATCTTCTCCCACTTCCATTATAGAATCTTAAGGGGATGAAGAAGACCAATGGGTTGTTGATGTTCAATCTTGACCTGCTGACATGTCAAGCACTTCGTCACAAACAAAGCTATATCATTCTTCATGTTCTTCTACCAGAAACTTCACTATAAGTCCTTATACATCTTCGTTGTAACAGGATAAATAGTGTACTTGGACCCATGAACCTTCTGTCTCAGATCACCAACATTAGGAATCCACAACCTTTGTCTGAAGAGGATAGCACTATCCACTCCGATAGAGAAGTCAGATTGTGGTTTCTCAGTTAAAGCTTTCATCTCTTCAAGCTCAGAACTCTCCAACTGTGCAACCACGACTTCCGAGATCCAAGTTGGTGTAACGGTCAAGCTGGCCATATGAACACAGAACTTGTCTTCATCCACTGAATCAACAGGCTGAGGTCTCCAACTAGCCACAAGTTCAAGGTTTTCCCACATTGAACATCTCAGAGCAGCACAAACAACATCCTTCTTGCGACTTAGAGTATCAGCTATGACATTCACTTTACCAGGATGATAGGTGATGGTGAAGTTGTAATCTTTAAGGTATTCCATCCACCTACATTGTCACAAGTTTAGATCCTTCTGAGTCAACAGATATCTCAGACTCTTGTGATCAGAAAAGACTTCAAACTTTTCTCCATAGAGATAGTGTCACCAGATCTTCAAAGCATGAACTATGGCAGCAAGCTCCAAATCATGCGTAGGCCAATTAGCTTCATTAGGTTTTAACTGTCAAGAAGCATAGGCAATTACCTTACCGTCTTGCATCAAAACACATCCTAAGCCTTGTCTGGATGCGTCGATGTAGATAACATAGGGTAAGCCCTCAATAGGAAAATCAAGCACGGGAGTAGAAGTCAGGCTCTTCTTCAACTTCTGAAAATTGTTCTCACATTCAGGGGTCCATGAGAACTTAACTTCCTTTCGAGTCATCTTGGTCAAAGGTAAGGCCAACTCAGAGAAACCTTTGATAAACTTCCGATAGTAATTGGATAGACCAAGGAAACTACGGATTTCAGATGGGTTTTTCGGAGCATTCCACTTTGTCACAGCTTCTACCTTCACAGGATCAACAACTATATGACCGGCAGAAATCACGTGACCAAGAAACATAACTTCCTTTATCCAAAACTCACACTTTGAGAATTTTGCATAGAGTTGGTTTTCTCACAGTGTCTTGAGTACAATCCACATGTGCTCGTGATGTTGTTCTAATGTCTCAGAATAAACCAAAACATCATCAATAAACACCACTACGAACTTGTCAAGGTATGGGCAGAATACTCAGTTCATTAGTTCCATGAATGCAGCAAGGGCATTTGTCAAACCAAAAGGCATGACAAATAATTCATAATGCCCATAATGAGTTCTGAAATTGTCTTCGGGATATCATCATCCTTCACACACATCTGGTAGTAACCACTTCACAGATCCATCTTAGAGAACACGGTGGCTGACTTCAACTGATCAAATAGGTTGTCGATGCGTGGAAACAGATAACGGTTCTTCACCGTCACTTGGTTAAGCATGCAGTAGTCCATACACATCCGCATTGATCCATCCTTCTTCTTCACGAATAGTACATGGGCTCCCCAAGGCGAAACACTGGGGCAGATGAAGCCCATGTCAAGAAGCTCTTCAAGCTGCCTCTTCAACTCAGCCAGCTCGACAGGGGCCAAGTGGTAGGGTGGCTTCGATATCGGTGAAGTTCTAGGTATAAGCTCGATGGAGAATTCCACCTCGTGCGTTGGCGGCAACCCATGCAACTCCTCGGGAAAGACATCCGGGAAGTCCTTCACCACATCAACGTGATCTAGAGTAGCAGGTGTAGCATTGAGAACTATGGAGGCAAGGAAAGCTCTACACCCTTGTGAGACAAGCTTTTCAGCCTTAATGGTAGAGATAACAAACTGTCACTCTTCTCATTTCTTGCCCTTGACACACATTTTTCCTTCAGTAGGATGAACCAATCTAACCTTGGACTCATCATAGTACAAAACTACTTTGTACCTCTTTAACCAGTCCATACCCAGGATGACGTCAAAGACGGTCATATCAAGTAAGACGAAATCTGTGGGAAACATTATTCCAGATATACAGAGGTCCATGGTAGGAGTTTGGAGGTACGACGAACATATCTTACTATTAGGGGTGTTTACATCTAACACATGCTCCATAAACTCATATTCTATTTCTAGCATAGAGGCAAACTGATAAGATATGAAGGTATTGGAGGAACCAGAATCAAATAGTGCTTTTAAAGGATACATATTAAGGTGCAGTGTACCTTCAATCTATTCATTGCCTTCACCTTCTTCCTCAGCATTGAGAGCAAACACTCTCCCATTCTGCCTCTCCACTGGTGGATGCCTCGGGTTCTGGTTGTTGTTGTTGTTGTTGTTGTTGTTCCGCGGAGGTAGGTTTTGTCTTGGCTACTGGGCATTATTCTTCCCTTGCTGGAAACAAGGGAAGTTGGGTCAGATGTGCCCGACTTGGCCGCACTCATGATAGGTCGGTGGAGGACAATTGTATTTATGGGCAGGTGCATTGTTGGCAGGGAATCTGCAAGGAGGATGGTGGCGATTGCACCTATTGCAGTGATCACGTCCGTGGTTCTCATTCTGGTTTGGATTCTTCCATTTGTTGTTGTAGCCATTAGAAGCTTGAAACCCTAGATACAACTCGATAGCGAGAGCCTTGTCCACCATCTGTTGAAAAGTAAGTGGGAGTTGCGGGACGAGGCTCTGACCCACTTGATAGTTTAGACCTTTCAAGAACATGGTTTCTCTTTTGTCAGCTCCCAGGTCGGTGGCGTAACATTCTAGCAGCAGAAATTTCTGAATGTAGTCAGCCACACTCATGCTTCCTTGCTTGAAGCTGTAAAACTCAGCCTCCTTCTTCCTCAGGAAAGCAGGGCAGATATACTTCTCCCTAAACAACTTCAGAAACTGGGCCCACTCCATAGTAGAGGTGTCCCGAGTGCGGGCAACACCATTCCACCAAACGCGCACCGGTCCATCCAGCACGTATGTCGCGAACCGAACCTTCTGGTGAGGAGGGCACACCATACCCTTAAAGGTCCGATCTAGGGCCAAAACGCAGTCGTTGGCTTTGTCCACCATGTTAGGCTCACTTTCACCCTTGAAGTAGGGTGGCTGTATCTTGATGAAGTCGGTGAGGGTGAACTCCCTTGGCTTGTTGGCATTAGCAGCTATTGTGTTGAGTTGTCCCATCATGGTGTAGGATAGCAACTGATGTAGAATTGCCAGTTCTTGCTCAGGCGTGAAGGCGGGAGTACTCGAAGCAGTCTGGTTGATCGCAGGATTCACACGAGTGTTGGGGTCATTAGGGGTCGACTCCTAGTTCACGTTGTCAAACAAGTCACCTCTCCTGAAAATTAGGTTTATCATGTTAGGTTCTCAGGAGTATAGAATCATAAATGAGAAGAGAATAGAAATAGAGATGAGAGAAGGATATCTATAGTGTTATTTCCTAAAAGCATACTATTTTGGGCAATTCGTATCAGCGCGGGCCAGACCAGTATCATATGGGTACGTGAGTCCTCATATACTAAGCTAGTGGTGCAGAGGAAAATTTTGTCAACCCCCAAAACCCTGATCCTTTATAGACACCCTTGCTTCAACTTCATGCCCTAATAGTCACCTAAAGTCTCTAATACCATACTATAAAGAGGCGAGATCACCTCTTTACTAAAATTTAAAGGAAATACAAAACATACACAAGTTTAACAAAAATTGAGACTTTGAGGATGATTGCATAATATTCCAAGTAAATAAGCATGATTCCAGATGCATTGTAAAATGTCAATAGTAGTGGAAATAAAGAAATACTAAGCCTTCACATGGCTTTTATGGTTTACTACATGATTGATTTCCAAAAGAAAAGATAAGAAAAATAGGATCTAGCTATAGCAACCTAGCCATCCTTTCCAAAAGCTAAAGATCAACTCCTGAGGAAAACCTCCTTCAAGCTTGTCCTTCTCCTAGCATAGCACCAACACCTGGGTGGTTGGGAAAGCACCCAACAACAGGAAAAGGAAGAAAAAGTATGTGTTACACGATTATTCTAAAAGTGACAAGATAGTTGTAACATGTAAAACATGTTAGGAAATCATCAAAAGATGAGATATCAAGAGTATGAGGCTTTATTTAATGAAACTTGCCAATAGCAAAAGTAAATAAAGGATTTTCATGTAAATTAATATGTTTACCTAACTAAGTAGGGTTGAGGCACCTATCAGACCTCTAACCTTAGGTGAGGGGAGAATAAGACATTCCCAATAACCTATAATATTATGGGGAGAAATACACACATTCCCCTAGGGCGATTTTATACATGCCCTCTGTGGGTGGTTGTACATAAGTACCTATACTTTACAATTAAATAGAACATATAACTAAATGCTAGCAAAAGAGTTATGGCAAGATTAATCAAAGGATTATATAACATGGCAGTGGGGTTTAAAAAACCCAAATAAGATAATACTACAACTAATTTTGAGGCATGAATAAATTAGGTTTCGAGAATAATGGATTAGGTCAGATTAAGCCTCATTAAGGAACATAGGTAATGGTATAAATAATTTCCCAACTGAAGGGGGGTAGATGCATATACCTTATCCTCAAGAGTTCTAGGAACCACTTTCCAACCCTTTACACGAAATCAGAATCCACTTTCCCTAATATCATCATTAGTTCTACGGATTAGATCTAAGTATATTCATTAAAGGTTTAAAACCCTAAAGTTACTAACTCTTTGCACAAACCTTCAAATTAGACTCCTAAAGTATCACCATCATCTTAGTTAGGGTTTTCTGATCAAAATGACATATAACATTATATATTTTGAAGATATGGATTTTTAGGTTATTTTTGGTGATTTTTAGTTAATTAAATCATTTTACGAATATTTTTAATTTTTTCACAACTGGAATAATTTATACGAATTATTTTACTTTGGCCAATCATAGCCTGACACGTAGGGAAAGAATGTGTGCAAAGAGCAAACATAAGAGGGGAGTGGGCCCCACACTGCTGACCTGACCCATTGGGGGCTGGCCTTGTGCGCGCGGGAACCCAGTGGGCCTCTCGGCTAGCGCTAGCTAAACTGGGTCAGCGCTGGGTCAAGCAAGAGTAAAAATAGGCGAGGAGACGTAAATACCCTCGCGTGAAAAACACAGCTAAATGAAAATGGTCGGGGGCGATTTGGTAAAATAATAGGGAGTTATCTTCCTCCCACTGCCCGTGCCATGGCAGCGAGCTGCGAGCAGCTTGCTCGGGCTTGGTTTGGGTAAAAATGCCACACCCAACGAAACTCGAGGGTTAAGTGCTTAAAAGAAAGAAGAAGAAGAGAGGAATTTATAAGTACCTTGTATTTGAATAGAGGCAAAGAGAGCAGAGCGTGAGGGGCGCCGCAAGTCCTGATGCTACGATGGCTAGATGAAGGCCCAATCCTCAACGAAACACGAAATCGAAAGTATGGTTGAGTTGCTAATATGATAGCGGACCTAGGGGTATGGATATATATAGGCAAGGAGGCCTAGACTAGGGTTTAACTAGGTGGGGGTGAGAGAGAGGAGCCACACAGTTTGGGGTTTTCTCGAATCTTCATCAAAACACAAAAATTTTGGAATAAAGTGGTGTGAAATTTCGTGAGGAACTTATAGAACAAAAAATCAAAGAATTTCATCGAGTATTTCTCGAGATAATTGGATTTGTATCCTTGGAAAGAAAGCAACCTGTTTCCTAAACAAACTGGGGAAGAAGACGACTGTTAGCCGTCTGATACATGGACCATGGTCCATGAAGGACCACGAGCCTTCCGATCTCGTGGATGGGGAGAGACCTTGTTACATTGGAACTATTTTAGTATTAAAATGCGACCAAAGTGTCTTATTAAATTTAAATGATTTTCTCTCTCCTTGTTTGGAGGCCCAAACGTTATCCAAAATTTATCAAAATTTATATTCTAACTGATTTTGATGCGTAGAATCCAAATATGGAGTTATTTTTTCCTTTTGGATAAGTTTAATAGGTTAAATAATCAAAATGTCATTTTCTTTTCCTCCTTCAAAAGAGGTGATAACATTATTTAAAATTTGTGTAACTTCACTCATAAGTTTTCCTAAGGGGTTAGAACATGATTTTGTCATTATTTGCACAAGTTGAGATTATTTATTTATTTATGAAATAAATAGAAGATTCTACACACTTTCTCTCTCGTATTTTACTCATTATTCAAACATTATCCAAATTAGTTGTAAATTTACCCAAAGACTTATTTTTATGTTTAGAATACGAATTTGGAGTTAGTTTTTTAATTTGAAGGCATTAAGTATTTTATTTCACTTTATTGGTCCATTCCTATTTACTTTTAATAATGATTTTAATATATGCATTTATCTTCCCAGTTAGATAATACTTGACCCTTAAGTTACTTTTTGGTCAATAAAACGAATTTGAGTGTCAAATTATCCTTATGGGTTTCCAATTATAATTTTTGGTGCAATATATTTCCCTTTATCTTCTTTTATCCATTAAATCCCATATTACCTCTAATTATTGCATTTATCATCTCCTTTATATATAATTTGGATTTTCTCTTATTTTTCTTATTCTAAAAAGTATTAAAAAGTTCTAGGATGAAATATCTTATTCTTTTTATTACTTAGTGTACAATTTGCACTTTAGGCCCATTATCTAAAACCCAACTGAGGCATTTGTGCATACAACCCTATATTAAGAATATATGGGAAACATTTATCCAATAACCATCATAATTCCACTAAATCAGATCCAAAGTCATATGGAATGAAAATGAAGGAAAAAACTTATAGAAAAGAGTACAAAGAGATACATGGTGGATTCCAATATGTTACAGTTGTCTTCACAGAAAGGAAGTGTGCTGACTTGGTCAACCTGTCCATTATTACCCAAATGGAATCATGACATTTGTCTATCCTAGGAAGGCCAACCACACAGTTTATAGTAATATGATCCCATTCCACTATGGTATAAGAAACAATTACAACAAAATTGTAGGTTTCTGTTGCTCATCCTTAATCAGTTTACATACATGAGACCTTGCAACGAACTCAGCCACATTAAGCTTCAAGCTAGGCCACCAATATAGATCCTTCAAGTTATGGTACATCTTAGCACTATTGTATGCATAGCATACATCGAAGAGTGAGCCTCCTCCAAAATAATCTTCCTCAGACCATCAACATCAGGAACCACTGATCTACTATGGTAACACATTGTCTGATCCTATGATTCATTTGAAACCATCACACTTCTCACTGCCAAATTCTACTCAGATATGTTGTATCATAGTATCATCCTTCTATACATCTCTGATATATCATATCAATGTGGGTTTCAACTATAACCGTGCCAACAATCATGTTAACAAGGAGATCTCCATATTTACATTTGTCTAACACAACATCACCAACATATCTCTCTTATGGCACACCAAGAAACAAAACTGCACCTTATCAACAAATGATGACAAAGAAGTCTTCCTACTAAGTGCATCTGCCACCATGTTTGCCTTCCCTGGATGGTAGTCTATGGTGCAATCATAGTCTTTGATCAACTCCATCCAGTGTCGTTGCCACATATTCAGCTCCTGCTTTGAGAAGATGTACTGAAGGTTCTTGTGGTCAGTGAAAATCTGACAATTCTCACAATAAAGGTAGTGTCTCCAAATCCTCAAAGCACGGACCAGAACCACAAGCTCCATATCATGCATCAGGTATCTCTCCTCTTGTTTCTTAAGCTGTCGTGAAGCAAAAGAAATCATGTTTGTATATTGCATTAACACACACCCCAAACCATTCTTTGATGCATCACAAAAGATGATATAGCATTTCCCTTGCTCTAGTAGAACCAACACCGGTGCACTAGTCATCTTATCCTTTGAAAGCTAGAAAGAATGCTAACACTTGTCATCTCAGACAAACAACACACCCTTCTTGGTCAACTTTGTTAGGGGTAATGCCACTGCACTGAAGTTCTTAATAAACATCATGTAGTATCCTATCAAGCCTAGGAAGCTGCAAACCTCCATCAATGACTTTGGATGATCCCATTCTAACACAAACTAAACCTTCTTTGGATCCTTACAAAATCCTCTAGTAGATATCACATGCCCAACAAAAGACACCTCCTTCAGCCAGAACTCACACTTGCTGAACTTGGCATACAACTTGTACTATCTCAACAACATCAAAGCCCATCGTAGATGTTGCTCATGCTACTGGCTATCTCTGGAGTATATCAAGATGTCATCAATGAACTCAACCAATAACTCATTAAGATAAGGCTAGAACACACAATTCATCAAGTCCATGAACACTACTGGCACATTGGTTAGCCCAAACGACATAACCACAAACTTGTAGTGACCATACTGAGTCCTAAAGGTTGACTTGGGTATGTCATCTGCCTTGATCTTGAATTGATGGTATCCATACCTCAAATCTATCTTATAGAACAATACAAAACCTCTCAATTAATCATCTATCCATGACAAAGGATAATTGGTCTTGATCGTCACCTTGTTCAACTGCCAATAATCGATGCACAAACTCATACATCTGTCCTTTTTCTTAACAAACAACATGGGGGCACCCCAAGGGGAAGTGCTCAGTCTGATAAAGCCCTTCTCCAATAGCTCCTGCAACTACTTCTTCAACTCTTATTTCTCAACTGCCGCCATCTTATACAATGACTGCACTATTGGCTATGTATTAGGAACCAAGTTGATCTCAAAGTCAACCTCTCGAGGTGGGGGAACATGAGGAAGCTCATCAGGAAACATGTTCTCAAACTCACATACCATTGGCACTTCTTGGATACTAGGATTCCTTACCTTGATATCCATCACATGCGCCAAGAAAGGCTTACACCCTTGCCTCATTAGCCTCTCTGCTGCCATTGCTGACACCAAGCACGTTGGGAGAATCTTCATATCTCTTTGGAAGACCCACTAAGAATCACCGTCAAAGAATGTCACTACCTTGGAACTACAGTCCAAGACCATATGGTAATTCTCTAAGGTATCTATAATAAGGATCAATTCAAATCCATGTATATCAAGTGGTATAAGGTCCACTTGAATGTTGTGTTTTAATAAATAAAGAACACAGGATGGACACACCTCCCACAACTTGATGGAACCAACCAAAGGGTTTTCTAAGCGAAGCCTATCAGATCTATGACTAATAGACAAAGAACAACTATTTATCACCTCTCTGGTGATAAAAGAGTGTGTCGCACCCAGGTCAACCAAAACATATATAAAACAGGAAGAAGACAAATCAGAATGAATAAATCCATATGACCTGTCATGCCCCATGGATTGATCACTCCTTCCAACTGACTCATGGTGTAGATCAAGCCATATCCTATTGTTGCCCCATCCTCTGCTGGCCTGCCCAGATGCCTGACCGCATCCTCTACTTCCACTATTGCTGAACTGTTATCATTGCTGTGACCCTTTCTGACACTATCTCGGCTACTGCGTCACCTCCTCATCCTTCATAGGAGAAGACCATTTGATATGCCCTACCTGGCCACACTTAGGGCAAGTCCTTCAGTCATAATATGGTCTAGACGGTCATGTCACTGATACTGACACTGCACTGTGAGCTCTTATTGGTGGAAAGTTACGACCTTTGCCTTTGCTTGGTGACCACTGAGACTGAACCATTGATCTCAGTTGTGACTAAGGTGATGAGAACCTAGGCCTCTTGAAGCCTCCAGAAGAATGCCTCTAAAACTAAGCTGATCTGTTCTTGGCATTAGCTTCACGCTTCTCAATAGATGACTGCTCTATCCTTCTCATAGACTCCACAAACATGGCAAACTTCTCTTGATTCTCTATAGCTAACATTTTTGTCATCATCTATGAGTTGAAACCATTCTCAAAATGCCAGATGCTTTCCTTATCTGTAACAGCCATGAGAGGATAAAACCTCAACAACTCCTGAACTTGGCCTCATACTCGTTGATTGTCATAGATCCCTACTGTATCTTCTCAAACTAAGAGATCTTCTCATCCAGGTATGTTTCTGGGAAGTATCACTTCACAAACACCCACCAAAACTCCTCCCAACTTATCTCTACATTGAGTCTCTTCTCTTCCTCAATGGCCCACCAATGTCCAACACTACCCTTCAGTAGGTACACCACATGCTTCACCTTATCCTCCTCAAGGATATTGAGGATCTTAAAGGCCTTCTTCAACTCTGTCAACCACATATTTACATATGTTGGGTCCACTGTACCCACATACTCCAATGCTCCAATGTGTTGCAACCTCTCAACCCTGGGATTCTACATTGGGAACAACAACCATTGGTTGAGGTGCAGGCGATTTATTCGCATATGCGTAATCATGGCCATCAGCGGTCTAGACATGTACTGAAAGGCAGGATTAGCCACGGTAACTGGGTTGAAATGAGGCATCTCAGGCACTCCCATTTACTCGTTCCTGCCTCCTCACACCAACTCCTGGTGCGGAAACACTACTCTCAACATGTTCTTTGTGTTCTCCAGGCATATCTTCTTCTTCTTCTTCTTCTTCTGCATAAGCAGAAGTTGTAATAAGATATACTAGAAAATGCAAAAATAAACACAACCCTAGTCCTATGTCCCTGTAGACTCAGTGAACCTAGAGCGCTAATACCAACCAAACTTGTGACGACCTACCACCAAAAAAGCTAGATTACTCAAAACAAAGTGTGGAATCATCTACTAAACAAGAACATTACCACAAAATAGGGTAAATTCAAACCGATCTCATATAACCATCTCAAGTGGAACATATACATCCAAGTCCACAACTTGTCACCACATGTATCACAGATCGTATGATAACGGTATTGCATCACTGTATAGTGGCCAACCTACCACAAGTATGTTCTAAAAGATAACTTGTTCACATATACAAGCCATACATGCACAACCATGGCATACTACCAAAAACCTTGTATCGATGTACAAACATCTACAAAACACCCTTCCAAGACCTGGGAGTACAAGGATGACTCTACTAAACAAGAATGTTACCACAAAATAGGGTAAATTCAAATCGGTCTCATATAACCATCTCAAGTGGAACATATACATCCAAGTCCACAACTTGTCACCACATGTATCACATATCGTATGATAACAATATTACATCACTGTATAGTGGCCAGCCTACCACAAGCCTGTTATAGAAGATAACTTGTTCACATATACAAGCCATACATGCACAACCATGGCATATTGCCAAAAACCTTGTATCGATGTAGACACATCTACAAAACACCCTTCCAGGACCTAGGAGTACAGGGATGACACATAAGACTCTACTAAAAATACTAGAAACATATCCAACCTTCTATCTTCATTGATCTCCTTCCTACTCTTTCTTAGCCACACGATCTCTACCACGTCACTGATGACCACCTAAAAAGATGTGGAAACCCATAGGGTGATACCAGTGTCCCAGCGAGAGATACGACTCTCTTCCAAAAAACTATTGTTAGCACAAGGAATATATAGTAGATTAAGCATTATGAGCAAATTTGGCTAAATGAACAATTCAAACTGATAACACATATTAGGAACATTAAGCAGCTACAACCAATCAGTTTGACATCATATATTTTTAGAAGGAATATGAAGAAAATGCATAACCATTAACAACTAAGAAGTATACGAAACAAAGCAAGGGTAAACATCCAATGTGAATCATTTTTAACCCTAAGCAAATATACTATATGGTGTGTTTTGGAATGCCTTGGGTTACAACTAGCCAATTAAATTTGATTCGATGCAACTTGGGCAAACACACATGAATCTTTCAAAATTCATAATGGGATCTAGTCCAACACACTAGCTTAGACTATTCACACTTCACCCACAAGCACACAAGGACATATTGTAGTATAGGCAAGTGGCAAGAGAAGGGTTGATCCTCAAGGAGAGGGGGCACTAGAGCTAAGTTTATGCGAACTACTTTCCTAAAGATAAGTGTATGATTTTAGGGTTTAATGGTTGGTTTTGGTTGATTACACTACTATTTCAAGAAATTAACAATAAGAAAGAAATTAGATTACCAAAAACCCTAGATTACCCTAAGCAAGTTAAATCTAAGAGGCACGACTAAACAAGAAACTAAGAAAAAGTAAAGAACTACAACTAGCCACACTAGACTAGCAATTTAAATTAATGACTAAGAGGAAAGTTAAACACAAGAGCAAGAAAGAACCTAGGTTATCACTAGCTAACAAGATTAACACCAGCAAGTTCCAAAGATCACTAACTACTCAAGCAAATCCTAACTACCAAGAATTAAGCAATTAGATAAGAAGTAACGAAGGCAATTAACTAAACTAGTATTATCTAGCTAAGATGACAAGGTGGGTTCTAAGCAATAAGATGGATAGGTGGGCTATTTGGGAGTGGTACTTTGATATTAGTTGAGAGAGGTTACATAAGAAGCAAGTTTTATATCTTCAATCTAGATTGCCAAACCAAACAACAAGGCAAGTGCTATTGGAATATTCCCTATTCTACTAGTTGGGGAATTAGGGCTAGGTGTAATCTAATAGAACTTGGAAAGTCTAGGTTTCTAGGGTAAGTGGTATTTGGGCAATTGAGAGCCAAGGGTAGGAATGGGAGTGGAGATGAGGGTGTTTCACCTCATGTTACTTACCATCTAGCCTTTAGAAAACTCTAGGCAATTTCACTAATCACACTTACACTAGCTACTTAGATCTCACACCTACTTGTAGGAGAAGGGAGTTGTATGTGGGAACAAAGGGTGGTAGCTAGGGATCCACTATTTGGACCTAGGAGCAATTCCTAAGACAGCCACATACATTCCATTTTCCCCTAGAAGCTAGGTGTCATCATGCATCATAAAACAAGAAATCTATGTGTAAAAGAACAACCCACAAGCAATATAATGGGAAATGAGATAGAAGAAAGAGGCAATCGTCATAGAATGGAAATATGTTCATTACAAGTTATTTCTCCCCAATATGGTATCAAAGTAACATTTTGACCCCAACAACCCACTACTAGGGGCTTAGCTAGACATGATAATACAAAAGAGCAAAGAAAAGAGAAGAAAGGGGTAGGAATCCATGGAGCTCATGGAAGCTTCTTCTCATTCATATCCTAGCTAATGTAGGGCATGGATCCTCCTCCAAGGTAGGTGAATAGCATGAAGGTATAGGGAATTATGGTGGTAAACTTAGAAAACTAGGTTTGTATGGTGGAAATGGAGTGGGAGGTAGGTGAAAGGTTTTGAAAGCAAGGAAATGGCTAAGGAGTAGCTAGGAGGGTGCTAGGGAAGCTAACCTTTGTGCTGTGGCCACCATCTATGTATATATAGGTGGTGGGGAGGCACTAGGGTAAGTGGGGGTAGAAAGGGGAAAATAATGGAGAAATTGGGTAGGTTTATGTGGTCACCACGGGCGTGGAGAGTTGCCACAAACTTGGTGGTGGTTATATGGCACGGTTGTGGGCAATGGAATGGCTAAGGTGGAAGGTGGAGGTGATATGTAAGTGTATATGGTGGCCACGGCCATGGCGGATGCCACGGTCGTATTGGGTAGATGGTACCACGCCATGTTGGGTAGCACAACCGTGTTGGAGGAGGTTGCCACGGGCGAGGTTGCTCTAAGGTCGTCTTGTATCCAGCTCACCACGGTCATGGTGGTCACCACGGGTGAGGTGTCCTTCAAGGGCCACGGTTGTGCTGATGGCCATGACCGTGGTCATTCACATGTAAAATGAGCCAAGTTACTGTTGATTTTGGGGGTCTTGAGGAATAAATCACCAAGGTCGTGGCAAGGACCACATGCGAGTTGGAGTGCGCTAGCCATGACCGTTCTGATGACCACGACCATGGAGTTTTTAGTGACCATGGATGTTTTGCTGATCACGACCGTGGTCATTAATGTACAAACATGGTGATGTAACTGTAACTTTTGGAGATTAATTCCCCACGACCATGGTGGTTTACCACGGCTGTTTTGGGGCTTCTTTGTGCTGATCTCCACTTCAAATTCTTCATTTGACCTCCTTTTGCTTTGAATTGATTCTTATGCATCCAAAGAGAGCTCGGGGAAGGGGTAGGTCCAATCTTGGGGTGGAAGGACCCAAATATGTTCTTCATCTCTCTCCCTTGCATCAATGCATGCATAAGTACCTTGAGAAACACAAAAAGGAGGTATAAGTGCATTTGACATAAAAGGTCACATTGGAGGAAATGGCTTGCAGTCTATAATGTTTAGATGTGATTATAATGCAAAAAGATACAGGATGAAGCCCTAAAATAGGGCAACATCACTATACAATTGTATTACATCTTTAAGCCCCATGAAGATGAAGTATACCACTCATAATCCAACTAACCACTGCTAGGTCAAAATTTGTGCCATACAAGATCTAGGAGAGCTGGACTCCTATGATCTCCTACCACCCTCAGTTAGTATGAGTCCACCGCATTGACATATAGAGTCCAACTGCATAACAACCTAGTCCACCTTGGTATATAAGTCACAACACTAGTGAATAAGTTATACAACCCAATCATCTGAGGTACAACTGTAGTTCTCCTCCTACCAAGGTATGACCGCAGCCATCCTCAAATCATATCACATATCCTGAATCATATCATCTGAAATACAACCTCAACTATTCTCCTGCCAGGGTATGACTGTAACCATCCCTATGAACATGCATATACTCAATAGTATACGACTCTGAGCTTCCATTAGAGGAATAATCATTTCACCATCCAACAAGTCCTGACACTAGAATGGATCTATGGTACATGGCATCTACATGATTTGGGTTTCACTTGATTAATTATTTCCAATTGGGTATCTTTTAATGCATCAATCAAGTTACTATGCACAAACCCTAAACAAATTCTACAAAGATAAGGGTAGATTGCAATGTTAGAAGATATAAAACATATTGAGCATAAAGATGATCACATCACCACATGATAATGTCTCATTGCCATACACAAGGCTATCACCATTATCTCATCACTATGGAATAACAAATCCCACATCACATCACTAGAGGATATCACCTAAAATCTAGGCATTAAGCCCCTGCCAAGGTCACAAGACCTAGTCACACCATCATTATCTTACCATGCCTCTTAAAGCTCTTAATCATCACCCTATGTTATATAATAGATACCATAGCAATCACAAGCTATGATGTTCATTCAACCTACAACATTAGGGTTATACAAGTAGGGAAGAGAAAATACTTCATTATATGCTATCACTCAAGCAAGTAAGCATTAATCACTGTGTACTCAAAATTAGGGTTAGGGTTTCTCATAGTTAACTGATTAGGGTTTTCATAATAACACTTATGTTTTAACCCTAAGGGTCACCACTTCCCACATTCTTGGAAGCTATTAGATTAAGCATCATACCATAACCAAATAATCATGTAACTAGCAAAGTGTATCGACCATGTGAGCTAACATCACCTCTAGGGATCACTAGGCATTGTCCGCCCTAGCGACCACTAGGGTTAGGTCATTCATAGTGACCAACATGCTTAACAAACATAGTGACCATCCACATATGTAGCGAACATCACATGAATCGAAGCATAGTGACCAACAAGAAGATATTGTATGTGTAGTGACCGCCACAAAGAGCTCATGTGTAGCGACTGCAACATTAAACTCATGTGTAGCAAACATAAATCACCACTTTGACCATCATAACACATCAACCCCAATAGTCATGAAAATTAGGAAAAACCAACGTCCATGAAGGTCCAAAAACACAATTACCATCATGGAAAGAACAACATATAAGGGAGTTAGGGTTTGGTTTATAGTGACCAAACCAAAATCCAATCTCACCACCAACATGGTCATAGCGAACACATGGAACTAAGGATACATGTCGACCAAATAGATGTATAACATTAGGAATCCCAAGCATCACCAAGATAAAAGCCTCATGAAGATGATAATCGTCAAAACCCTAGAATACGATCATCACAAGGATCAACATAAACACATGACATGGGAGATAAAACCAAGAACTAAGCACATGCATGTGAGAATCAAAGCCTCCATCTAATCAAGATCATGGTGATAAAACCAACATTCAAGATGCATGTAAGAACCAACAACTCCACTATCCATAGGTCTCAAATACAAGAATTAGGGTTATGAAGAAGAGTTAATGTATACAAGATCACCACATAATCATAAACCCTACATAAAGATATCATCACTAAGAAACCTAGAATCACGTTTTAGAGATAGATAAACTTGCATGTAAGATTATGTGCAACAATAGTAGAGGAGAGAGTCATATAACCTGCCTTGAGGCGAAGATAAACTCCCAAACGACAAAGCTCCAAGAGAGAGAATAAAACCACAACTTGGATCAAATCCACGGCCAAGCTAGATCACCTCAATAGAAGAACAACAAACCTAGGTCAAAGGAAGATCAAAGAGAAGAGGGTACACACCCTAGACTGAAAAAAAGAGAAATAGGAGATCTTCATCTCACTTAGGTACTACCATGGGAGAACCATGGATTTGACTCTATTGGAGAGAAGTTCCTCAATAAATTCATCATGGAGAACTATAGTCTTGACCAAGAGAAGAAAGAGAGGGCAAGGTTTCAAGAAAACAAGATCAAGAAGGATAAACCACTTACTAAGGTCAAAGATCACCAATGATCAACAAAGGGGGAATGCTCCAACCCTAGATCACCACATGCAAGGCGGAAATGACCACCTTCTTCAAACTCAAGAACCCCAACTTGCACCACAAAACAAAAGGTCTGAACTCCAAGCAAGAAGGGAAAAAGAAGAAAGAGCTAAAGGGGTAACTTGCATGTAAAAGAAGGGGTATAAATACCCAAGGGTAGGAGAGAGGTGAGGGAGATGAGGTGTCAAGACACTAGAGCCACTAGTGACACTTGTCCCTACAAATATTGTCCATGCAAGCACTCAAGATATTCATGCAAGAAAGGGTGATAAAACCAAAGCTAGGTAGCAAACACTAGATCCACTACACCCATCGGTCAAAGAAAAACCAAGGTAACAACATGGTAGCAACCACTACACCATGTTTACCAAAAGCAAACGGTTGCCACAACATCAACACAAGTCAAGCATGGAAACCAAGATCAAGGATAAAGCAGATAGGTTACTACAAACACAACTAAGAAATCACTTCAATCGCAACACTGATCAACAAACATGGTCCACATTACCATCAACTCAAGCATCCGTGCAAACCCTAGCTCAACACACATGATGCCACCTCATCAACCAATGTCCAACAAAATGCCCCTATGCATCATTATCTCTCTCATGATACAAAAACATAGGAAGCACAACCAGCATGTGACAAAATGCAAGATACACCCTCAACATGGGTAAATTGCAACTTGGTCCAAAAAAGCACGAATATAACATAATTAGCTCAATCATCAACCAAAAAGGACCAAACTGAAAAAATAAGCATGTCACATGTTATTAAATCATAACACATGATTAGGTTAAGTTTTAAGCATCTAATTATTCTAAGAAAGCAATATCAACAAGAAATCTAGGTCAGGGGTCTTATAAAGTTTATATTTCAAGCCACACAAGATTTAACATGACTGATTTGCAGTGTTTCCTGGCCACTGAATGCTTTGATGAGTGATGTTAGGTCACTTTCATCATTACACCATGATTTTAATTAATAAAATTGCATATAAATGTATTACATCAAATAATTCAATAATTAGATGATGTGGGTTTCATGACCTAGTTCCAATATGAAAGAAATGTGCTTTTTAAGGTTTATAAATACAATGAGAGAATAAACCTAGTTTTGGTTTAGAACCCTAAAGTGGACCTAGACTTTGAAATTACATTTTTGTAGACTAGATATCATGTATGTCACATTTCTTTGAGACATGATTAGGAAATCACCTCTTTTCCTATCTCTTGAAATATTTGATTACATGATAACATAAATGAATCCCATTGTATCTCTTTGGGAAATCTTATTAAAAGATCTCTTTTGTTATTTCTCTCTCTCTCACATCATGAATAGAATTGTTGGATCTTTATTTATGGGTCCTATGACCTCATCTATTATGCCATCTATGTTTGCATCCTTTTTGGGTACATGAATAGTATTTGGATCAAAATTATGATATACCTATCTATTATGAATGTGTTATTTAGACTAGTCATTTATAGAAGTAGATACACCATATTTATTTAGACAATTATTCCCCTACCACCTATAATATATATAAGCACTGGGTTTTGTGTTCACCTGTCAAGTACTGAGATTGTAGTCTTCCTACCATGCACTAAGCTTTTATTACTCCTACATGCTATATTTTTTTTGGCACTAAGGATTTAATCATCCTACCTTTTCTATGTTATATATGGGTTCATGTCCTGCTTTCCAGATATGATAGTCTTCTTTTACAATTAACATGCATTTGTTCATGATTCTGGAATTGTTTAAAAGGGAAGAATTACTCTTATTGTGTATCTTCTACAAACCAGTTACCTTTTTGGAATCATAATTATTTTGACATCCATTTTAATGGTTTCATATCTCTCTTTGATTGAGAGACTTGATAATTTAATTGATGTCATTTTCCTTATTATTTCCCCATCCCCCATTATATGCATATACCAACTTTAGTTGACATCTTCCACTATTTATTTTTTGTGAGGTTTGCTGGAGACCCCTTAAGTAAAGAGGGCACTGGATGGACGACTAAGTTGACCATGATCTGCATATGTGTAGTTGATGTCCATTGGGAGATAGAGTTGAACTTTTTGGATTACCCTTTGCATTCATGATTAGTGATATAGATTTTACCTCATGCATTCACCATTATGGGCGTCAATTTTGTAATCCTTTCAAATAGTATTATCAAAATATATTATTTTATTGCTATATTGTGTTTCTACCATATTGAATTGAATAAATTGGATTATCACACCTTGTGAAAATGTATTACGTTGTTTGGCTTTATGGGATGTTTTCCCTTTACTCAATTAAGTAAGGAATAGTTCCCCTCTTAGGTCTCACTCCTTACAATTATAATATCAAATCCATGACAGTTAGTTAAATATGACTATTTTAACTTCATCTACCATATGATTCTTATAGATTCCTTACCCTATGTTAAACTTTATATGAGATTTACCCTAGAATTTATCTAAGGATGGAAGTAATATATAGAATATGATGAAGTATTCATAAGTATTTTGAGTAGTGAACCCTAATGTGATGGGACCCTTTGTGCATATACCCATTGAGCTACGACTAGAATCCATTTATCCTTGTGTCATTACTGGATGTAGATTTAGGAGGGTTTAAAGTAATGAGGATGATAGAGTAATGTAGTACGGTGATGTTGTTATGGAATACTTTGTGAATTGATTCTCACATGGATTTTGGGCCCTACATTTAGTTTTATACCATAAAGTTTGCCATCGAATTATTTTTCTTTATAATACAATACGTATGAAAAAAGAGTTTCCTAGATTTTTGATGTTTTGTTGAGATAAGTCACATAGAAGGAATATATGAAATGTGGAAGATATATATACCCTAGAACTAGTCAAAAAATAAATTCAAAACCCCAAATTGACAATAGAGTGATGACTAGGAAGCTGTGTCTTATAGTAATGGTTTAGTAGGTATACCCCCTTACTCCTTTAGGTTGTGGAGAGTTGTACCCAATGACTTACTAGAGTGAAATTTGTACCTAGGGTTTCTATGTGACATGATGATTTAGACCTATAGTTGAGATCATCTAGTTGGATGAGTGATCTATGTAGTTAATCTTCCTATTAAATGTAACTATAATATTTATAAATAGCCCAAACACATTTTGATCTATCTAGCATGTGGTGGAGATTAGTGGTTGGTGGTTTATGGATGGCCATATTTTGGGGGATCCAACCCTATTTAAGGTGTAGAGTGTTGTAACATACTAAAATCTAACCTCATAAACCTAAAAATCCTAGTTCCATGGTTTGGAAGTCATTAGGCTTAGTTTAGGATGGCACCCCAAACATGGTGTAAGATATACATTATAAAACCCAAATAGGATGATAAAATTAATTCTTCAATGAGTAGTATTGATGGATATACAATAACTGGACACTTTCTATAATAAACCCTAACTACTTGATGTAAATGTTTGTTACATGTAAGCTAATTGTGTGAGAACACATTACGCTAAATGATATTACTCAAAATACAAAACATGATTACACATCAATTAAGCAGAAACCCAAAAAACAGGGTAAATTAAAATCGATTTCAACATTTCTCAATTGTTCAGAAACATTTACATAAAATCCTTGCAACTTGTTGTATTTCATATAATGCTCAATATCCTTTACCACTGCTCTGTAGCCTTATCTACAACATAAACTTTTCAAAGGAACACTATCTACATATACAAACATCAACATGCTATCAAAAGCTTGATTCAATCAAAACATCATATATAAACTTTTCACCCAGACCTGAGAGTACACAGATGACTCTAGGACACACTAGACAACTAAAAAACCATCTCTAGGGTTCATCACCTCAGTATCTCCTTGTTGCCATGGTTTTTCTGCCGCTATTTTTGATCACCTAAAAATATGTGGTGACCGACGAGGTGATACCTAATCCCAGCAAGAGATATAACTCTCTCCAACTGATATTGATTACACTAGATTAAATAGTAAATAATTGAGTAGTTGAAGTATTTAGTAATCAATTGAGCAGATTAAATAGTTCAAGTATGCTAAACAGATTAAGAAAATAAGCTTAGAAACGAGTTTGCATATCAATGTATACACAAGTAATAGATAAGTTCATTTCTTCTATCAGATATCTACTCAGGTTTCATAAGGTTTGATATAATAACAATCGTTATCATTAATATGACTATCATCATATGCCTTAATAACAACACAAGCAATCTAGTAGCATAAGCATCTCTGACATCATGAATATGTCTAGTAGCATAACATAGCTATCAATATTGACATGTCTAATAAAATGAACAAGTCTACATCATAAGTAGAGTTAACATCATAGCACAACTAACTGCATAAGCATGATTAGCAGTTTAAGCATTTCTAATTACACAGGCATGGCTAGCAGTATTAAACATAGCTAGCATCATAATCTTAACTATCAATGTCAGTATATCTGACAACAGAAGCATGTTTACAACATGAGTATGTCTACAACATTAGGCATATCTATCATCTCTTATTGCACTATACATCATCTTTATGTAAGGAAAGAAAACAAGGGTTATCATCCAATGTGAGGCGTTGTGTATAACTGTAAACAGATATGCTATACGACTATATTACATCTTTTATTATGCCCTAGGGAGTTTGAGTCATACCACTCAAAGTCTAACCGACCTATGTGAAGGGATATTTGGTTCCATACAAGATCTAGGAGTTCTAGTATCCGAAGATCTCACCCCCTCAGTCAGTATGAGTAAAAATGCTATGACATATCAGTCAATGCTACCAGTGCATCGACATATAGTCAAGCTACTAACAACTAGTCCACCCTTGGTATAGGTCACAACACTAGAGAATAGGATCACACGTGACTGTTCTATAAGAGGCATCCTATAGTTATACCGCTTCCTTTCACATATCACAATATCCGAGGCATGACCATAGTCATCCTCCATAAAATGCAATTGTGGATGACAAGGATATATCCTCAACTTGCCACCCCCACATACTCAACAATGTGTGCTCTGAGTTTCCCTTAAGAATACTCATTTCACCATCCAGTAAGTTCTAACACTGAAGATGGTTCTACGACACATGGGACTACGTGATTATGATTTCACTTGATCAATTATTGACAATTGGGTAAATTAAGGCTGCATCAAACAAGTAGACACACAAACCCTAATTCATATCTAGCAAACATTGCTATATAACAACTTCATAAGATATAAAACATCTGACACATAATTTCTCATATCGGCATCATAGGGCAGTATTCACCTATCAATCAAGAGACTATACTTTTCATCACATGATCATCACATGGTACTATTCTCTTGCCATTCATGAAACTACACTTGTCATCATACTATCACATGATATAAATCCTTAGCACGAAATCATAGGGTATCAACCCTTATCAACATAAGAGGATTATACCTCATTCAAGGATAAACCATGCCCAAAGGTAACTAAGACCCTCATATCATTTCCTTCAAGTTCATCATTATCTTTTTATGCCGTATAACAAGGCTCAACAAACATCACCACACATGTGATAAACAGGCTCAACATAATTTGCATTAAAGAAATAAAATATGTTCACATGATAACATTATAGGATCATCTTAGAAATTAAGAGTATTCCTTTGTTATATCAACATATAAGGAATCTAGGTATGATTGATCATCACCACACTTATAGTGCACAAGTTTAGCATAAGAAAGCATAGATCATGAAGCAATGATGACCACCAATTGACACATCAGAGTTTAATCAAATGTTAGGAAGGATATTCCATCATTATATTAATCATTCTAGAAAGGATAAGATTATTAACCACCATTATGTACTTGTATTAGGGTTAGGTTTATCAAGGTAGGCTACTTAAAGTTATAGTTAAACATTCATTCACAAACCTTAACCCATAACATCCCTATATAAATCTTGGATGCATAAGACACGGCATCGCCAACACATTCCATACCTTTCTCAAGTATGGATCCATGCATAACTTAAGTTGTTACCATCATATTATAATATACTAACGTTCCACAAAAATAAGATAGACTCCATTGTTGTATTATTCCACTAAGGCTGATCATAGTTAATCACCATCACCTAAGTTCATTAAGAATAAGTGTAATGAGTTATATCCCATTAGGGTGACATACCAAAACAATATGGTCATTATCCATTCTATTAATATGAGGGAAAAGGTAAGACTACCATATTAAGGGTAACCCTCTATTGATTCCATAATCATTTAAACCATATAACCATACCACAACAACACCCAGAGCCATTGGATATTGAATAGGTAGGACTGTTGGTTATTTATAAAAGTAGACACCTTAAATAAGCCACCTATGAAGTTATTGAATTGTGATATAGAAAGAGTCACCATTTAAATCATAAACATTCCTTATTTAATAACATAAAGGGGCACCATAGATTATGGGGTTAAAAACCATCATCCGTGGTTCATTATAAGCAAGCCATCATATCAATCATCAAGCTCCTTAAATTAATCACATGAGGGAATCCATCAAATTCAGATTATTATAACTCACATATAATACTATAGGCTTCAATCCTAACCATTGGACATTGAAGCGTCCAAATTCAACCATTGGATCAAGTTCATTATTCAATATTATTAGATGAAGAAGTGTTAGATACTAACCATTGGATGGAGTTCATATTTCAAAACCATCAATTGGAGTATAGGTCTAACCCTTGAATCATTTGACCCAAGAAACTATTGGGTTAGGGCTTAATTGATGCTACAACTACATTCTTAACCAACCATTGGTTGTGACCATTATGTCACCATTGATTGTTAGATCAGTACCATATTCATTAATCACCTTCAGATATTAAGCTAATGTCATCATTGATTGAAATCATAATTAGGGTACTTAGTGGTTGATCGGTAAACTTCTAATTAAGCCTAAACATGACCTAAGCGGTGATAATTGGTTTTCATCAGAGATTGACACCCTTGATCACCATCATAAGTTGTCAAGATAGCAACACTGTGGCAACACATCCCGTTATCACACAGACGGCGAGGTGTTATGCAACAATGTACGGAAAACACCATAAACCACAGATTACCAAAAACACAAGTTAATTAAAACCGATTTCGGAAAGTGGATAAACTAAGAAATTATTACATTCAAGTCCTCATCCTGCAAGAAAACACGTTATATAAACATTTATAAGCTGGATACGTGTCCACAGCTTAGGAGATCAGCTGTCTAGCCATCACATGTGTTCAACACCTGTTTATATGTACATAACGGCCCATATCCGGCCAGCAGCAGGATATACAAAACATCATCAGCTATACGTCGTGAAACAATGTCAAAATGCCTCCAAGGACCTGAGAGTACAGGGATGACTCTAAGACTCTACTACAAAATGACCAAAACAACAACATGTCCATCTCTTGCCTTCTACTGCTCTTCTTGCTGCTCGGTCACAACTCCTCGACCACCACCACATCTAGCTCGAGCACCTAAAAAGGGTGTAAACCAGCGGGGTGAGACACACAGTCCCAGCGAGAAACATAACTCCCCGCCGAAACCATAAAACCAAAGGAAGATTAAAGTAAATGCAGCAGATAACGGATATAAGGTATAACAAGAGCAGTTTATAAAGTAAAGCTATTCATACCATCAAGCTTACCAAGATGTACGTAAGGCATGTACCCAAGTATTTAATTATGGAACATGATTAACAAGATAAGATTTATAAGATCTTACCATATAACATAAGGAACGTATAAGTAACTACAAGTATAACAAAATTAACTACACAAGCAAGGCCTCAATCAATGTTCTGTATTTTGCCTTAAGCAATAAATACTATTTGGCTGTATTACATATTATTATTATGCCCTGAAGAAGTGAGCCGTACCGCTCAAATCCAACCTTCGGTTGCAAAACCCAAGCCGGTGCCATACAAGGTCAATGGAAGAGCCGGACTCCATGACCTCCCACCTCGTGGTCAGTGCACGAGTACAATACAAGTAGGACTGCAGTCTCATGCTTAAGTGGCCTCAGCCACATGGTCAGGCTACCCTCTGCCTAGTCCACCTCGGTACATGTATCGGCGCTAGTGAAACTGAGCCACAAGCCTGTTCACCGTGATCTGAGCCATGAACGCATTCATGCTCCCATATCACACATCCTGAGCCATGGGCCTGTTCACCATGCTCTTAACATATTGAGCTACGGGCATGAATCCGAACTCTGGAGTCTACAACTGAAGTTGCACTCTTACCTCCTCACTTTAGGCTAGGAGCAACCTCGCATACTCAACAATATGTGCTCCGGGTTAACTCGTAAGAGAACCCGTTTCACCATCACCAGCTCCTGATGATGATGGATCTATGGCCAGGGAAAACTACATGATATGTTCCACTGTGATTAGTTAATATATTTTAAGTGGATTGCTGAGGCATCCAAGGTAGTAACACATTCATAACATAAATCTACCTTATTGTTTCCATCATCACAAAGTCTTGGGATCTTCATTCCTCATCACAGGAAACCACTGCCTCATAAGGCATTCTCACCACTTGGGATAAAAATTCCAGATCATCATCAGAGGATAACACCTCAACTAGGAACTTTAGCCAATTCAGGTCCTCATACCGAAACACATCATGCATGTTGTCTCATCCTCAAGAGTAACCATCAAAGAAGTGTTACTAAAACACATATACCTCATAGCCTTTTACCTGGCTATGCATCTGTATGAGACACCTGCATGGTTAGTGTGCACAATCATCATGGATTAACAAAAAGATCATATTATCAAACATAGGGCAACATTGATGCTTATACACTTTATCATTCATGCCTCAACCTGTGACCATAAACATAGGTCATATCATCAAGAAAGGCATCTTACATGCTTACCATTAACTCAACATTATTCAAATAATCAAGACGATCATAAACAAGGTAATATCAAGACTTCATAGATGTAATATACCATCTCAATTACCATCCAACATATCAAGGGTCACCATTATAAACAAAACGTGATAACAAGGACAAGATCTAGCATATAGGTATTCTAGAAGAGACAAGACCCTCACTAGAAGTGCCCACTACCCTCACAAGAAGTGTGACGGGTAGGGCACCCTCACTAAAGAGATATCGGGCAGGGTACTTCCCTCATATAACCCAAGGCACTCTAGCCTTCTTTCAGCCAAGCAACCAACAAGGATGATGGTTGCCACCTCAGGGTGTATCGGGCAACACTGTGTCATGCACCATGGGTATCGGGCATCCATATGCAATGTGCAACTCAGTCTATATCGTGCAACAGTGCGTCGTGCAACACAGGGACAACGACCACAAAACCTGTCGGGCAGCTGAGTCTATGGGCGTGCCGTGCAACCAACTGCTAACGAGCAACCAGGGCGTGTAGCTCAGCCAAAGAGGCGTATCATGCAATGGCGCATCGCGCACTAGGTATATCGGACAACACACGCACAACAAAGCATAACGCCTAAAAGATGCCACTCTAACGGGCGACAAAGGAATCATAACGTCCAACTGATCTCATGCTGTCAGCCAACACACAAGGCTAGGGTCAAGGGGTGACGCCCACCACAGAACTAGCAAACAATGCTTCACAACATCAAGGTATAACGAGGCTAAGTGTGTCGGGCAGGGTACTGATCATGGTGTGACGCCCGACACAACAAGACAGGAACCAGGTGTGTGACGCCCGACACAACACCACAACATAATGACCAAGGCTCTAGGCCAAAGAGGGATATCGGGCAGCATCACCACCAACCCCATATCAGGCAAGATACAACCCAACAAGGTCATCATCAGCCTCAAGCACAAGGGCACACAAACCCTAATGGATTGATAAGAATGCTCACCTCTCAACAACCAAGAGAGAGGGGTCTTGCCTAGCTTCTTATCACCAATTGGGCAACCCAAGGATCAACCCTAACAAGGTCTACAACCTCCACAAAGCTCACCTCACGAATCCATGGTGAGAGAAGGGTGTTGCTCAAGCAACTAGAACACAAGCTCACCTCTCAACTCAAACGAGAGAGGAGTATTGCTCATATCACTAGAGTTTAAGATCACTTCTCAAGACCAAGGAGGGAGAGGGGTGTTGCTCAACAAGAAACCCTAGAACATGGTTCATCCAACTAGATGCAACCAAGCAAGAAACCACTAGCAACAAACATAGCCGATCATAAGCAACATACAAACAAGAACATAGAAGATGGTAATGTAGTTAGGGTTAGGAGTTATGTAACCCGCCTTAAGCAAGCTCCAAGCTCCTAGCTCCAAGCACCACCACAAGAAGAGAGAAAGGCACTCTAGGGTTCGGCCACCACTAGAGGAAGAAGGAGACTCCAAGGCAAGGATCGACCACCAAGCTTGCAAAGAAAGAGGGGGGGTGTCGTGCACCAAGGGAGAGGGAGACTAAGGAGCTAAAGGGATCCTTAGAAAGAGAAAGGAAACACATATATAGGAGAGGATGGAGGAGAAACCAAGGAAAGACAAGGCCAGGTGTCGCACACCTAGGGACACTTGTCCATGTGCAAAGCCACCACTCTAACATGTCCTAAACACATGTCCAAGGCCATTGCCACATGCAAGCATCAAGCTCCAAGTGTCCACTAGTGGTGACACAAACGCGGTCAAAGAAGGTCAAAGGGTCCATGGGTGACAAACCTCCACACCATGGCCGACACACTCCCTAGGCCGACCCACCACAGACCGACATAAAGCACTCCTGCCTGACACAAGGCTCACTTGCCCGACACAAAGGTCCAACAAGGCAAAGGCAAGGCATAACAAGGCCCAACAAGCTCAACCAAGCCCAAGGCAACACAAGCAATGAGCCCAACCCTTCCTCTCAACACTATAGGAAGAAAGGAGAGGGAGGAACACCTATCAAGGTGACAAACTTGCCCACAAACCCTAGACTTGGGTTAATTGCAAGTAGCACCTCCAGCTCTCAACAAAGCACCAACCAACCCTAATCACCCGCTAAAGGTGATTAGCAACCAACTAAGCATCAAGGTTAAGCAAAACAAATAGGATAAGCCCTAAATGGAGGTCAGGGTCCTTACAAGTAACCCTCTATAAGGGATTTTGTCCTCAAAATCCAAAAAAAGCGAGGGATACTTCCTCCTCATCTCTTCCTCAAGCTCCCACGTGGCTTCCTCAACGCCACGATGATGCCAAAGAACTTTCACAAGAACCAGGTCCTTCCTCTTCTACTTCTTAACTATTCTGTCAAGGATCATCACATGACCTTCCTCATAGGTCACATCTTCATCAAGATCAACTTCGACTGGCTGTATCACTGTTCCTATATTTGGATCACTTTTCTTCCGCATACTGACATGGAACACTGGATGCAACCTGTGCAATTCTGGCGGCATCTCTAACTTGTAAGCTACCTTGCCATGCGTGCTATGATCGGGTATGGCCCCATATATCTGGGTGCTAGCTTACCCTTCCGGCCAAACCTTAGAACACCTTTCCATGGCGAGACTTTAAGATATACTTTGTCTCCTACCTGGAACTCCAAAGGTCGTCGGCGATTGTCTGCGTAAGACTTCTGTCTTTCCTATGCCGCTTTCAACTATTGCTGTATTACCTTGATCTTTTCTGTTGTCTGCTGTACTAACTCAGGACCCAAAAGCTGATATTCACCAGACTCATACCAACATAACGGAGATCGGCACTTCCTTTAATATAAGGCCTCATAAGGAGCCATGTTGATGCTCCCCTGATAACTATTGTTGTAGGCGAACTCTATCAGACTGAGATATATGTCCCAACTGCCTAGGAGCTGCAAAACATAAGCTCAAAGGAGATCCTCCAAAGTTTGAATAGTCCTCTCAGACTATCCATCAGTCTGCGGGTGGGCGGCGGTGCTGAACCTCAACTGCGTTCCCAACGCTTTGTGCAACTGTTCCCAGAAATGACTCGTGAACTGAGGACCTCTGTTGGAAACTATCATTGCTGGAACACCATGCAAACGTACTATCTCATCCACATATACTCGAGAAAGCTTCTTGGCTGTATACATTGTCTTTATAGGTATGAAATGGGCAAACTTAGTCAATCTATCCACTATTACCCAAACAGAATCATGATTCCTAGTTGTCCTGGGCAGACCAACTACGAAATCCATGGTTATATGATCCCATTTCCACTGCGGTATCAGCAGGGGTTGTAACGTACCTGCCGGCTTCTGATGCTCAGCCTTAACTTGCTGACATACCACACATCTAGACACAAACTCTGCTACATCTTTCTTCAAATCGGGCCACCAATACAAGTCCTTCAGACTATGATACATCTTGGTGACTCCTGGATGCATAGCATACATGGATGTGTGTGCTTCTTCGAGTACTAGCTTCCTCAGATCATCAACATCAGGAACCACCATCCTATCATGATAGCAAACTAGTCCATCCTCAGACTCATGGAACCCATCATGCTTTTCGCTGCCAAACTCTGAGCTGATTAATTGTACCGTATCATCTGTTTGCTGTGCATCTTTGATCTCCTGTCTCACCGTAGGCTTGACTTGCATATGTGCTAAAAGTACTACTAACAAGGAAACTTCCATCTGCACATTCATCTGTCGTAGGGAAACAAACATATCTCGCCTATGGCATACCAAGGAACTCAACTGTGCCTTCTTTGTAGGAAAAGAAGAAGACTTTCGGCTAAGCGCATCAGCTACCACATTCACCTTACCAGGATGATACTCGATGGTGCAGTCGTAATCATTGATTAGCTCCATCCATCGGCGCTGTCACATGTTTAGCTCATTTTGTGAAAAGATGTACTTTAGGTTCTTATGATCTGTGAAGATCTGGCATACTTCCCCGTAAAGATAGTGTCTCCAAATCTTTAACGCATGAACCACCACTGCCAACTCCAAATCATGAGTCAGATAGTTCTCCTCGTGTTTCTTAAGATGTCGCGAAGCAAAAGAAACCACGTGATCCTCCTGCATCAGCACACAACCTAAACCTTTCTTGGAAGCATCACAGAAAACAACATAGCCCTTTCCAGGCTCTAGAAGCACAAGCACTAGAGAACTGGTCAGCTTCTCCTTCAAACTTTGGAAAGCTTGCTGACAACGATCATCCCATACGAAAGGTACATCCTTTCTAGTCAACTTTGTCATCGGCAACACAATTGTACTGAAGTCCTTGATAAACCTTCTGTAGTAACCTGCTAGACCCATGAAACTACGAACTTCTGTCGGCGTCTTCGGCTGCTCCCACTCTGCAACGGACTCCACCTTCTTAGGGTCCACCTTAACTCCTTCTGCAGATATTATGTGGCCCAAGAAAGTCACTTCTTCCAACCAGAACTAACACTTACTGAACTTGGCATACAACTGATGTTGGTGAAGAAGAGTCAACGTTAGTCGAAGATGTCGCTCATGCTCTTGCCTGTCCCGACTATAGATCAAGATGTCATCTATAAATACTACAACAAACTGATCTAGAAATGCACAGAACACTCGATTCATCAAATCCATGAAAGCCGCAGGTGCATTGGTTAGCCCAAACGGCATAACCACAAACTCGAAGTGACCATACCTCGTCCTAAAAGCTGACTTTGGTATGTCATCCACTTTAATCCTCAACTAATGATATCCAGATCGTAGGTCGATCTTTGAGAACAATGTAGCACCACACAACTGATCGAATAGATCATCTATCCTCGGTAACGAGTACTTGTTCTTGATTGTGACCTTGTTCAACTACCTGTAATCTATACATAACCACATCGACCCGTCCTTCTTGTTAATGAACAACACTGGAGCACCCCAAGGCGATGTACTTGGTCAGATGAAACCTTTATCCAACTACTCTTGTAACTGCTTCTTAAGCTCTGCCATCTCCACTGGAGCCATCCTATACGATGTCTGTGTGACTGGCTGTGTTCCTGGAACCAGATTGATCTCAAAATCAATCTCTCGGGGTGGAGGAACACCATGAAACTCATCAGGAAACACATCCGCAAACTCTCGGACAACCGATACCTCCTCAAGGCTAGGACCTTTCACCTTGGTATCTACAACGTGAGCTAAGAACGCCTTACATCCTTACCGTAACAACTTCTCTACCACCATAGCCGATACTAGACATGTCGGAAGAATCTTTCTATCACCTTGGAAAATCCACTTCTTACCGCCATCATCAAACATAGCTTGCTTGGAATCACAATCCAAAACAACCTTATACTTCTCTAAGGTATCCATCCCAATGATCACATCGAAACCATGCATATCAAGTGGTATAAGATCCACTCGTATACTATGTCCCGAAAAAGATAAGACACAAGATGGACACTCTTCTCAAAGCATCGAGGAACCATCAAGAGGGGTTTCTAACAATAAGCTATCCTTTTTACAACTAACAAGTAAACGACAGTTATCAAGCATACTATAGGCGATAAAAGAGTGTGTATCACGTGGGTCAACCAGAATAGATATAAAACAAGAAGAAGACATATCAGAATGAAACAACTCCATCTGACCTGTCACCACTCGCAGGTTGACTATCACCTCTGGCTGATTCATAACATAGAATCAAGCCGTTGCTTGCTGTCCACGTCCACTGCTTCCTTGAGAAGACGATCCTGCTTGCGACGCTTGACCGCATCCTCACCCTCTGCTACTACTGGGCTGCTGTCTATCTGACCCTTGTTGATTCTATCTCAGCTGCTGTGTCGCTTCAACATCTCTATTCGGGCAATTTGACCTCCAATGCCCGATCTGCCCACACAGATGGCATGACTGGTCTCGCTATTGTGGCCTAGATAGCCCTATCACTGCCACAGAAGCTGTACTATGTGCCTTTGACGGTGAAGAAACATATCCTCTTCCCTTACTCGGAGACCACTGCGATGGTGCATTGGAACCTCTTATCACGGAAGGTGCTGAAAACCTTGGCTTCTTGAAGCCACCAAACCTCTGACTCTGGAACTGAGCGAGCCTCTTCTTAGACAAGGATTCTCTTTTCTCCTTAACTGACCGTTCGATCCTACAAACAGATTCCACAAACATAGCAAACTAGTCTCGGTTCTCCAACGCAGAAGCAGGTGTTGTCAGCTCAGCACTCAGGCCTTTCTCAAAATGTCTGATCCGCTCGTCATCTATCGTGGCCATGTGAGGACAAAATCTCAACAAGTCCATGAACTTGGCTTCATACTCGGTGATGTTCATCGTTCCTTGGCGCAGACGCTTGGACTGACTGATCTTCTCATCCAGATACGTCTTCGGAAAGTATCTGCTGACGAACTCGCGTCGGAAAACCTCCCAACCGATCACCTCACCAGGTCACTTCTCCTCCTCGATGGTCCACCAGTGACCATCACTACCCTTCAGAAGGTAGACATCATGCTTTATTTTGTCTGCTTCAGGGATGTCGAGGATCCAGAAAGCCTTCTCAAGACTTGTCAGCCACAGAACTGCATCCGCTAGATCAGCCGTTCCAGCATAATCCGAAGCTCTGACTCGGCGAAGCCTCTCAAAGGTCTTCCCAATACCCAGTGTTTCACCATGGGGAGCCTGTGCTCTCGGTGGAGGCACTAGCAATCTCTCTACCATGAGATTCATCGTAGCCATCATCTGCCCCATAAGCTGTTGATAGGCAGGGTGTTCAAGAATGGCTGGGTCAGGTTGGGGGACCTCAGGCACCCAATCTTCATGTGCCTGTCCTATAGCTCCATCAACTGATGCAACATCGCTATTCTCGGTAGCATGTTCTTCATGGTTTCCATACATCTTCACTTTTCTTCCACTGAGGGCAGAAGATTATTGTAAGAAAGTCTGGAAAATGTACAAGAACGGACACAACCTAGTCCTAAATCCTTGTAGATTCAGCGAACCTAGAGCACTGATACCAAAACTTGTGGCAACACATCCCGCTATCACACAGACGACGAGGTATTACACGAAAACGTGCGGAAAACACCATAAACCACAGATTACCAAAAACACGAGTTAATTAAAACTGATTTCGGAAAGTGGATAAACTAATAAATTATTACATTCAAGTCCTCATCCTGCAAGAAAACACATTATATAAACATTTACAAGATGGATACGTGTCCACATCTTAGGAGATCAGCTGTCTAGCCATCACATGTGTTCAACACCGGTTTATATGTACATAACGGCCCATATCCGGCCAGCAGCAGGATATACAAAACATCATCAGCTATACGTCGTGAAACAACGTCAAAACGCCTCCAAGGACCTGAGAGTACAGGGATGACTCTAAGACTCTACTACAAAATGACCAAAATAGCAGCATGTCCATCTCTTGCCTTCTACTGCTCTTCTTGCTGCTCGGCCGCAACTCCGCGACCACCACCACGTCTAGCTCGAACACCTAAAAAGGGTGTAAACCAGCGAGGTGAGACACACAGTCCCAACGAGAAACATAACTCCCCTCCGAAACCATAAAACCAAAGGAAGATTAAAGTAAAAGCAGCAGATAACGAATAGAAGGTATACTAAGAGCAGTTTATAAAGTAAAGCTATTCATACCATCAAGCTTACCAAGATGTACGTAAGGCATGTACCCAAGTATTTCATTATGGAACATAATTAACAAGATAAGATTTATAAGATCTTACCATATAACATAAGGAACGTATAAGTAACTACAAGTATAACAAAATTAACTACACAAGCAAGGCCTCAATCAATGTTCCGTATTTTGCCTTAAGCAATAAATACTATTCGGCTGTATTACATATTATTATTATGCCCTGAGGAAGTGAGACGTACCGCTCAAATCCAACCTTCGGTTGCGAAACCCAAGCCGGTGCCATACAAGGTCAATGGAAGAGCCGGACTCCATGACCTCCCACCTCGTGGTCAGTGTACAAGTACAACACAAGTAGGACCGTAGTCTCATACTTAAGTGGCCTCAGCCATAGGGTCAGACTACCCTCTGTCGAGCCTGCCTCGGTATAGGTATCAGCGCTAGTGAAACTGAGCCTCGGGCCTATTCACCGTGCTCTGAGCCATGAACGCATTCATGCTCCCATATCACACATCCTGAGCCATGGGCCTATTCACCATGCTCTTAACATATTGAGCTATGAGCCTGAATCCGCACTCTGGAGTCTACAACTGAAATTGCACTCTTACCTCCTCACTTTAGGCTAGGAGCAACCTCGCATACTCAACAATATGTACTCCGGGTTAACCCGTAAGAGAACCCGTTTCACCATCACCAGCTCCTGATGATGATGGATCTATGGCCAGGGCAAACTACATGATATGTTCCACTGTGATTAGTTAATATATTTTAAGTGGATTGTTGAGGCATCCAAGGTAGTAACACATTCATAACATAAATCTACCTTATTGTTTCCATCATCACAAAGTCCTGGGATCTTCATTCCTCATCACAGGAAACCACTGCCTCATAAGGCATTCTCATCACTTGGGATAACAATCCCAGATCATCATCAAAGGATAACACCTCAACTAGGCACTTTAGCCAATTCAGGTCATCAGACCGAAACACATCATGCATGTTGTCTCATCCTTAAGAGTAACCATCAAAGCAGTGTTACTAAAACACATATACCTCATAGCCTTTTACCTGGCTATGCATTTGTATGAGACACCTGCATGGTTAGTGTGCACAATCATCATGGATTAATAGAAAGATCATATTATCAGACATAGGGCAACATTGATGCTTATACACTTTATCATTCATGCCTCAACCTGTGACCATAAAAACAGGTCATCTCATCAAGCAAGGCATCTTACAATGTTACCATTAACTCATCATTATTCAGATTATCAAGACAATCATAAACAAGGTAATATCAAGACTTCATAGATGTAATCTACCATCTCAATTACCATCCAGCATATCAAGGGTCACCATTATAAACAAAATGTGATAACAAGGACAAGATCTAGCATATAGGTTTTCCAGAAGAGACAAGACCCTCACTAGAAGTGCCCACTACCCTCACAAGAAGTGTGATGGGTAGGGCACCCTCACTAAAGAGATATCGGGCTGGGTACTTCCATCATATCACCAAAGGCACTCTAGCCTTCTATCGACCAAGCAACCAACAAGGATAACGGTTGCCACCTCAGGGTGTATCGGGAAACGCTGTGTCATGTACCATGGGTATCGGGCATCCATATGCAACATGCGCCTCAGTCTATATCGTGCAACGGTGCGTTGTGCAACACAGGGACAACGGCCACAAAGCCTGTCAGGCAGTTGAGTCTATGGGTGTGCCGTGCAACCAACTGCTAACGAGCAACCAGGGTGTGTAGCTCAGCCAAAGAGGCGTATCGTGCAACGGCACGTCGCGCACTAGGTATATCGGACAACACACACACAACAAAGCATAATGCCCAAAAGATTCCTCTCTAACAGGTGACAAAGGAAGCATAACGTCCAACTGATCTCATGCTGTCAGCCAACACACAAGGCTAGGGTCAAGGGGTGACACCCACCACAGAACTAGCTAACAACGCTTCACAACATCAAGGTATAACGAGGCTAAGTGTGTCGGGTAGGGTACTGATCATGGTGTGACGCCCGAAACAACAAGGCAGGAACCAGGTGTGTGACGCCCGACACAACACCACAACATAACGACCAAGGCTCTAGGCCAAAGAGGGATATCAGGCAGCATCACCACCAACCCCATATCAGGCAAGATACAACCCAACAAGGTCATCATCAGCCTCAAGCACAAGGGCACCAAAACCCTAATGGATCGAGAAGAAGGCTCACCTCTCAACAACCAAGAGAGAGGGGTCCTGCCTAGCTTCTTATCACCAATCGGGCAACCCAAGGATCAACCCTAACAAGGTCTACAACCTCCACAAAGCTCACCTCCTGAATCCATGGTGAGAGAAGGGTGTTGCTCAAGTAACTAGAACACAAGCTCACCTCTCAACTCAAACGAGAGAGGAGTATTGCTCATATCACTAGAGTTTAAGCTCACTTCTCAAGACTAAGTAGGGAGAGGGGTGTTTCTCAACAAGAAACCCTAGAACATGGTTCGTCCAAATAGATGCAACCAAGCAAGAAACCACTAGCAACAAACATAGCCGATCATAAGCAACATACAAACAAGAACATAGAAGATGGTAATGTAGTTAGGGTTATGAGTTATGTAACCCGCCTTAAGCAAGCTCCAAGCACCACCACAAGAAGAGAGCAAGGCACTCTAGGGTTCGGCCACCACTAGAGGAAGAAGGAGACTCCAAGGCAAGGATCGGCCACCAAGCTTGCAAATAAAGAGGGGGGGTGTCGTACACCAAGGGAGAGGGAGACTGAGGAGCTAAAGGGATCCTTAGAAAGAGAAAGGAAACACATATATAGGAGAGGATGGAGGAGAAACCAAGGAAAGACAAGGCAAGGTGTCACCCACCTAGGGACACTTGTCCATGTGCAAAGCCACCACTCTAACATGTCCTAAACACATGTCCAAGGCCATTGCCACATGCAAGCATCAAGCTCCAAGTGTCCACTAGTGGTGACACAAATGAGGTCAAAGAAGGTCAAAGGGTCCATGGGCGACACACCTCCACACCATGGCCGAAACACTCCCTAGGCCGACACACCACATGTCGACACAAAGCACTCCTGCCTGACACAAGGCTCACTTGCCCGACACAAAGGTCCACCAAGGCAAAGGCAAGGCATAACAAGGCCCAACAAGCTCAACCAAGCCCAAGGCAACACAAGCAACGAGCCCAACCCTTCCTCTCAACACTAGAGGAAGCAAGGAGAGGGAGGAACACCTCTCAAGGTGACAAACGTGCCCACAAACCCTAGACTTGGGTTAATTGCAAGTAGCACCTCCAACTCTCAACAAAGCACCAACCAACACTAATCACCTGCTAAAGGTGATTAGCAACCAACTAAGCATCAGGGTTAAGCAAAACAAACAGGATAAGCCCTAAACGGAGATCAGGGTCCTTACAAACACCATTAGTGGTTGCATGGTATCACCATCGGTTGTGTGGTAGTGAAGGAAATAGATTGACAACCCTAATTTGGATCATCAATTGTTAGGTGCTTAGCACCATCAGTTGTGCTATCAACCTATCCTAGATCACATTCTACCTTAGAAAGGATGTAAACCTATTTATAGGTTCATATAGGACTGGAATAGAATGGGGGACACCATAAAAATTCGAAATCTCAAGCAAGCGTAACTTCATAAGGCTTAAACCACCATTTTTAGGCAAGAACATGAGCTAACAAGCTTAAAGTAAGCAGTATAAGTAAAGAGGGTTATAAAAATCGCCTGTATTGAGAAGAATAGACTTCTATAAGTAAAAAACTCGAGCAAGGAAGGCAAGAAAACCCAAGTTATGGATCTAAACTCGGTCAAGTAGGCACTTTTCTCCACAAAGAAGCAAAACCCTAAAAGAAGAAGCAAGAAAGGTAGATTCTTGAGTTCTAGAGAAACTTCTACCATGGAACAACAAGGTTCCTACCTGGAGAAAGGTAGGAGGAAGAAGAATAGAGAAAGAAATGGAGGAAAGAAGGGGATAATTACTTGTTTAGGTCAAGATCACCAAGAAGGAGATTTAGAAACTCTAAAGGAAGAAAATCGTAACCCTAGATGCTTCTACCAAGAAGATACACACCTTCTTCTTCCTTGGATAGTAGCTCCATGGCCAAATAGAGGAGGTACAATGCTATTAGTTGGACGGAAGTGGTAGAGAGCAAAACTTTCATTTGGGAGCTTAAGGATAGATATATAAAGCTTGGAGGATAAGGTAGAGAAGAAGCATGAGGTGTACAAGTAGCTCCCCATGTATCCGTGGCCTTAAACTATTAAGGATATACAAGCAACTACACAAGAATCTGACACACTATTCATGGAGACCTGATTTGGCACTGTTTGTTGAATTTCCAAGCCAAGCAAATAAACCATTAGTTGATAGCTCCTAAAGGTAGCTCATCCATAAAGGGGTAAACTCTAAAATACCCTTGAAGAAAACACCTCCAAACTAAGGTACAATTGAGAACCCCATGGATCAAGAAGTTCAAGAATGATAAGAGAACATTCTAGGAACATAATGAAAGCGACAAATTGCAAAGAAAACCTCTCAATTGGGTAAATTTCATAAATGTGCATAAAGTTGCATAACTTGCACAAACAATGTCCAAATTGGACCACATTTGAAACTTAATCTTGTCACATGATACCAAAACATATCACAAGGTTTGATTAGGGTTATAAGAATTCATTTATGGTAATTAAGCATGTTAAACCATTTAACCAAGGTTAGGGGTCTCACAACCATAAATCCCTAATAGGGATTTCACCCCCGAAATCCAAGGTACACATAGATGGACACTTATCATGAAATTCATCCTCAATATTACACATGGTTACTTTCATCACATGGTAATGTCACATCATTCTCATAGAAGACATATTCTTCTCCCTCAACTCTTGCATGTGTGACCTTGGTTCAACATAAGAACTATTGTTCCACCTGTACAGGTCTGGTAGTACCTTTCAACTTGGGACTCTAACTATTATCTTGGACTATACTATTTGTTGTACCACACATAATAGGGCATACTTTCTATCTCTTACCAAACATAGAACATCATGTATCTTGTATCATACATAACTTTACAAGGTTTCATCTATATGCTCCTTTAATGATTGTTGTAATTAGAAACTCAATAAATCAAGTGGGTATCCCCTAATTGTCAATAACTATAGGACATATGTTCTTAGAAGATTCTTCAATCACCTCAATGATGGACTGGCCATCTATCTAGTTGAAGAATCATACACTTTCCCGCAACCGTAATCAAATATGACTTCCTAATTGACCTTGTTAGGGGTAGGGCAATGACACTGTCTTCATATTAGTAGAATTTACACAATCCACTTAGAAGATGTGCCCTAACTCCAAGAGGGTACACTAGTTAACCCCCAACTCACTCTTGCTGAACTTGTCACACATGAGTATATTTGCTTCAACATTATTAAGGTTTAGCAAAGATGTTAATCATGCTACTGACCATCTTTGAAAGCTTGTCACAACTTATGAGACATAACATGATTACTTTATTCCTCTTATTTATGAATATTATTGATACATTGGTTAGTCTAAATGACATAACCCTAAACTCATCACGGTCATGTAACTTATGTCATCCACTCTAACACTTATCCATTGATATTCTGATCCTAGGTTTATTTTAAAGGAACACGGTAACACATGTTTGTTGACCAAACAAACCATCTATCCTTGATAGTGGTCTTTCCCAACCATCAACAAACCATACATAACATTATAGAATCACTCTTCTTTTCCCAAACAACACTTGGAATATCCACATCAACTCTTTCTCTATTGGTGACGAACAATGGACAACTCATCTAATAGATATCTTTAACTCACATATAACTGATATACTCTGGATACTAGGATTCATTACCTTGGTGTCCACTATATGTGCTATAAAGAACTCATAACCTGGTTTCATCCACCTCCACAACATCATAACCAGATAAGAACATATAAGAGGAATCCCCATAACTCTTAGAAGGCTCAAAAAGCATGCTCATTACAAAACATAAATATTTTGGAGCTATAGTCCAAGGCAACAACACATCATATCAAGATATCCTTCCCTATGATTTCAACGAATCCACGAGTACCAAGTGACATAATATCCAATTATAGGATACTCTTCAAAAACAAGAAACACAGAGGGAAACACACTTCCCTCATCACAACAACATTGTCCAGGGGTCACTAGCAAAAGGGTAACCAATTCTATTTTTCCCATGAAGGTTACACTTTTTATATATCATTTTACTTCTTACAGCTTGGTTCCCTTGCCATTAGCATAGTAATTATTAATATTATCACATCTCATTGCTCTTTTCTCATTAACTCTTCATAATTCATATGTATATCATTTCATGTTATCATGTTTCTCAACATTTATCAATGAATCGATCATGGTATTCCACATTTTCTTTATTAGAATTGGATCATCTTCCTTAATTTCTTTCATATGTCATGAATATTTTACATTAGCACTTCTTACACACATAGGTTGATCTGAGATTAACTTAGGTTCCACTTTATTCATCTGCCATTATTCTAATTAATCTTCTCATATTATACTTATCACATGAGTCCTCTCCATCTTATGTGAATTTCATACATTGAATCACTTTATTAGCACATACTTATCTATCTTTTACTTTATTATATTCTTAATTTAAAACCTCAAGAACTCCTCTTTAGCTTATCTAAATTCAAAATTAGGTTTCATGGTATTGTATCTTTCTCTTATATTACCAAATATTCAAGTTTTAATATGTTATAATGCAATTATCATCTTCTTTAGGGTAAGTCTGAGATATATGCACCATTATTTCTGATATGCTATGCTCTTTAGATTGTTTTAAAATGACCACTTGATAAGAGTAATAAAAAAGATAACAATCTAAGAGTTCCATACTTATCTTTTCTTCAATAATTGAATACCTGGCCAGGGAACCCAAATATTGAGATTAGGCAGTATGCACCATATTTTTATGTCATATTCCTAACTTAGACATCATCCTAGTTCTCAGTCCTAGTGTCCAAGTAGACTCAGTGAACCTAAAGATCTGATACCAACTTGTGAGAACCCGTTTCAATAAGCGAGATTACTCAAAACACAAAACATGATTATACCTCAATTAAGCACAAACCCAGAAAATAGTGTAAATTAAAACCGATTTCAACATTTCCCAATTGTTCAAAAACATCTGCATAAAAGTTTTGCACTTGTTGTATTTCATATAATGCTCAATATCCTTTACCACTACTCTTTAGCCTTAGCTACAACATAAACTTTACAAAGGTACACTATCCACATATACAAACATCAACATGCTATCGAAAGCTTGATTCAATCAAAACATCATATATAAACTTTTCACACTGACCTGAGAGTACATGGAAGACTCTAGGACACACTAGACAACTAAAAAAACATCTCTAGGGTTCATCAACTCAGTATCTCCTTGTTGCCATGGTTTTGCTGCCACTATTTTTGATCACCTAAAAAGATGTGGTGACCCACGAGGTGAGACCCAGTCCCAACGAGAGATATAACTCTCTCTAACAGATATTGATTACATTAGATTAAATAGTAAATAACTGAGCAGTTGAAGTATTTAATAATCAATTCAGTAGATTGAACAGTTCCAATATGCTAAATAGATTAAGCAAATAAGCTTAGCAACAAGTATGAATATCGATGTATATATAAGTAATAGATAAGTTCATTTCTTCTATCAGATATCTACTCAGGTTTCATAAGATTGCATATAATAACAACCATTATCATTAAATTGACTATCATCATATGACTTTTTAACAACACAAGAAATCTAGTAGCATACACATCTCTGGCATCATGAATATGTCTAGTAGCATAGCACATCTATCAATATTTGCATGTCTAATAAAGTGAACAAGTCTACATCATAAGTAGAGTTAAAGTCATAGCACAACTAACGACATAAGCTTGATTAGCAGTTTAAGCATTTCTCATTACATAGGCATGGCTAGCAGTATTAAACATAGCTAGCAACATAATCTTAACTATCAATGTTAGTAGATCTGATATTAGAAGCATGTTGAAAACATGAGTATGTCAACAACATAAGCATATCTATCATCTCTTATTGCACTATACATCATCTTTATGTAAGGAAAGCAAATAAGGGTTATCATCCAATGTGAGGCGTTGTGTATAACCCTAAACATATATGCTACATGACTGTATTACATCTTTTATTATGCCTTGGGGAGTTTGAGTCGTACCACTCAAAGTCCAACCGATAGGAGTGCTGATATCCTAAGATCTTACCCCTTAGTCAGTACAAGTAAAAAGGCAGTGACATATCGGTCAATGGTGCCACTACATCTACATATAGTCAAGCTACTAACAACTATTTCTCCCTTGGTACATGTCACGACAGTAGAGAACAGGCTCAGGCATGGCCATTCTATAAGAGGCATCCTGTAGTTATATTGCTGCCTTTCACATATCACAATATACGAGGCATGACCATAGTCATCCTCCATAACTTGCAATTGTAGATGACAAGGATATATCCTCAACTTGCCACCCCCACATACTCAACAATATGTGCTCCAAGTTTCCCTTAGGAATACTCGTTTCACCATCCGACAAGTTTTGACACTGAAGATGGTACTACGATACATGGCACTACATGATTAGGATTTCACATGATTAGTTATTTCCAATTGGGTGAATTAAGGCTGCATCAAACAAGTGGACATACAAACCCCAACTCATATCTAGCAAACAATGCTATATAACAACTTTAAAAAATATAAAACATACGAGACATAATTTCTCATCTCAGCATCACAGGGCAATATTCACTAGTCAATCAAGAGACTATACTTTTCATCACATCATCATCACATGGTACTATTCTCTAGCCATTCATGAAACTACACTTGTCATCATACACACATGATATAAATTCTTAGCACGACATCACATGATATCAACCATTGTCAACATAAGAGGATTATACCTCATTCAGGGCAAAAACGTGCCCAAAAGTCACTAAGACCCTCATATCATTTCTCGCAAGTTCATCATTATCTTTCTATGCCTTATAACAATGCTCAACAAACATCACCACACATGTGATAAATAGACTCATCATAATTTTCATTAAAGAAATAAAATATGTTCACTGGATAACATTACAGGATTATTTTAGAAACTATGGGCATTCCTTTATTATATCAACATATAAGGAAGCTAGGTATGATTGACCATAATCAAACTTATAGTGCACAAGTTTAGCATAAGAAAGAATAGATCATGAAGCTATGATGACCACCAGTCAACACATCATAGTTCAATCAAACGTTAGGAAGGATATTCCATCATTATCATTCCAAAAAGGATAAGATGATTAACTACCATTCTCTACTTGCATTAGGGTTAGGTTTATCAAGGTAGGTTACTTAAAGTTATATTTCAACATTCATTCACAAACGTTAACCCATATCATCCCTATATAAATCTTAGATGCATAAGACACAACATCGTCAACACATTCCATACCTTTCTCAAGTATAGATCCATGCATAGCTCTGGATGTTACCATCAGATTTTAGTATACTAAAGTTCTGCAAAAATAAGGGAGACTTTATTGTTGTATTATTCCACTAAGGAAGGTTGAACATAGTTAATCACCATCACTTGAGTTCATTAGGATTAAGTGTAACGAGTTATATTCCATTAGGGTTACATATCATCACAATATGGTAATTATCCATTCTATTCATAAGAGGGCAAAGGTAAGACTACCATATTAAGGGTAACCCTCCATTGGTTCCATTGTCATTTAACCCATATCACCATACCATGACAACACCCAAAACCATTGTATGTTGAATAGGTAGGACTATTGGTTATTTACATAAGTAAACACCTTAAATAATCCACCTATGAAGTCATCGAATTGTGATATAGAAAGAGTCACCATTTAAATCGTAAACATTCCTTATTTAATAACATAAAGGGGCACCATAGATTATACGGTTAAAACCCATCATAGGTTGTACATTATAAGCAAGCCATCATATCAACCATCAGCTCCTTAAATTAATCACATGAGGGAAACAATCAAATTCACATTATTAGAACTCACATATAATACTATAGGCTTCAATCCAAACCATTGGACGTTGAAACATCCAATATAAACCATTGGATAAAGTCCATTATCCAACATTAGTAGATGAAGAAGTATTAGATCATAACTCTACCCGAAATTAGCATTTCTCAACCCATAGCCCAAAATTAGGGTTATGGTTTATCATCATATTGCCCAATATCAGGGTTTCATGCACCATAACCCAAAATTAGGGTTTCATGAAGCATTCTCTTAAATTAGGGTTTTTCAAAATATTACCCTGAATTGGGATTTCTCATATAATCATCCTAGATTAGGGTTACACCATTACTCAAGATTAGGGTTTCACCTAGCATTTCCCTAAATTAGGTTTAGGGCTCATCAACCTTCTCGATTAGGGTTTCATGATCTCTTTATCAAGGATCATACCCTAAAGACATATTTTATTCATGTTGAGAGTGTTGAGGTTTAACCACTACATGATTATTATACATGTATGAATTCCTCTCTCTCTCATCCTCTCTAGGATGTTGATTACTTCAAACTTGATTAGATTAGGTCAACCCTTCATTCAAGTACACACATTTAGGGTTAGCATGGTGTATTGAGATATTGCTTCCATAAGCATCAAAGGTTAACCCTTCTAAGGGTACTAATCACCCTAGTACCTTAAATATACAACCATTGTAATTATCTTTGATAAACACCATTAAAAATCATAGGGTTAATTGTACTTACATGGTTTGAATCAATTAGACCTTCAAACAGTCTTGAGGTATTAGACCCTCAAATGGTCTTGAAGTACTTTGACCTTCAAACGGTCTTAGTTCAAAACTCAAATCGGTTTGAGACCGTTTAGACCTTTAAACGGTCTTGAACCAAACCTCCAAACGGTCTGGAGACCGTTAGACCTTAAACGGTCTTGGTCCCAAAACCTTCAATCGGTCTTAAGACTGTTAGATCATCAAACAGTCTTGATCTCAAAATACCTAAATAGTTTGAGACCATTTGAATTAAATATTAATTAACCCCAAACGGTTTGAAACCAAATGGCCCTCAAATGGTCTGAGACCGAATGGTCCTCAAACGGTCTGAGACCATTTGGTCTCAATCATCTTGAAACAGTTTAACTCTAAATTAGGGGTTCTACAATCAATCGATTTAGGGTTTGCTTCATTGAATCATTCATCAATTGGACCATTGAAAATATATCAAATTATAACCCTTGGATCTCCAACCATCCATCATAGCCCTTGACCTCCAAATGGTCTTGAGACTGTTTGGTCTCAAACGGTCTTGAGACCGATTGGGCCAATCAACATGAAATTGATTCAATCAATTTAAGGTTTCAACCAATCAATCCAATTAGGGTTTGTAATCAATGGATCATCCCTTCTTGAAACCATTATAATTAAATCAATTTGAACCATTAGTTCTTCATTCATCCACATCAGCAATTAACCCCAAACGGTTTTGAGACCGTTTAACCTCAAACGGTCTTGAGATCATTTGCTCTCAAACGGTCTTGAGACTGTTTGGTCATCAAAGTGCAAACTGTTTGCTCATGATATTAATTGAGGTGTGTGCTAAGATGACATCATCATCTTCTAACTTCAAACCTACGAAACTTGTTGTGATCTTTGTGGTGATTTCAATAATTAATCCAAAGGAAATTTGGGAATGAATAAGGAATCAACATATGATGAAGAAATGAGATCAATAATAATATTCAAGGGTTCAAGTTATATAACCCACCTTCAAAGTTGAATCCAAGATTCAAGCTTCACGTCCTCAATGGTGAATGAAGCTTTCTCAACTTTCCAAGGTCCTTTCTCAAGTCTTTGAATGAAAAGAATGGCTAAAGTTGAAGATTGAATGAAGAAAAGAAGAAAATAAGCATTGAATTTCGATTTCCACTATGAAATCAAGGTTGAAGATTATTAAGGAGCTCACCTACAGGTTGGGGTATGTCCTCCTGTTTCTCCTAAGCTCCCTTGTGCACTTCCAAAGCAAGGAAAGAAAGAAGAGTCGAAAAAGCCTTTCATGTGGGTGAAAAATGGAGTGTATATAAGCGAATTTCAAGAGAGAGAAAGTGTTATAAAAATCCTTCAACTCCTTAAATTGGTGCCACTTATCCCCCTCACTTCCTTGCATACGAAGACATCATCCTATCCTTTGAAATCGTCTTCTTTATCCAATAATTAAAAGAAAACAAATTAAGCACCTTAATCAATATAATAATAATATCCAAAAATTAGTGGATATTACTTTTTCTTTAACTAATGTGAGTGGGTTCTCCACTTAGTTTAGATATTTTGGTGCCATTGCAAGGAACAAGGATGTACATACTTATACAAATTCAACCATCACATTTTTGACTGAAGGGCACTTCCATTAATATATTTATTTTTGCATTAAATTGAATTAGGGTTTCAATTATGCTTAAATCATGATTATTTTAATATCAATATTCTCTCTCCTACAAAGAGATTCAAATGAGATGCCCCTCTGATTTTCTTGTCTCTAATTGATACCAAGAAACATTAGGGACTCTCTAGAAGTGGTATTTTTCATATTGAACCCTAGGTTTTGTGTAAATTGCACATTACACCAAAACTAGGTTTTAATGCACAAACACTGCTTAATAAGCTCTTTCTTGGTGCTCAGGCTTGTGGAAGACATACCTCTGCATTATTTTCATTCTTATGATGCTTCAAAACTTGAGGAACATTTTATCATGTAACATTTGTAAGTTAACCCATCAACTTGGGTAATTTCCACTTTGGTCCAAAACAAAAGAACATTGCTCCAACAACATTTAACCAGGACCAAATTTGGAATATAAGTGTGTCACATGATAACAAAACACCTTAGAGGATTATATTAAAGTTCTAAGCAACTTATTTAGCCAAACCAAACAAGGTTACCTCATAACCCAGGTCAGGGTCATTATATGTTATAAACCCCCTAACAAGGATTTCGTCCCCGAAATCCCAGGAAAAGGAAGACATATATTATTTATTCATCATATCATCAATTATCCACATAACATCTTAATGTCATGGAGATGCCATAGAAATTTGATCAACACAAAGTCCTTCCATCTAGGGTTATCATAGAACTTGTCATACATGACACATACTCTATTGTTTCTTTTTATTATTGACTGTAGAGTGAACTCTGTGTCAGGTAGCATTTTTCTTTATCAGAGAGATACATTATACATACCTCATTCTATTCAGGTGTCAAATTTCACTAATTAATCACTTTTCTCAACTTATAACTTTATGTGACATGATTCTTGATTCTGGGGAGTCTCCCATACTCCTCATTTAGTTTAACATTTCACTTCCAAGGAAATACTAGAGTTACATTTTTTCACCCACTTATGTTTACAAGTATTATCATACATCAGTTGTGCCATCCAATCTGTTAACACAACACTAAACTTTCATACTGCTTGTACCAACTATCTCATTAGTTGTACATACTTTTGTCCTAAGGGGAAGTTACTTACCAATTTAGAACTTAACTTAGAGGTATCTCTAGATGTCATATATATGAGTTGCTTTAACAGGTCTAGGTAGGGATATTCTAAGGAATTATTTTTAGCTTGATAAACTTTTCCCACAATGATTTTTCAATTGTTCCTTCAATTAATAAATTCTTATTAATGTTATGTTTATGTGGACCATAAACCCCTAACATGTGATGTCCATACTATTTCATGTGATTAGACTGATTTCACATTGCCAATAATGATATTTATATCACACATGTGGACACGGAAAATCAATTGGCAGACAATTTCACTAAACCTCTAGCTAGAGAGAAATTTAACTTTATTAGATCAAATTTGCTTATAACTACTTTGGATGAATCTGATATGCCTTCTAGCTAGTGGTCATCTATCGTATATGTTTTGCATCTATCTTGGTCATCTTTGAGTGCTCATATGCTTAAAATTGCCTTTTCATGTTCATATTGCCTTGTTTTTCTCTTGTTTTTGAATATTTTTTGCAAACACTTGTTTTATCACAAAATAGTACCCAATGATGAGTGATATGTGCCTAAGTATGTTTAGTATACATTATGGACTTGAAAAATAAATTTAATTGGCATTCAAATGGATAGAAATTAAGTTTGATGGTTTTAGGTCAGGTTGACCATCAGACGAGTTTCCCCCAGGAAAAACTTGATAGATCACTAGCTGGGATCTTTGTAAAAAATGACCAATCGATCGAGTTTCAGACTCATAGAACTCGACCGATCGGCGGCCTAAAGCCAACTTAAGTTGGATTTGGCAGACTTATCTCCCTCTCAACTAGAGAATAGTCGACTGATTCCCCTTCTTCTAGCCCTAAGCTCTCAACCCCAGACCTTACCTTCCCTAACCTAGCCCTAAGCCGACCTAGAAAGACCTTCCCCCTTCCTCAACCTTAGTGTGTGAACATTTTTGGTGGTTTGTTTTGTGCGTTTTCTCTTTTCTTCTCCTTCTTTTCACCTCCATGGCTTCTCATAGAAGAAAGAGACCTGCCCCTAGTAATGCACCATCCTCTTCTTCATCCTCTCACTTGATTCCATCCGATGAGACCATCTTTGTCTCAATAGAGGTTGTAAATAGGTATAAGGACCTTCTTCCTAGGAGTCCTTTTCCTTTTAGAACCCTTTTAGCCTAGCCCTAGGCATCAATCTATCATCGATCAAGTGGTGAGGTTGCTTTCCATTCATCACCTATCCGCCCTGGATGTCGAGCGTGATTGCTTTCACAATTTGATGTCAAGCACGAAAGTAGTTCATGAATTCTACACAAATTTGCGTTGGAATTATGACTCCCTTGTACCCCCTCTGAATACTCAAGTGATCCTTACTTCCATGATCACTGGGAAGAGATTCAAAATCTCTAAGGATATCCTTAATGTTTTTTTAGAACCCGATGAGAATGACACCTGGCGTAAGGATTATGGTGAGTATTTTGACCTTTTGGACCCTGAAGGTTTCTATAGGCAAAATGGGATCACTCTTCCTGATATCCATCGCTATCTGAAGAAACCTGATGTTCCATATAAGAAGAAGAGAACCCTACCCTCCTCCTCCCTTGATCTCAAGAAGTGTATATTAGCCCTAGTGGTCAACTACAACATCCACCCCAAGAAAAATCAAACGGATATTGCAGAGAACACTGTGGTAATCATGTACTGCATCTTAGAGAATGTTGAATTAAAGTGGTCTAGATATATTCTCCACCATATGACTTGCTTTGACTCTGGAAAGAACATATGTGGTACCCATCCTCATTATCCTGCCCTGATATGTGGTCTTTTCTGGTTCGCCACTAAAAAATCACTCTTATCTGACTTCCACTATAGACCTTCCAGGAAGGGAGTGTGCATTAGTGAGTCCACCATTCAGAAATCAATGTCTATACTTTCCTCCTCTACACCCGGTGCCTCACCCTCTACCTCTGCCTCAGCTGCCCCTGCCTCTACCTCTACTCGAGCTCCACCTCCTTAGCTACCCTGACCTAGCCATGCCTCGTTCTGTGTGTCCAATGAAGCCCTCATGGGTTACATGTTGCACCAACAGGCATACAACCTCTAGCTCCAGGAGCATATGTACCATGATTTATGTTTAATCATGTCAAACATGAACTTATCATGTGCACACCCATACCCCACCTACCAGCCATACCCCGGTAGTGATTATTCATCCTACACATACAATCACTTCTACCCCGCAACTGAACCTTCTGATGCTGCTCCCACTCCCTCTATTGTTGGTGGACCTGCTCATGTCTTCCTACCATTGCCTGCTGGCCCCTTAGCCACTCTGCTTCCAGTCTGGGTGATTCTGGTCCCTCCTTCCCTTAAGCCAATGAACTCTATGCTCTTGGTATGACTTGGGATAAGTAAAATGCTCGTTGGCCCGATCGTGGCTTCAGTCCTTCTTTGAACGAGGAGATGTCTGACCAGGTTGATGCTAGGACTATTGACGCTGATGAGGATGCTGGTGATGGTGAGGATGATGATGATGGTTTTAATGGCTTCATTGATGACTCTGGTGATGAAGGCACTGCTATGACACCTTCAGACGGAGACGAGTACTATGAGCCTAATGATGATTTTGTGGACATAGATAGCTTAGATGTCTAGATGTTCTTAGTTTTTAGTCTAGTTTGCTAATTATATATATATTTCTAGGCTATTTTTATTAGAAGCATATGGGTACATGTTCTGAGCTGTACTATTTTATATTTAGATTTCATCGATTCTCACTTGTAGTTGTTTTTATGAGAACATGCTTCATGAGTTGTAATGTATCTTTTATGCACTCTTACTCTTTGATCAGTTATATCTTATGAGTTGGTGCCATATTTCACCATATTTTTTATTATGACCTAGCATGTGTGTTTCTCTCGTCTCTGTTTCATATATATTATGAGTTTGCATGCTTAAATATCTGCTTGATTGTGTTTGGAGAAGACCTACTTATATGCTCTTCTACCCCCCTTCCTTTTTGATAATGTCAAAAGGGGGTGAGAGCTTCAATGTCTTGAAACTCAATCATATTGTTATTCCTTGTCATATTGTTATTCCTTGTCATATTGTTATTTTTTGCTTATGTGATCCTTTTCTTGTTCATTATTTGATTTATCATGTGATTTGCAAAGGACCATATAGTACATGTATTCTATAATTTCTTTGTATAGATAGATTTACTATGCAGGTTAAAGTAAGCATAGATTGAGGGGGAGCAATTCACATTGTTCAAATATTGAATCCCCCTAATTCACAAGGCAAAGGTATACTTTCAATATTCTTTTCAATATGTTTGAGGAGTGGTTTGTCATTGTCAAAAAGGGGGAGAATGTTGACCTAGAGGTTATACATTGTCCATATTTTGATAATGACTCAACCATTCCATTCATATGTATCTAATATGTGTATTCAAGGTTGATCTCAGGTTTTAGGTACATGAAAAGAATCAATTGACACAAGACCAAGCTTGTCAAAGTTCAATTCAAATGCAATGCAAGTGTGCTAATAAGGAAATCCATTCAAATGACCTTAGAAGAATTTTTTAATCACTTGTATTGATGATATGACTTCTAACTAAGATGAGAAAAATATGTGGGACACTTAGTACCAAGTTTTAATCACTTTAGAAAATTGATCACAGACTGTTTATCGGTCGAGTTACAATCTCGACCGATCCCTTGGATCAATTTTCTGAAGAGTGCATCGGTCGAGTTGTGCATTCATAGAACTCGACCGATCAGGTTATTGACCAAATGTGATTTTAACTGATCGGTCGCGTTTTCCAGGACAAACTCGACCAATAGTTTGAAAATCAGATTTGTCTTTTAGCTGATCGGATGAGTTACCTTTATTGAATCTCGACCGAATGTACTATACATAAAACACAGAAAAAGTGATTCTAACCATTGGTGACTTGTTTAGACGAAAATAGATATGTTCTTGGAGAAAAAATGGCTATATTTCGTCCCTAAGTGTTCCACAACTCAAGGGAGCACCTCCAACTATAAATAGGACCACTTGGGGTTCGTTCTAAGGTTGCTCATTCACTACACACAAGGTCCCTGCTATAGTTGAGTGTGATACCACCCCTTGAGCCCCTTTCTCTCTCTAGTTTACACTTCATTTCATGATTTGTGAGTGAGTTAGGATTATTGTAAGAGAGCTCCACCTTTGTGTATGTAAAGCTCTCAATCTTCCACTACTTCCCTATCCCCCTTCTTTGACAAAGAAAATATGAAGCAAGCTCCATCATGTGAAGAAGGAGATATAGTTGGTCCTCTTCAAGGTTGATGAAGAGGTGGTGATCTTCTCCAGGTGAAGGAGAAGGCAAAGGCAGAATATCCAAGAGGATAAGAAAAGTCCTTCAAGGTGGAAGACTTGAGCTTGAATGGGTAAGACCTTAGTGAAGGCTGAAGATTCAAGCTAAGTGAGTAAGTTCCTTGTTAAGGTGGAGATATCCTTGTGGTTGGATGGGTAAGTCCTTTGGTGGTCTATTGTTGTAAATCTCTATGGTGGTATAATAGAGAAAAACACTTGCAAAGTCTTAGAGGTTTACCTCTCCAGGCAGTGGACTGACTCACTTCTAGTTTGAAGTGTAGAGCCACTATAAATCCATTTGTTAAGTGCTTGCTATCAATCTCTCTCATCCTTTCGATGCTTTTTAGATAAGACTTCAAATTGCCATTAAGCTATTGCTCCTAATTGATATAATTTGAAGGTCTAATCTATTTTGTGAGAAATTTTGTAGCTCGATTCACCCCCTCTAGAGCCCTTAGATCTAACAAGTGGTATCAGAGCTAAGGATCTTCTCCAACAATCTACCATGAGACAAGAAGATGGGGGACAACCTACTTGGTTCACTCAACCTAGAGGGAGGCTTCTCCATGCGTCCTCCGGTCTTTGATGGCACCAACTTCCTCTATTGGAAGAGGCGGATGCAATTCTACATTCAAGGGATGAACTTTGATATGTGGAAGGTGATGGCCACACCTTACAAGGAGCCAACCGGAGATGTTTCTACATGGAGTGAATCTGCTCTCAAGGAGGCTCAACTCAATATAAAGGCCATTAGCATACTCTATGCAGCCCCCCTCACCCCCATGAAGTTCAACTGGATTTCATCATGGGACACCACCTATGAGATTTGGGGCAAGCTGTGCATCACACATGAAGGCACAAAGCAAGTCAAGGAGGCAAAGATCTAAATGTTGAATAGCCTCTTAGAGAACTTCAAGATGGGAAATAAAGAAGGCATTGTGGAGATGTACTCAAGGCTTAATGTCATCATCAATGGACTGGCTGCATTAGACAACACTTTGGATAGAGGTGTCATCAATTCAAAGATCTTGAGAACTCTTCCTAAGAGATGGGAGTCAAAGGTCACCTCCATTGAAGAAGTGAGGAGCCTTCGTGACATCCCAACTGAAGAACTCATTGGCAATCTTCAAGCCCATGAGCCTAGACTTGAGAATTAAGAAGAAGAAACCAAGCAAGAAGAGAAGGAAGCCAAGAAGATCAAAGATAGTGCTTTTAAAGCACAAGTGGAGGCTATCATCCTTCAACAACAACTTGCATGCCAGACTTCTTCCCCCTCCTCTAGTGAATATGAAGGTCCTAGTGAGCATGAAGACAACTACATCAAGGGCAAGCACTTTAAGGGAAAGCAAGCCCCTCCTCCTATACTCCTAGATGCTACAAGTGTGGTCAAAAGAGGCACTACAAGAGTGAATGCCCAAAGTCAAGAAAGTCTCACCACAAGAGAAGCTCAAGGAAATAAGATGATTACAAGAAGGAGAGCAAGCACAAGAGGAAGGACAAGAAGGAAAAGAGACATAAGAATGCAACTCATGCAGCTTGGGAAGCTTCATCTTCAAGCAGCTCTAGCTCTGAAGAAGATGGAGAGTGCCACCTTGCACTCATGACCTCTACAAGTGAAGACATTGGTGAGGTAAGTGAGGTAAGTTTGCATGAATTGCCTAAAGATGATATTATTGACATGCTTGTTACTACTCGTTCTTCTTTTTCTAAATGTAAATTTAAAAGAAAACGGTTAAGAAAAATCATTAATGATCTTTATGCTAAGCTTGAAATATTGGAATTGAATGAGAAAAATAATCTTGAGAGCATTGATAATTTGTAAGGGCAATAACTTGATCTTGAACTCCACATCAATGGGGTTGAAGTTGAGAATGGAATCTACCTTAAGAGCATTGAAAATCTTAAGGAAGAGAACCAAAATTACCTAAAAGAAACTGAATTGCTTAAAACTAAAAATGTTGAATTTAAGTTGCTTATTGATGCTCGTAGAGAAGAGAGAGATGCTTATCTCAAAGAGATTCAAATGCTAAAATTTGAAAATTCTAGGTTGCTTAGTCAAGTAATTGATCTATCTTCTAGACCTTTATTGCCTAGTGTTAATGTTGTTGCTATCTCTCTTGAAAAGGATTTATATCTTACTAAAGCTTTATGTCTTGAGGTTGACCTTGTTTATGCTAGGGATGGAATATCTAGTTTATCTTCTGCTATTGTTTCTTTTAATGGTGATAACCATAGATAAAGAGCATCCGTGCAAAAATTCCTCAAAGGGAAGAACTCCCTAAATGAAATCCTTTATAATTCTACCAACAAAGTGGTACTAGTGGTTTGGGATTTTTAGAGGGAGCCTCAAAGGGCATGAGCAAGGCCAAATGTAAGAAAAAGAGAAAGGAGATCTCTTTCTTTGTAGTAGAATCTTCAGGTATTAAGAATCCTATGGTTTGTTCTTATTGCAAATGTGATTATCATTATTCTACTTATTGTCCTTACAAGCCTAAGGGAACCAACCCAAAGATGAAATGGGTCCCCAAGCTAACTGTGGATCCCAAAGTTTTAGTTGGGGACCGATATTCTCCTTTCTTGTAGGGAAAAGATAAATGGATTGTTGATAGTGGTTGCACAAAGCACATGACCGGTGATGTAAGCCATTTCAACAATTTCACAAAGAATAAAGGAGGATGTATCACCTTTGGGGACAACAAGAAAGGTAAAGTCAAAGGTGAGGGTGATGTAGGTGAATCCTTATGCAATAAGAATGTTCTTTTTGTGGATGGCCTACAACACAATTTAATAAGTGTTAGTCAACTTTGTGATAATGGTTACCTTGTACTATTTACTACTTTTGAATGCTTGATTCTAGATTCCCTCAACTACCAAGTTATATATAAGGGAACTAGAAGTGTTAATCTTTATGCTATTGTTCTTAACTATATTAAGCCTATGGTTGGTAGATGCCTTGTAGCCAATTCAAATGTTATTTCTCTTTGTCACCGTCAGCTTGGTCATGTAAATATGCATCAATTAAAGAAGTTGAGAAAAAAAGACTTAGTCAAGGGACTTCCTAAATTGGATTTTGAAAAGGATGAGGAATGCCAACCTTGTACATAAGGAAAGCAAACCAATTCCTCCTTCAAATCCAAAGGAGTACTTAGCACTAAGAAAGCTCTTGAGCTTCTTCATATTGATTTATTTGGACCAATGAGAATGCAATCGCTTTATGGTTCCAAGTATTGCCTTCTTATTGTTGATGAATTTACTAGATATACTTGGACCTTCTTTCTCATTTCAAAGAGTGATACACTTTATGTTTTCTCTAGTTTTTGTGAACGAGTTGAGAATGAAGCTTCTTGCCGGATTGTTTCCATCTATAGTGACCATGGGGGAGAATTTGAAAATGAGCTTTTTGAGCATTTTTGTCCCGAATTGGGTTATGCACATCACTTTTCTTCACCTCGAACACCTCAACAAAATGGGGTTGTAGAGAGGAAGAATATTTCTCTATAGGATATGGCTAGGACCATGCTTCTTGAGTATGATACTCCTAAGAAGTTTTGGGTTGAAGCTGTCAGTACCTCTTGTTTTGTGCAAAACCATGTTTTTACTCATCCTTCGCTTAAGAAAATCCCCTATGAGCTATGGCGTGGTAGGAAACCTTCTATCGAGTATTTCCATATTTTCGGATGTCCTTGTTTTGTTTTGAATTTGAAAGATTCTCTTGACAAGTTTGATCTAAAATCATATACGACTTTCTTTCTTGGCTATAGCACTACTAGAAAGGCATATAGAGTTTATAACATTGATTTTGATAAGGTAGAAGAATCTATTAATGTAAAGTGTATTGAGACTAACCCCTCTATTCCCAAATATATTGTTTCAAATGATGATGTTGCAGATGAAGTAATTCCTATTCTTAATGAACTCAACATCACCCAACAGGGAAAAGAGGTGGCTGCTCAAGAAGAAGAAAAGGTAGATGAGAAGCTCTATAGAGGTATGATTGGAAGATTACTTTACTTAACTGCCTCTAGACCTGACATAATGTTTACTATTGGCTTGTGTGCTATATTTGAATCAAATCCTAAGAAATCTCATCTTATAGATGTTAAGAGCATTTTAAGTTACCTAGAAAAAACTCAAAACTTTGGACTATGGTATCCCAAGTCAAGGGACTTTACTCTTACTACCTGTAGTGATGACGATTATGCAGGCTGCTTGATTGATAGAAAGTGCATAAGTGGAACTTGTTTCCTCCTAGGACCATGCTTGGTGCCTTGGTTCTCCAAGAAACAGAGCACCATGGCATTATCAACCACTGAGGCTGAGTACATTGCAGTTGGGAGTTGTTGTGCCCATGTCCTATGGATGAAGTAAATGCTCCAAGACTTTAACATTCATTTTGATGCTTCTCCTATCTATTATGATAAAACTAGTGTAAATAACTTGTCTTATAATCCTATATTGCATATTAGATCTAAACATATAGAGGTTTTCCATCACTTTCTTCATGATCACAATGCCAAGAAGGATATTTATATCACGCATGTGGACAGAGAAAATCAGTTGGCAGACATTTTTACTAAACCTCTAGCTAGAGAGCAATTTAACTTTATTAGATCAAATTTTCTTATAACTACTTTAGATGAATATGATATGCCTTCTAGCTAGTAGTCATCTATCGTATATGTTTTGCATCTATTTTGATCATCTTTGAGTGCTAATATTCTTAAAATTGCTTTTTCATGTTCATATTGCCTTGTTTTTCTCTTATTTTTGGGTATTTTTCACAAATGCTTGTTGTATCGCAAAATAGTACCCAATGATGAGTGATATGTGCCTAAGTATGTTTAATATACATAATGGACTTGAAAAATAAATTTAGTTAGCATTCAAATGGCTAGAAATTAAGTTTGATGGTTTTAGGTCAGGTTGACCATCGGTCTAGTTCCCCCAGGACAAACTCAACCATCCCTAGCCAAGAGCTTTGTAAAAAATGACCAATCGGTCGAGTTTCAGACTCACAAATTTCGACCGATCGGCGGGCTGAAGCCAACTTAATTTGGATTCGGCCGACTATTCTCCCTCTCAACTAGACAATAGTCGACCAATTTCCCTTCTTCTAGCCCTAAACTCTCAACCCTAGACCTTACCTTCCCTAACCTACCCTAATCCGACCTAGAAAGACCTTCTTAGATCATCCCCCTTGCTCAACCTTGGTGTGTGAACGTTTTTGGTGGTTTTTTTGTGTGTTTGCTCTTTTCTTATCCTTCTTTTTGCCCCCATGACTTCTCATAGAAGAAAGAGACTTTCCCCTAGCAATGCATCATCCTCCTCTTCATCCTCTCACATGATTCCATTAGATGAGACCCTCTTTGTCTCAATAGAGGCTGTAAATAGGTATAAGGACCTTCTTCCTATGAGTCGTTTTCCTTTTACGAACCTTTTTGAGCCTAGCCCTAGGAGTCAAGCTATCATCGATCAAGTGGTGAGGTTGCTTTCTTTTCATCACCTATCTGCCCTGGCTATCGAGCGTGATTTCTTTCACAATTCAATCTCAAGAACGAAAGCAATTCACAAATTCTACACAAATTTGGATTGGAATTACGACTCCCTTGTACCCCCTCTGAATACTCAAGTGATCCTTATTTCCATGATTTCTGGGAAGAGATTCCAAATCTCTAAGGATATCCTGAATGTTTTCTTTTTAGGAACCAATGAGAATGACACATGGCGTAAGGATTATGGTGAGTATTTTGACCTTTTGAACCCTTAAGGTTTCTACAAGCAGAATGAGATCACTCTTCCTAATATCCATCGCTATCTAAAGAAACCTGATGTTCCTTTTAAGAAGAAGAGCACCCTACCCTCCTCCTCCCTTGATCTCAAGAAACATATATTAGCCTTAGTGGTCAACGGCAACATCCATCCAAAGAAAAATCAAACAGATATTGTAGAGAACATTGTGGTAATCATGTACTGCATCTTAGAGAATGTCAGAGTCAAGTGGTCTAGATATATTCTCCACCCATCCTCCTTATCCTACCCTGATATGTGGTCTTTTCCAGTTTGCCACTGAAACATCATTCTTCTTTGACTTCCACTACAGACCTGCTAGGAAGGGAGTGTGCATCGGTGCGGCCACCATTCAGAAATCCATGCCTATCCTTTCCTCCTCCATACCCGGTGCCTCACCCTCTTCCTCTGCCTCAACTGCCCCTATCTCTATCTCTACCCGAGCTCCACCTCCTTATCCATCCCGACCTAGCCATGCCTCGTTCTGTGTGTCCAATGAATCCCTCATGGGTTACATGATGCACCAATAGGCATATAACCTCTAGGTCTAGGAGCATCTGCACCAGGATTTATGTTTAATCATGTCAAACATGAAATTATCATGTACACACCCATACCCCACCTATCATCCATACCCCAATAGTGATTATGCATCCTATGCATATAATCACTTCTAACTTGCACTTGAACCTTCCGTTGTTGCTCCCACTCCCTCTGTTGTTGGTGGACCTGCTCCTGTCTTCCTTCCATTACATGCTGGTCCCTTGGCCACTTTTCTTGCCAGTCTGGGTGATTCTTCTCCCTCCTTCTCTTAGTCCAATGAGCTTTATGTTCTTGGTATGACTTGGGATGAGTAAAATGCTCATTGGCCCAGTCGTGGCTTTAGTCCTTTTGTGGACGAGGAGATGCCTAAACAAGCTGATGCTAAGACTGTTGATGTTGATGAGGATGTTGGTGATGGTGAGGATGATGATGATGGTTCTGATGGCTTCGTTGGTGACTCTGGTAAAGAAGGCACTGTTGCAGCACCTTCAGACGGAGACGAGGACTATGAGCTAATTATGATGTTGTGGACATAGATAGCTTAGATGTCTAGATGTTCTTAGTTTTTAGTCTAGTTTGTTGATATATATATATATATATCTTTCTAGGCTATTTTGTATTAGAAACATCTAGGCACATGTTCTGAGCTATACTATTTTATCTTTAGCTTTCATCAATTCTCGCTTGTAGTTTCATTTATGAGAACATGCTTCATGAGTTGTAATCTATCTTTTTTGCACTCTTACTCTTTGATCAGTTATATCTTATGAGTTGGTTCCATATTTCACCATATTTTTTATTATGACCTAGCATCCGTGTTTCTCTCATCTCCATTTCATATATGTTATGAGTTTGCATGTTTAAATATCTTCTTGATTGTGTTTGGAGATGACCTACTTATATGCTCTTCTACCCACCCCTTCCTTTTTGATAATGTCAAAAGGGGGAGAGAACTTCAATGTCTTGAAACTCAATCATATTGCTATTCTTTGTCATATTGTTATTTATTTCTTATGTGATCCTTTTCTTGTTCATTATTTGCTTTATCATGTGACTTGCAAAGGACCATATAGTACATGTATGCTATAATTTCTTTGTGTAGATAGATTAACTATGCAAGTTAAAGTAAGCATAGATTGAGGGGGAGCAATTCACATTGTTCAAATCTTGAATCCCCCTAATTCACAAGGCAAAGGTATACTTTCAATATTCTTTTCAATATGTTTGAGGAATGGTTTTTCATTGTCCAAAAGGGGGAGAATGTTGACTTAGAGGTTGTACATTGTCCATATTTTGATAATGAATCAACGATTCCATTCATATGTATATAATATGTGTATTCAAGATTGATCTCAAGTTTTAGGTACATGAAAAGAATCAATTTACACAAGCCCTAGCTTGTCAAAGTTCAAGTCAAATGCAATGCAAGTGTGCTAATAAGGAAATCCATTCAAATGACCTTAGAAGAATTTGTAATCACTTGTATTGATGATATGACTTGTAAATAAGATGAGAAAAATATGAGGGACAGTTAGTACCAAGTTTTAATCACTTTTTAATTACTTTAGAAAATTGATCACAGATTGTTGATCGGCCGAGTTACAATCTCGAATGATCCCTTGGATCAATTTTCTGAAGAGTGCATCGATCGAGTTGTGCATTCACAAAACGTGATCGATTGGGTTACTGACCAAATGTGATTTTAACTGGTCGGTCGAGTTTCCCATGACAAACTCGACCGATAGTTTGAAAATTAGTTTTTTTTTAGCCGATCGGTCGAGTTACCTTTGTTGAATCTCAACCAATTTTACTATATAGAAAACATGGAAAAAGTTGTTCTAACCGTTGGTGACTTGTTTGGACAAAAATAGATTTGTTGCCTTGAGAAAAAATTGCTATATTTCGGCCCTCATTGTTCCTCAACTCAAGGGAGCACCCCAGCTATAAATAGTACCACTTGGAGTTCATTCTGAGGTTGCTCATTCACTACAGACAAGGTCCTTGCTATAGTTAAGTGTGCTACCACCCCTTGAGCCCCTTTCTCTCTCTAGTTTACACTTCATTTCATGATTTGTGAGTGAGTTAGGATTATTGTATGAGACCTCCACCCTTGTTCATGTAAAGCTCTCAATCTTCCACTACTTCCCTATCCCCCTTATTTGACAAAGAAAATCTGAAGCAAGCTCCATCGAGTGAAGAAGGAGTTGTAGTTGGTCCTCTTCAAGGTTGATGAAGAGGTGGTGATCTCTCTAGGTGAAGGAGAAGGCAAAGTAGGAAGATCCAAGAGGAGAAGAAAAGTCCTTCAAGGCGGAAGACTTAAGCTTGAATGGGTAAGACCTAGGTGAAGGATGAAGATTCAAGCTAAGTGGGTAAGTTCCTTGTTAAGGTGGAGATCTCCTTGTGGTTGGATGGGTAAGTCCTTTGGTGGTCTATTGCTGTAAATCTATGTGGTGATATAATAAAGAAAAGCACTTGCAAAGTCCTAGAGGTTGACCTCTCTAGGTAGTGGACTGACTCACTTCTAGTTTAGAGTGTGGAACCACTCAATATCCCTTTGTCAAGTGCTTTCTATCAGTCTCTCTCATCCTTGCTATGATTGTTAGATAGTACTTCAAATTTCCATTAAGCTATTGCTCCTAATTGATATAATTTGAAGGTCTAATATGTTTTGTGAGAAATTTTGTAGCTATATTCACCCTCCCTCTAGAGCCCTTAGATCCAGCAGAAGGGGGATGAGTTGAAGATTTCACTAATCCATTGAGTTTAGGATTGTTGTGCCTGTGATGTAAAACAAGGGTGCTTGTTGGGAGGCAACCCAACCATCTTTTATGTTCTTTGCATTCCAAATTTGTAGTTTTGTAGTTGGATTTTTTGTTTTTACTTAGTTTGATTTAAAAAAGGTAACTTGATGTATTTTGTGATGTGTGCAGGCTAAAAAAGTTGGTACTACCGACCATCAGAAGCTACTGATCACAAACATGGTTTTGTGCAAAACTATGTTTTTACTCATCCTTCGCTTAAGAAAATCCCCTATGAGCTATGGCGTGGTAGGAAACCTTCTATCGAGTATTTCCATATTTTCGGATGTCCTTGTTTTGTTTTGAATTTGAAAGATTCTCTTGACAAGTTTGATCTAAAATCATATACGACTTTCTTTCTTGGCTATAGCACTACTAGAAAGGCATATAGAGTTTATAACATTGATTTTGATAAGGTAGAAGAATCTATTAATGTAAAGTGTATTGAGACTAACCCCTCTATTCCCAAATATATTGTTTCAAATGATGATGTTGTAGATGAAGTAATTCCTATTCTTAATGAACTCAACATCACCCAACAGGGAAAAGAGGTGGCTGCTCAAGAAGAAGAAAAGGTAGATGAGAAGCTCTATAGAGGTATGATTGGAAGATTACTTTACTTAACTGCCTCTAGACCTGACATAATGTTTACTATTGGCTTGTGTGCTATATTTGAATCAAATCCTAAGAAATCTCATCTTATAGATGTTAAGAGCATTTTAAGTTACCTAGAAAAAACTCAAAACTTTGGACTATGGTATCCCAAGTCAAGGGACTTTACTCTTACTACCTGTAGTGATGACGATTATGCAGGCTGCTTGATTGATAGAAAGTGCATAAGTGGAACTTGTTTCCTCCTAGGACCATGCTTGGTGCCTTGGTTCTCCAAGAAACAGAGCACCATGGCATTATCAACCACTGAGGCTGAGTACATTGCAGTTGGGAGTTGTTGTGCCCATGTCCTATGGATGAAGTAAATGCTCCAAGACTTTAACATTCATTTTGATGCTTCTCCTATCTATTATGATAGAACTAGTGCAAATAACTTGTCTTATAATCCTATATTGCATATTAGATCTAAACATATAGAGGTTTTCCATCACTTTCTTCATGATCACAATGCCAAGAAGGATATTTATATCACGCATGTGGACAGAGAAAATCAGTTGGCAGACATTTTTACTAAACCTCTAGCTAGAGAGCAATTTAACTTTATTAGATCAAATTTTCTTATAACTACTTTAGATGAATATGATATGCCTTCTAGCTAGTAGTCATCTATCGTATATGTTTTGCATCTATTTTGATCATCTTTGAGTGCTAATATTCTTAAAATTGCTTTTTCATGTTCATATTGCCTTGTTTTTCTCTTATTTTTGGGTATTTTTCACAAATGCTTGTTGTATCGCAAAATAGTACCCAATGATGAGTGATATGTGCCTAAGTATGTTTAATATACATAATGGACTTGAAAAATAAATTTAGTTAGCATTCAAATGGCTAGAAATTAAGTTTGATGGTTTTAGGTCAGGTTGACCATCGGTCTAGTTCCCCCAGGACAAACTCAACCATCCCTAGCCAAGAGCTTTGTAAAAAATGACCAATCGGTCGAGTTTCAGACTCACAAATTTCGACCGATCGGCGGGCTGAAGCCAACTTAAGTTGGATTCGGCCGACTATTCTCCCTCTCAACTAGACAATAGTCGACCAATTTCCCTTCTTCTAGCCCTAAACTCTCAACCCTAGACCTTACCTTCCCTAACCTACCCTAATCCGACCTAGAAAGACCTTCTTAGATCATCCCCCTTGCTCAACCTTGGTGTGTGAACGTTTTTGGTGGTTTTTTTGTGTGTTTGCTCTTTTCTTATCCTTCTTTTTGCCCCCATGACTTCTCATAGAAGAAAGAGACTTTCCCCTAGCAATGCATCATCCTCCTCTTCATCCTCTCACATGATTCCATTAGATGAGACCCTCTTTGTCTCAATAGAGGCTGTAAATAGGTATAAGGACCTTCTTCCTATGAGTCGTTTTCCTTTTACAAACCTTTTTGAGCCTAGCCCTAGGAGTCAAGCTATCATCGATCAAGTGGTGAGGTTGCTTTATTTTCATCACCTATCTGCCCTGGCTATCGAGCGTGATTTCTTTCACAATTCAATCTCAAGAACGAAAGCAATTCACAAATTCTACGCAAATTTGGATTGGAATTACGACTCCCTTGTACCCCCTCTGAATACTCAAGTGATCCTTATTTCCATGATTTCTGGGAAGAGATTCCAAATCTCTAAGGATATCCTGAATGTTTTCTTTTTAGGAACCAATGAGAATGACACATGGCGTAAGGATTATGGTGAGTATTTTGACCTTTTGAACCCTAAAGATTTCTACAAGCAGAATGAGATCACTCTTCCTAATATCCATCGCTATCTAAAGAAACCTGATGTTCCTTTTAAGAAGAAGAGCACCCTACCCTCCTCCTCCCTTGATCTCAAGAAACATATATTAGCCTTAGTGGTCAACGACAACATCCATCCAAAGAAAAATCAAACAGATATTGTAGAGAACATTGTGGTAATCATGTACTGCATCTTAGAGAATGTCAGAGTCAAGTGGTCTAGATATATTCTCCACCCATCCTCCTTATCCTACCCTGATATGTGGTCTTTTCCAGTTTTCCACTGAAACATCATTCTTCTTTGACTTCCACTACAGACCTGCTAGGAAGGGAGTGTGCATCGGTGCGGCCACCATTCAGAAATCCATGCCTATCCTTTCCTCCTCCATACCCGGTGCCTCACCCTCTTCCTCTGCCTCAACTGCCCCTATCTCTATCTCTACCCGAGCTCCACCTCCTTATCCATCCCGACCTAGCCATGCCTCGTTCTGTGTGTCCAATGAATCCCTCATGGGTTACATGATGCACCAATAGGCATATAACCTCCAGGTCTAGGAGCATCTGCACCAGGATTTATGTTTAATCATGTTAAACATGAACTTATCATGTGCACACCCATACCCCACCTATCATCCATACCCCAATAGTGATTATGCATCCTATGCATATAATCACTTCTAACTTGCACTTGAACCTTCCATTGTTGCTCCCACTCCCTTTGTTGTTGGTGGACCTGCTCCTGTCTTCCTTCCATTACATGCTGGTCCCTTGGCCACTTTTCTTGCCAGTCTGGGTGATTCTTCTCCCTCCTTCTCTTAGTCCAATGAGCTTTATGTTCTTGGTATGACTTGGGATGAGTAAAATGCTCATTGGCCCAGTCGTGGCTTTAGTCCTTTTGTGGACGAGGAGATGCCTAAACAAGCTGATGCTAAGACTGTTGATGTTGATGAGGATGTTGGTGATGGTGAGGATGATGATGATGGTTCTGATGGCTTCGTTGGTGACTCTGGTAAAGAAGGCACTGTTGCAGCACCTTCAGACGGAGACGAGGACTATGAGCTAATTATGATGTTGTGGACATAGATAGCTTAGATGTCTAGATGTTCTTAGTTTTTAGTCTAGTTTGTTGATATATATATATATATATATATATATATCTTTCTAGGCTATTTTGTATTAGAAACATCTAGGCACATGTTCTGAGCTATACTATTTTATCTTTAGCTTTCATCAATTCTCGCTTGTAGTTTCATTTATGAGAACATGCTTCATGAGTTGTAATCTATCTTTTTTGCACTCTTACTCTTTGATCAGTTATATCTTATGAGTTGGTTCCATATTTCACCATATTTGTTATTATGACCTAGCATCCGTGTTTCTCTCATCTCCATTTCATATATGTTATGAGTTTGAATGTTTAAATATCTTCTTGATTGTGTTTGGAGATGACCTACTTATATGCTCTTCTACCCACCCCTTCCTTTTTGATAATGTCAAAAGGGGGAGAGAACTTCAATGTCTTGAAACTCAATCATATTGCTATTCTTTGTCATATTGTTATTTATTTCTTATGTGATCCTTTTCTTGTTCATTATTTGCTTTATCATGTGACTTGCAAAGGACCATATAGTACATGTATGCTATAATTTCTTTGTGTAGATAGATTAACTATGCAAGTTAAAGTAAGCATAGATTGAGGGGGAGCAATTCACATTGTTCAAATCTTGAATCCCCCTAATTCACAAGGCAAAGGTATACTTTCAATATTCTTTTCAATATGTTTGAGGAATGGTTTTTCATTGTCCAAAAGGGGGAGAATGTTGACTTAGAGGTTGTACATTGTCCATATTTTGATAATGAATCAACGATTCCATTCATATGTATATAATATGTGTATTCAAGATTGATCTCAAGTTTTAGGTACATGAAAAGAATCAATTTACACAAGCCCTAGCTTGTCAAAGTTCAAGTCAAATGCAATGCAAGTGTGCTAATAAGGAAATCCATTCAAATGACCTTAGAAGAATTTGTAATCACTTGTATTGATGATATGACTTGTAAATAAGATGAGAAAAATACGAGGGACAGTTAGTACCAAGTTTTAATCACTTTTTAATTACTTTAGAAAATTGATCACAGATTGTTGATCGGCCGAGTTACAATCTCGAATGATCCCTTGGATCAATTTTCTGAAGAGTGCATCGATCGAGTTGTGCATTCACAAAACGTGATCGATTGGGTTACTGACCAAATGTGATTTTAACTGGTCGGTCGGGTTTCCCATGACAAACTCGACCGATAGTTTGAAAATTAGTTTTTTTTTTAGCCGATCGGTCGAGTTACCTTTGTTGAATCTCAACCAATTTTACTATATAGAAAACATGGAAAAAGTTGTTCTAACCGTTGGTGACTTGTTTGGACAAAAATAGATTTGTTGCCTTGAGAAAAAATTGCTATATTTCGGCCCTCATTGTTCCTCAACTCAAGGGAGCACCCCAGCTATAAATAGTACCACTTGGAGTTCATTCTGAGGTTGCTCATTCACTACAGACAAGGTCCTTGCTATAGTTAAGTGTGCTACCACCCCTTGAGCCCCTTTCTCTCTCTAGTTTACACTTCATTTCATGATTTGTGAGTGAGTTAGGATTATTGTATGAGACCTCCACCCTTGTTCATGTAAAGCTCTCAATCTTCCACTACTTCCCTATCCCCCTTATTTGACAAAGAAAATCTGAAGCAAGCTCCATCGAGTGAAGAAGGAGTTGTAGTTGGTCCTCTTCAAGGTTGATGAAGAGGTGGTGATCTCTCTTGGTGAAGGACAAGGCAAAGTAGGAAGATCCAAGAGGAGAAGAAAAGTCCTTCAAGGCGGAAGACTTAAGCTTGAATGGGTAAGACCTAGGTGAAGGCTGAAGATTCAAGCTAAGTGGGTAAGTTCCTTGTTAAGGTGGAGATCTCCTTGTGGTTGGATGGGTAAGTCCTTTGGTGGTCTATTGCTGTAAATCTCTGTGGTGATATAATAAAGAAAAGCACTTGCAAAGTCCTAGAGGTTGACCTCTCTAGGTAGTGGACTGACTCACTTCTAGTTTAGAGTGTGGAACCACTCAATATCCCTTTGTCAAGTGCTTTCTATCAGTCTCTCTCATCCTTGCTATGATTGTTAGATAGTACTTCAAATTTCCATTAAGCTATTGCTCCTAATTGATATAATTTGAAGGTCTAATATGTTTTGTGAGAAATTTTGTAGCTATATTCACCCTCCCTCTAGAGCCCTTAGATCCAGCAGAAGGGGGATGAGTTGAAGATTTCACTAATCCATTGAGTTTAGGATTGTTGTGCCTGTGATGTAAAACAAGGGTGCTTGTTGGGAGGCAACCCAACCATCTTTTATGTTCTTTGCATTCCAAATTTGTAGTTTTGTAGTTGGATTTTTTGTTTTTACTTAGTTTGATTTAAAAAAGGTAACTTGATGTATTTTGTGATGTGTGCAGGCTAAAAAAGTTGGTACTACAGAGTCCATTCCCAGTAGTATTGACAAGGTTGTAGGGAAAAGCTGCAATCAACTATAAAAGTCAGTACTACCGAGCCCAATCTTAGTACTACCGACGTGGTTACATGGAATTTGGAAAATAGAGCGCTACATCTCGATACTATTAACCCCAATGTCGGTAGCATCGACTTTCTATAGCGAAAATGGTTGAATACCTAATAAGGACTTGGTATTACCGACACATCATCAGTAGTACCGACAAAAAATTGGGCCCATGTTCAAGACACCAAGCTCCTGCTCAGAAGCACTGACAAATTTCAATGGGTCAACACTACTTACACCCTATCGATACTATAGACAACTGATGTCAGCAATCTGTGGGAGCATTAATGAGTGATTGAGATCAGTAGCTTCTGATGGTCGGTGGCATCAATCCGTGGGACATGTTGGTACTATCGACGCATAGCGATTTGCACAAATAAAATTGGAGCATCACAACTATCAATAGCATCGAGCACGCAGATTCTCATCCAAAAGTCGGTACTACTGACATCACATCGGTATTATTGACACCACATCAGTACTACCAACGCGGTCTTAGGTCAACGGGTGCAACTATAAAATGGAGGGGATGTGAATCCATTTTCTTCACACCTTCTCTTCTCCTCCCCCAATAAAGCAACTATAAGAATCTCTAATCATCCATACACTACACTGAGCTCTACTCTCTCAAATCTCCTTCATCCAAGAAAGATGTCTTCAAGGCGGGAGGCTTCTTCATCGGTGGGGGTTCCTAACCTTGTTCCTAAAGCAAGTCATATAGCCCATCCCAATGTTGACATCAAGAAGATGTATGAAGATTTGTACAAGCGGGAGATCCATGCTACACGGTATGGAGACTATGCCTTCCTCGCCTCCATTGGCTTCACCGACAATATGCATAAGGTTTGCTAGCTGACGAGCCTTAAATGTGGGTCCAAGAATGGAGTCATGTCTAGGTTATCAGACTTTTGAAATTATAATATCCGAATGTTTAATATGCCTGCAACTAGCACAGGGTCGAAGTAGTTCGGGGTCAAACACAGGGATAGGAAGAACGATGCTTTGTAACTCAAGTTTTACTTGTCTAAGCACATAAAAAAGGGGTAAAAAGGTAGAGTTGTTGTAATACAAAATAATCTTAAGGAATTAAACTAAAAGCCTATCTCCAAAAGGAGTTACCAGAAAGATCAACATTTTAGGGTTAGCAGTTTTTATAGAGGTTTTGTATAGCAGAAACCGAGGAGAGAAATCCATTGTTAAGGTAAAGTATGAAGGAAGAAAACTTAAGCATAACAGGAGGCAGTGGAAAACACCCAACATTCTCTTCTCTTAAAGAGGATGTCTCTAACCATGTACCAATTACCTCTCTCAAGGGTAGTGGACATAGACTAGAGTGGTGAGATAAGCCGGGGCAGCCCTAATCATGGGTACTCTCGTACACCCGGATTAGACCAAACTCTAGAGTTGAGACTTCCCTCTCTCAAGGGAGTCCAATCGAGAAACACAATTTGATAGCTAGTCAAAAGTGTGATCCAACAGAATAGACTAGAGTTTAGATGCTATAAATATATCATCCAACAAAAAGGAACCATATACAGAACAATATGAGATAAACTCCACAGATTCCAATAAGCTTAGATATATGAAGACGTTTTAGTTACAATGCATAAGTAAATGAAAGTAAAATGCTGAAAAATGGAAGATAGGTGTCAGCCTCCTTGATGTAGGAGGTCGATATACAATAGCGGACCCCTAAGGTGTGGCTAACCCAGTACCGGGAAAGAGCCCTATCAGGATACGCCTGTGTCAAGCTCTCGACTGTGTCAGGTCTTGAGCCACGATGGGAAAGGGCATATCGGGAAAGGACTCCCTACTCGATATGGCCATGTCGGGCAGCCAGTCTTGTCAGGCAGCACACCATGATGGGTAGTCCATATCGGGTTCAGTGTCGTGTCGTGTAATACACGTGTCGAGTTAGCATCACTTAGGTTCTCAGTTTCTTGTATCGGGGGTAGAAGGGTGAGTCATCTCGGGTTGAGGCCCAACTAGGAACCTGGCATGTGGAGGTGGCCTAGACAGTCGTATCGTGCTGCTGTGGCTATCAGGATGAGTATCTAAGTGAACTCCTCCCACCCTTCTCGGGTTGGGGGTGTGCTCCCCTAGTATCGCCCGACATGCCTGGGAACTCAGGGCACTAGCTCCTTTTTGCTCACGAAGTTAGCTCTGCTCCGGTTTCGAACCATCCCATCAAAGTCATGTAGCTTCTATTTATAGGAAGTGGTTGGTGGGGATTGCAGCCCTCATTGGGCCATGTGTCCTTCGTCTACTCTGTTAATGTGGCTTTGAGAGAGGGCTGACACATCCGTCGCCCGACACGGCTGGCGGGGGCCCATCGTGTGTCAGGTTGCGAGTAGAACACTCTCGATCATGTCGGATTGGGGCTCTGGCGGGCTGCTACTCTGAAGGGTGGCCTTATCGCATGATAGACTCCATCAAGTTGACGAGTTGTGGTAGGTAAGGCTCCATGTCGGGTAGATACCGTACTGTTCATCAGAGTCTCCCCGTGCGATGCACCCGTGTCGGGTTGCTGCCATATCGGGCAGCGACAACGACGGGTAAGGGGCGTGTCGCTCGTCAGTAGAAGGGCTGGGGAAGCTTTCTTGTTGTGGATGGGCTAGGACGAGCCCATTAGCATCCTTTTGATGGGAAAAAAGGATAAACTCTGCAAAAGATGAGAAATATTATTAGGAGCATAGTGCGGGTTATTTCTATTCAAATAATAAGATAAAACGGAGAGGAGGACAGGTTTGGAGGCAGTTTTGATAGTGAAAAATAGGCTCTAACAGCTATCAAATGAGTGTTATCAACTCCCCCAAATTTAGCATTTTGATTGTCCTCAATCAATCTGTATCTACCTTAAAACTTTGTTTGTGATACTTCTTCAAAGATAGACGTAGTCTTCAGACAAGGGGTTAAAAGAATTTTTGAGATGCCCTGAGGAAAATTACGTCTAATATGAGCAACAAACTTTTATTTTTCTTGCCTTAGTTAAGCAAAAAATTTCTCTTAAGCTTTGTCGAGACTTTTGGTGCATGGTTTCGAAGTTAGCTTTCACACCAAACATCTTGGGAGTGGAAGGTGGTATTTTTGGGGAGGCTTAAGGCTTTTTGGGTTTTTCTTTCTTCGCATAAGTCCATCTAGGTAAGGGTCCATTAACAGGAAAGTGGTCCCTGCAGTCCAAGGCAGTTGGCTTTAGAGTAGTGATTTCACATCCTACATACCACTGCCCCGGATCTACCATGCCTAAAGATGGGTACTTTTGGAAAGACAAGTGTGGGATTTTTTTTGGCACAACTCTCATGCTTTTATTCACTCTCATAAGGCTTTCCTCTCTTTTTGGGGTTTTTGATGGGTAGGAAAAAAAAGGGGGTTCGCTGTTTGGGCAACTTTTTCCTTCACATGCACATCTCTTAGCTGTTGTGAGATTATTTTTCGAAACTGGCATAGAAAAGTAGTAGCTTTTGTCATTTGAGACAACATTTTCAAAAGGGCAAAATAGAAATATGCACCACCTTAGATACGGAGATAATGAAATAGAAGAAGTTGTACCAAATTTTTACTATAAAGAGTTTTGTACGGTTTTTGAGAGACAAGCAGTTGTGTATGTATTGTTCTCTATCAAACATTTGTATGTATGTATATACAGAGTATGGTAAGAAAAACAGAAAAGAAAAAAGGAGAAAAATGTTGAGTACCTCCCTCACTGATGTTATGGAGTATCCCCCCCCAACTTACCCCACACTCTGTCCCAGAGTTGTGAGGTGAATAGGAAAGGATAAGCATAGATCAGTGAGGGTTCAGCAGTGGCAGGCTCCCTCAGCAGATAAGATTTCCATGATGTACTCTCCGCGTTGGTTGTGGTAGGCTACGTCGTGGAGCTTATCTGGCATCTTCTTGAGGGCCACCGTGCCGTGGATCCAATGTAGCACGTAGATGCCACAGTCATTTGATTGTGGGACTTGTTGTAGACTGTGTTGACAGAATTGTAGATCGTGCCATTCAACTACCGGGTTCTCTAGATATGGCTTGATCAAAGATGCCACCTTGAGATTGTTTTTCCTTGCTAAGTGCTCGAGGGATGTCACCAGCGTGGTTGTACACTCTGTCGGGTTGTTGCTATTGGCATTGGAGTTGTTTTAGATGCTCCTGAGATGATAGAAATCTGTGTCGTAGAGCTGCCTGACGTATCTGAAGATGTTTAGCAGCTCCATGGCACACAAGATGATGAAAGCACTATTTTAGCTTCCCGACTCTTCTTGGACTGGGATGTCTCTGATGGCGTAGAAGTTCCAGATGCCGGTGTGGCATTGGACTCCTTCCTTGATTACGTGGTGAAGACATAGGGGGAGAAGTCTGGCATGCTTGTCATCGGGGCGTATGAATATGTGTCCTCTGTGTGGGACCTACGTGGTACAGTAGTTGAGGAGGTTCACGTCATGGTTGAGGAGGTCTGCCACACAGAGGAACCAGTGCTTCCTAAGCTTGTAAGGGGCCAGCACTAGATGCGGATTGTGCTCTTCGATATGTTGTAGCATGTCGGCCACCTGCTTAGAGTCATACGCCCCTGCCATTAGTCTTCTCACTAAGGCTAGGGTGGCATTGTAGTACGGTTCTCGGCCTATCCTGATGGCGATATTTTTGAACATAGCACCTTCTAGGACCCGGAAGAGAATCTTTCCTACGACAGATTCTGAGCAGAATATTCCTTTAAGTGCTCTACATCTTACTGAGAAGTATATGTTGCTCCAGACGAGGCTTCTTCATTTTCTTGTGGCCTCAGGATCATGTTGAGCTTTTGTTGATCCTGAATCGACAGGTAGCCGATGGCTCGCCTATCAAAATTGTCCATCTCAAAAGAAGGAATCTTTGACAGCACAAAGAATGCATCTGTCGTCGAAGTCTTTGCTCTGGGGGGATGGTTGTTGATGGAGAAGTATATATCGTCCCCTTCTCCCTCTGATTCTTCAGATAAACCCTCCTCTAGGCTGATAGATATGTATTCATCTTCAGGTTGGCCTAGGGAGGGTAGGGGAGTACCTGTGTCGACGTCGCAGGCGCTCCCCTGTCCTGCTAGAGCCCCATCAGCGGTTTTGTTTGTCCTTTCTTCCTTGGGCATTGTGGAGGGCCCACTGGAGGAGGAAGAAGATGATGATCTAGAGGAGGATGCTGAAGATGAGGGTTGAGAGCCTGAGCTTGGTGGTGACAGTGATCTTCTAGGATGCCTCGAGCAGTGGTGGTCGTCCCTCCAGTTGAACCTTTCTTCGATGGCGTCGAGGCATTGAAGCACCGTCTGCATCATATTATTTAGCACCTCTAGTAGGCCAGGCAGGCCAACTAGGGTCAAGAGTTGGCACTCCTGCTCATTTAGCCTCCTATAGAAAACCTGGAACTTATGGGTTAGGGAAGCAAATGTAGTTGTGTGGTTTCTTGTTACCTCCTACAAGTTATCGAACTCCAAGCCAAAAATCTACCGTAGTGATGTGGGGGCTGTAGCCGATCGGCTTCGGCTTTGTGTAGCGCTCCTCGTGTGTGAAGCTCAGCCCAAAGATTTTGTGTCATCGATTAGGGTCGAGTCCACGTGAATTGTTCACGAGGGTGTGGCTTCGGGGCGAGGTGTTGGCATCTTTGTGGCTGCCTCTGCCTTGTAAGCTCAGGGTAGCAGAGATGGGCGCAGAGTAGGTAGATGCTGCTCTACCATCAGACTCTCGACATCTTCCTCCATGGAGATCACTGGTGTAGATGGCGGTGGCATCAACGTTGGCTGAACAGACCCAAGCTCTGCTTCTAGGAGATTGGAGAATGCCTCATCACTGACGTCCAGCCACACCGTTGCCTCTATCATTGCCAACACAACTGTGGTTTCAGGAGCTGCGACTACTTCTACCACAGTGGGTTCTGGGGCTATGATTGTATCTGATGCTCCAGTGATGGCGATGAGCTCCACGATCGTCACTATATCTTCAGCAGTCGTGGTGAGCGTTGTTGTGGTAGTCGCGGCTGATTCGGTGGCGGCAATAGTGGCTACGGGAGCGACTGCTACTGGTTGTGTGGCAGTGGTGGACGACTCAGTGGTGGTAATGATAGGCGAGTTGTTGACCACGACTGCTGATGATTTGTCTCACCGAGCGTCAAAAGGGATTGGCCTTCTAGTAGCTACCACCCTTTCTTGTATGATCCTGGTGGCGGCGTAGCTGGCTTCAACGATAGCTGCTTCAATTTCTTCTTTTGTGAAGACCAACTTCTCCGCGTCATAGTTGACGCAGAGTGGGAGGGGCAGGAGTAGATCTGTCCTCACAAATTTGTAGAAGAAGTGGCTTCTCTCCTTCTTGATAATGTTGTCCCTTGCGAGGAACTTGATATCTATCATGTCGTCCCCCTTTGTTTTCGACAGGTTGCGCGGCTCTTTAGGGTACCCCAGCCCTGTCGTGATTAGGTTGACGAGCCCTCCCATATTGTACTCCTTGGTGGCATCCTTTATTGGGTGTATCCTGTAGAGAAGGAACCACCCTAGGTTGATCGTGCAACCCTCCATCATGTACCATATGAGGTGGAGTTCTTCAGTATACAGATTGCTGGTCTTGTAATTGCTGAAGAGCAGACTCACCACAACTTTGTGGATTATCCTCCAGAAATAGGAATGAACCGCCGCCACCTTGCTTCCTGGTTTGAACAATGACTCGACGGTTAGCCTCCTCCAGAGTGCGACTGGGTTGAAACCGTCACCTTCAGTGATCCTAACACCGTTGTTGAGAAGTTCTCTTTAAGCTTCATTGGTGGAGAAGATCTCATTGAGTAGCCTCTCTGAAATATCATGATCCACGTTGTACAGGCGTCCCAACAACCTATCCGTTCCGCCGAATGTTTTGGCTTCTTCTGGTGTGTTCAGGACCCAGCAAAGGGACACCATGAACTCTTTCGTGCAAATGGTGTAGGAGGCGGTGTAGAAGAAGCAGATCTTTCTCACCCCGATAGCTTTTAGGACGTTGTCCAGTCTATGAAAGATGCCTATCTGCTGGAAAGAGACTTGGTGGCAGAGGCGTGTTGGTCGGTAGACTTTTGTTGCCAACTCCGCGTACCGCCTCCAGTGCTCTACATCTCTAGGTGTGAACCGTCCCAGTGAGTGGTCTAATGGCTCTGGTTCTGCCGCCGTTGTTGAGGCTATTGCTGGGGTTGGCGCTTCTTCTATTCTTGGCCACTTTTCGGCCTCAGATGGCCCCACCACATCGGGGTGTGGGCACTTCTACTCGGTGTTGGTGGCTTCATTTGTGTCCTCTGGGTTGATCCTTCGGCCTTGTTCATCAACCTGGATGACAATTTGTTTGGTGCAGGCCATTTCTGCATTTTTAAACATAAGAGGGTAAGTCAAAAGAATTTGGTCAATCAAATCACTCTGCCTGATATCTGGTAGTAGCCTAAGAGGAGAATTTTTCCGATACAGGTTAAACGACATGCGAAAAACCAATATCGGGTAAGAGCCTATTAAAAAGACTTCCACATGATATGAAAACTCCCGATAGTAGGAAGTCGGTATCAGGCAAAGATAGAAATGCATGTTGTTGCCTAATAGGGTCTGGGTGACAGGGAAGGCCGATATCGGGTTGCTGATTTAAAATGGGTCCTGCCCAGCATAGATGCCCGATAAGGACTTTGCGCGATATGCGATGGTGTCGGGTGACACCTTGTGTCGCCCGATATGAGTCGAAACTTTTTCATAAAACAAACTGGGCGATAGAGTCATTCACCGCAAACTCGTGAGTCCTGCCTGATATGGGCTTCACATGAAAAGGTGTTGCGCAATACGTTTCTGGCCGACACAGTCCGCACGATACAACTGGGAGATAGGCGCATCAAGTTTATACCTGTATTGGGCAAAGGACCGTCGGTGCTCGACACTAAAATCAGGAGGAAATGTCTGACACAGGAGAAAAGATTAGCAAAAGTTGCATGATACAGGAGCAAGTGAAGTGGTAACTATTGGCTAAATGGACATCTATAAATCCCTTTGTTTTGATTATGACAAATATTTCATTCTTATTAATCTAACGAGCTACTTGAGTGTGCAGGATGACAAAGCAACAAGGGAAAATCTACAAGCTTACATATTTATATTTTCATGCAATGTAATCACTGTTGTAAAAACTTGTACAAAAATATAATGTACAAGTACTTAGAATTGCATGTAAATCAAGCGTTAGATTTTCCCTAGCTAAACAACACAGTTAGACAAGTCATCCCATTCAAATAGGATTACTTTTGCACACTCACACACATAATTAGTGCCTAAATTGAAACCTTGAAACAGGATCAATCTCGGTCGACAAACTCCTCGACCGAGACACTCTCGGTCGACAATCTTCTTGACCGAGAAAGATCCAAAGTAGCCGTTAGACACAACAGACAAGTTAGTTGGCAGTTGGAGAAAGACGTTGCAAATCACTTGTTCCAGAGAGCCTGTCGGTCGACAAAAGTTCGACCGAGTAGGTGTCTCGGTCGACCATTTGTCGACCGAGATGGTCTCTGATAGCAACTGCAGAATTAATTAATTAGCCGTTGTTAAAGCAACAACTTTGTACCTAACGGCTAGTTAAGCACTTAGAAACCCCTAGAAGTTGTCTAGAACGTCCTTAAGCATCCTTAGGCCATTCCTATAAATAGGACAAGCCATAGGACACCTAAATACACTTGTTTACACTTGCTACACTTGAGAAACCTTTGAGCATACTTTGTGCAATCTGTTTGTGAGCAATTTGAGCATTGTGACAATTGTCCATTTCATTCCTTAGCTCATAATTCGTGTCCTATAGGCTAGCATCTCCTACCCACTGCAATCACAAGTTCACATACTTGGTTAGGAGATCTACACGCTTGATCTAGGCAAATCAAGCCTTGGGCTACAAAGGATAAGTTGTAATTTCTGTTTTCTTTCTTGTTCCCTATTATTGTTTGTACTCTCCTTGCTACTCCTAGGTTGGAGGCTGCGGATTGGAGAGGGTAAAGATCTTCTTGGCGAAGAAGGAGACTTTGAGCTACTTCAGAAGGCTGGTGCAACGGGAGGTTACTTCTAGAGAGGAAGGCTACTTCAAGGGGGAGCTTGAAGTTACTTCATAGAAGGCTACCTCAAAGTTGGTGCACCTACTTCAGGGTGAAGGCTGTTCAAAGGGTGTAAAGGAAAGTATTGTATTTTGTATAAATCCTCGAGAGGTAATAAAATAAATACTTTCAAATCCCGGTTGGGTAAGCAACCGGGTAGTGGACTGACAACTATAGTATTTGCTATAGTTGGAACCACTCTAAACACCTGTCTCTTTCTTCTAATTTCAATTGTGGTTGTTTGAATTCAATAAATTGATAAAATAATTCAAAAACTCTATTCACCCCCCCTCTAGTAGTTTTTCAGTAACTTCGGTGCCCGACACGATTAAACTCAAGTTACTATATATATCCATCGCGAGCGGGGTAAAATGGGCATAACAAGTACATGTGTCACGCGATAAGGCGAATCGTTTTCTGAGACAAGGTAAAATCAATCTAATCTGTCATGTCGTGGGGAGCAATTTGTCTTCCTAAGAACGCATGTGTTGTGCGACACACATGTCATGCGACAATGGCGTGTCGGGCGATACGCTCTCCCCGGTACACCCTTTTTGCCCGATATGAGTAGATATGTATCGCGTCGTGCGGTACGCCAATCCAATAGGGTTTTTCAGCCATTGCCATGCACGGGCACGCTGGCTGATGAGGTCTGGGTGATAGGGCAGCCTGAGGCATTCAAACACACAATAAGGCAGGCGTGCACATTGCCCGATACACCACTCAAAGAGTCGAGAGTGCCACCCGATAGGGATGAAAATGAGCTGGGCGATTCGGTTTGCGAGACATAAGGACTATCGTGCAGAGCAAGAAGTGAGTAAAGGGCACCATCATACATGCCTTATATGGCATCACAAGGTCTAAAGCTAAAGCAAAACAAGGATGAAAAAAAACTGAAACTAGAAATCACTTGATGGGTAAAAAATCATTGGCCTAAGAGTAAACTTTCTTCCTCAGATAGTATTACTTACTAAGGCGATGAAAACTAAGTTGTTGGCCCATAAAACGATAGAGTTTTCCCATATGGTGTGTGCACATACTCGGGCCTTATTACAATGATAATGTTTGTAATGTTCTTTTGCTAGGAAAGGAAATAACATCCTATGCTAGGAAAAATAAAGACTCGAGCTGCCTCCCAAAGAGTGTTGTGGTTTGCGTCATCATCTCGACGTCTTCAAATCCTTTGTCTTTATCAAAGAGTTCCATCATCTCGGATGGATAAATCTTTGCGATGATGAAAGGCCCGAACCACCTCGTTTGCAACTTTCCTGGAAATAGACGGATAGATGAATTAAATAATAAAACCTTATTACCTTCATTGACATCCTTCTTCCTCAAGTGGGCGTTGTGCCAGATTTTGGTTCTCAATTTGTAGATCCTAGCATTTTCATAGGCATGGAGACTCACCTATTCGAGTTCCTAAAGATGAAGAAACCTTTTCTTTCCAGCCAGCTTCTAGTCCATGTTGAGGCGCTTGATCGCCTAGAATTCTTTGTGCTCCAATTCAAAGGGAAGATGGCATGCTTTTATATATATCAAGCGGTAAGGTGTGTTGTCCATTGGCGTCTTATATACAGTTATGTATGCCCAGAGATCATCATCTAGTTTAGCTGACCAGTCCTTGAGGGACTTGCCAACTGTCTTTTCTAAAATCTGCTTGATCTACTGGTTAGAGACTTCAACCTATCTAGATGTCTGTGGGTGGTACGACATTATAACACTGTGACGTACGCCATACTTATGCAAGAGGGATTCAAACTATTTCTTTGCAAAGTGAGAACTTCCATCACTAATGTTGGTTCTCGGCACTCCGAATCTTGGTAAAAAGCTTTATTACTACTTTGGCATCACACATTGTGGTGGGCACTTCTTCAACCCATTTAGATTCATAGTCAACCAAAACAAGGATATATTTGAAACCGTAGGAGAAAGGGAAGCATCCCATATAATCTATACCCCATACATCAAAAATTTCAACTTCGATCCAATCCGAAAGCGGCATCTCATTTCGGCGAGAAATGTTTCCGGTTCATTGACATTTATTGCAAGACTTCACAAAAGCATGTGCATCTTTGAATAGAGTTGTCCAGTAAAAACCTGACTGGAGGATCTTAGCAGTAGTCCTTTCGCCCCCCAGGTGTCCTCCATAAGGAGAGGAGTGACACTCAAAAAGAATCTTGGGGGTTTCCTTCTCAAGTATACATCTTCTGTATAACCCATCAACGCAATGCCTAAACAGCAGAGGGTCATCCCAGTAGTAGTTCTTTAAATCAGATAGGAATTTCTTCTTCTGATTGTAGGATATATCTGGTGGTAGTTGTTTACAAGCCAGGTAATTGCAGAAGTCTGCATACCACTACCCCTCAGGGTTAGCTGTCTGGGCAACATAGATGGATTCATTGCTATAACTTTCATTGATTAGGAGTGGGTGGTCATATTCCACCCTTATCCTTGAGAGGTGGTGGCAACCACGTTCTCGGAGCCTTTCTTATCCTTTATTTCATGGTCGAACTCCTACAACAACAACACCCAATGTAGTAATCTGGGTTTCACATCTTTCTTTTGCATTAAGTACTTGATGGCCCCATGGTCGGTGTGAACTATCACCTTAGAGCCCACGAGGTTGGACCAAAACTTGTCAAAAACATATACAATGGCCAACATCTCCTTCTCAGTAGTAGTGTAATTCAGTTGTGCCTCATCCAGAGTCTTACTTGTATAAAAGATCACATGGTGCTTTTTGTCTTTCTTCTGGCCAAGAACTGCACCAACAACAAAGTCACTAGCATCACACATGAGCTCGAAAGGAAGATTCCAGTCGGGGGACTAGAGAATGGGTGTGGAAACTAAAGCATCTTTCAGAGTGGAGAACGCTTTCATACACTCATCTGTGAAGTCAAACTTCACATATTTCATCAAAAGGTTGGACAAGGGCTTGGCTATCTTTGAGAAATCTTTAATAAATTTCCGATAATAACCGGCGTGACCTAAGAAACTTCAGACACCCATAACTGATGTGGGTGGATGGAGCTTGGAAATTGCCTCAACCCTGGATGGATCGACCTCAATACCTCTGCTGGACACCTTGTATCTAAGACCGATACCTTCCTGAACCATGAAATGGCATTTTTCCCAATTGAGAGTGAGGCTCTTCTCCACACACCTTCTCATCACTAGGGATAGGTTGTTCAGAAAGTCATAAAAGGAGCAACCATATACACTGAAATCATCCATAAACACTTCCATTTTATCCTCAAGCAGATCTGCAAAGATGACACTCATACACCTCTGAAAAGTGGTAGGTGCATTATAAAGCCCGAAGGGCATCCTCCTGAAGGCAAAAGTTCTGTAAATGCAGGTGAAAGTGGTCTTTTCCTGGTCATCAAGGTGGATATGATGTATATACACCACTCAAGCACGTGTTGATGAAGCCAAATCTCTTAAGTACTTGAGATCTAACTTTGCTACTAGCTTCAATGATTTGGTTGTGGAGAGGTCAAGGTTAGATGGAGAGCAATGTCTGTGACCAACCCTCCAAAATGAATTGGAGGTTTCCTCTGCACCTGTCACTTTACTCCCATCGCATGCTAAAGGAAGAAAGCTCCAAAGTTTAGGCTTGTGGTTCTTATCTCTAGCATCTTGTAGAGGAAGTAAAGATCGACCCCTAACACTTCCCTTGTCCTTGTCTTGACTTTGATAGAAGAGTGTTGGTGATGAGGTGGTGGAGCATATGAGCAAAAGGATGCTCTAAGTCCATCAAGGAGTTTTTGTGGCAGTTGATGTGCTGGCCTTCTAGAAATCTAGAAAATAACTCCCATGCCACCTCAAAGTTGAAGTTGTCATGGTAGAAGCAACTGCCTTCACATGGCCATCCGTAGATGGCATTGAACTACTGTAGTGCCATTGTAAACTCGATGTTGTAGAGACGAAAATGGATTTTGCCCATCCCACAGACAACCCCATGCTCAGGGATGATGCAAACCTCCAAGGACACCATGAACTTGCAGACGAGGTCATGGTATGTAGGCCAGTTGCTGAAGAAGGGGTTTTCACCCACCAACCCCCGACGCTACTGATAACACCCATTTGATAGCTGTTAGAGCCTATTTTTCACTATCAAAACTGCCTCCAAACCTATCCTCCTCTCTATTTTATCTTATTATTTGAATAGAAATAAACTACACTATGCTCCTAACAATATTTCCCATCTATTGAAGAGTTTCTCCTTTTTTTTCCCATCAAAAGAATGCTAATGGACCTGTCCCGGCCCATCCACAACAAGCAAGCTGCCCCAACCCTTCTACTGATGAGCGACACGCCCCTTACTCATCCATGTCGCTGCCCGATATAGCAGCAACCCGACACGGGTGTGTCGCACAGGGAGACTCTAATGAACGATATGCTATCTACCCAACATGGAGCCATGCCTGCCATGACTCGTCAACTTGATGGAGTCTATCGTGCGATAAGGCCACCCTTCGGAGTAGCAGCCTGTCAGAGCCTCAACCCGACACGATTAAGCGCAATCTACTCACAACATGACATGGGATGGGCCCCCGCCAGCCGTGTCAGGCGATGGACGTATCGACCCTCTCTGAAAGCCAAATTAATAGAGCAGATGAAGGACATGTGGCCTTAAGAGGGATGCAACCCCCACCAGTCACTGCCTATAAATAGTAGCTACATGACTTCGATGGGACAGGTCAAAATCAGAGGAGAGCTAACTTTGTGAGCAAAAACGAGCTAGTGCCATGAGTTCCCAGGCGTGCCGGGCGATACTAGGTGAGCATACCCCCGACCCAAGAGGGGTGGGAGGAGTTCACTTAGATTCTCATCTCGGTAGCCACAACAACACAATACGACTGTCTGGGCCACCTCCGCGTGTTGGGTTCCTAGCTGGGCCTCAACTCGAGACGGCTCACCCTTCTACCCCCGATACAAGGAACCCGAGAACCTAAGTGATGCTAAACCGACACGTGTATTACATGACACCACCAAACCCGATATGGACTACCCATCATGGTGTGCCGCCCGAAAGGACTGGACACCCGACAGGACTGGCTACCCGACATAGCCATATCAGGTAGGGAGTCCTTTCTCGATATGCCCTTACCCATCGCGACTCAAGACCCAACACGGTCGAGAGAACGAAATGAGCATATACCGATAGGGATCCTGCCCGGTACTGGGTTAGCCATGCCTTAGGGGCCCTCTATTGTATTTCGACCTCCTACATCAAGGAGGCCAGCACCTATCTTCCCTTTTTCAACATTTTACTTTCATTTTCTTATGCATTGTAACTAAAACCTCTTCATATATCTAAGCTTATTGGAATCTGTGGAGTTTATCTCATATTGTTCTGTGTATGGTTCCTTTTTGTTGCATGATTTATTTATAGCATTTGAACTTTAGTCTCTTCTGTTGGATTGTGCTTTTGACTAGCTATCAAATCATGTTTCTCGGTTGGACTCCCTTGAGAGAGGGAAGTCTCAACTTTAGAGTTTGGTCTGATCTGGGTGTACGAGAGTACCCACAATTAGGGCTGCCCCAGCTTCTCTCACCACTCTAGTCTATGTCCACTACCCTTGAGAGAGGGAATTGGTACATGGTTTGAGACATCCTCTTTGAGAGAAGAGAATGTTGGGTGTTTTCCGCTGCCGCCTGTTATGCGTAAGTTTTCTTCCTTCGTATTTTACCTTAACAATGGCTTTATCTCCTCGATTTTTGATATACAAAACCTCTATAAAAACTACTAACCCTAAAACTTTGATCTTTCTGGTAAATCCCTTTCGAGATAGGATTTTAGTTTAATTCTTTAAGATTCTTTCGTGTTACAACAACTCTACCTTTTTACCCCTTTTTGATGTGCTTAGACAAGTAAAACTTGAGTTTCGAGGCATCGTTCTTCCTATCCCTATGTTCGACCCTGAACTAATTTGACCCTGTGCTAGTTTCAGGCATCTTAAACATTTAGGTATTATAATTTTAAAACTCCGATAACCTAGACATGACTCCATTCTTGGACCACGTTTTAATGCTCGTCAACTTTTTGGCGTCGTTTCCTGGGATAGGCAATGAAAACCATTCTACGAACTTGGTTTTTGCTTGCACTTTGCGAAAAACCTTGCACATATGCGTATAACACTACAAATATTTACTGCACATAATATTTACTACGCATAATTTTTATACAACACACTAATACCCTTTACATCTTCCTTGCTTTCCAGGTACTTTTCTTCCTTTTTCTTGATCATCCTTGCCTCTAGCAAGTAATGGCTAACCAACCTCCCGAAGCCAGCTCTTTGTGCTCATTTGTCCAAGTTCGGGCAAATGAGGAAAGAAATCCAGTTGTTACGCAATCCCTCAACATCACCAACTTTGAGCTGAAGCATTCTTTCCTCCAGATTCTCCAGCACAACAGGTTTGGCGGTAACACCGTCGATGAGAACCCGTAAAACCATATGAAGATGTTTAAGAGGACGTGCAACACTTTCAATATTAATAGGGTTACATTAATGCATATCTACATCTGGTGCTTCCCCTTCTCGCTGAGGGATAAGGCGTTGGAATGGTACGCCAGTCTTCAGGATGGAAGTCTTCCCGACTGGAGCATCTTGCTAGTGCATTTATCTCTAAGTTCTTTCCTATTGAAAGGACAATCAAATGTTAGAATAAGATTATGAGGTATTCCCAGAAGCCTTCGGAGAATCTTCACGAGACTTGGAAAAGGATTCTAAGCTACCATCACGAATGCCCACATCATGGTTTTTCTGAACCTAAGCTTATCACCACTTTCTATAATGGGGTGTGTCCTGCTGAAAGGAAGTCCTTGAATGTTGCAGCTGGCAGTGACTTCTTGGGACTTAGTGCTCAGAGGGCCAGAGAAATCATCGAAAACATGGCCACAAATTAGCAGTATGGTTAATACGATCGCAATTCCATGAGCCATACCACTCCGGGAGAGTCCAAGGCAATGGAACCCCTTGCAGCTAAGCTTGAAAAAATAGTAACTGATGTTCAAACCCTCAAGGAACAAAGATATAAAGAAAAAGTTTGATAGGAAGTTGTGAGAAGCTGCATTACATGTGGAGAACCAGACCATGTGTCTGACTACTGTCTGCACACAGCTGTTCAGGGAGATCTTGATGAGGAGAATATAGAGAATGTAAGCTTTGTTCAATATTGATGACTTGACCATCCTGGGTTCTCTTACGGGAATATCAGTGCTGCTGAGAACTCTCATCAGCTGGTAGGTGGAAATCCCTCAGGAGGACTGCCGAATTAGCAACGTTAGACGTTGTTCCAGCAGTAGCGGACTTTCCAGCAGAATCAGTAGCAAAGACCGTCTATGATGACAGAGTTGATGTCATTCACCAAAAAGCAAAATGACCTCTATGAGAAGATGCATAAGAGTTTTGTGGATAGAATGACCCTGTTGAAACTGATGCAACAGCAAATGGGAGGATTTTCAACCCATATTGGGGAGCTCCAACAACATAATAAACAAATTGATCAACAGCTTGCGAGTCTCACCCAAACTATCAACCATCAAGTGGGGTGTTTCCCCTCCAACACTGAAGCCAATCCGTGAGGACATGAGACTGCAAAAATGGCCATTCTACGGTTGGGCACCATAGTACAACAAGCCTCAAAGAAGGAAGCAACATCAACAGTGGCACCTACTGAAGAAGCTAGCCCATAAGAGGTTGAGGAAGAAGTCCCAACAAGGGCAAGAAGAGTGACCAAGGAAGGAAGCAAAGACGTGTCTTTTGAAGAGCGCCCTGACAAGTACGCACCCCGCATACCCTTCCCCCATAAGCTGGTGAGGGTCCATGTGAAAAAGAGGTATGAGAAGTTCATGACTGCAATAAAGAAATTGCACCTTGATGTCCCTTTTCTGGATGCCATTGAAGAGACGCCTACCTACGCCATGTTTCTAAAGGATATGATATCAAGGAAGAAGAGAGGCGAGGATGTAGAGACAATAAAGCTGGCACAGATGTCTAGTTCCTTTGTCACAAAAACTATTCCATTGAAGAAAAGAGATCCTGGAGCCTTTGTCATCCCCTTTCAAATCGAGGATAGCATAACCCATAAAGATTTAGTAGATCTAGGGCCAAGCATCAGCTTGATGCCCTTGTCCCTCGCTAAAAGGATCAGGCTCACCGATGTGGTGAGCACCAATATGCAGATTTAGCTAGTGGATCACACCTTTACCAAGTTAGTTGGAGTAGTAGAGGATGTTCCCATTCGAGTCGGGCAATTCTTTATTCCATGTGATATAGTCTTGATCGACACCGTAGAAGATCCCAGCTGCCCTATCATCTTTGGGCGACCTTTCCTAGCGACCGGCCGAGCCCTCATCGATGTGGAGGCGGGTATGATTATGATCTGGGTTGGAAGAGGCCATATCAACTTCAAAATCAGAGATTTTTATGAAAGGCCCTGCGTTCTTTGAGTCTTCTTATTTTGCTGAAATCTACAAATAGCTATGCAATGAAGTAAAGGAGGAGAAGGCCATCACGGACCACTTATGCATGCCTTATCTAGAGAAGCACAAGAGGTCGTAGACCTGGAGGTCAAAGAATTGTTGGCTTTCCTGGAGGTTGAGGGTACGACCGAAGACAAAGATCATGTGGAGACGGTCATGTACGCTACTCTCCGAAAAGACCCCGCCAGTGAACAAGAAAATGACACCCCGCTTGAATTGAAAGTTCTGCCAAGAGGCCTAGAATACCACTTTTTAGATGAAGAGAAGATGAATCCAGTAATAATCAACTCGGAGTTGATCGATGGTTAGATGATCAGTTGCTTGAAGAATTGAGGTTGCCGAGGAAGGCCCTAGGGTACTCCATTAGAAACCTAAGGGGGATAAGTCCCTCTGTGTGCATGCACAAAATCCATCTAGAAGAGGACTCCAGTCCTAATGCCCAGCCATAAAGAAAGTTGAATGAGAAGCTCTGAGAAGTCATTAGTAAGGAAGTGGTAAAGCTCTGAGATGCTAGCATAATCTATGCCATCATTGATAGTACGTGGGTAAGTCCCATCCAAGTGGTTCCGAAGAAGGGAGGTATGACGTTGGTCAAGAGAGATGATGGAGTCGAGGTCGCCACCAAGACGGTTACCTGTTGGCGGATGTGCATCGATTATCAAAAACTCAACACCGCCACTCGCAAGGACCATTTCCCCCTTCCATTCATTGATCAGATGCGAGAGCGTCTGGCCCATCATTCCTACTTTTGTTGGTTGGATGGGTACTCAACACCCACTACAAGGAAAGGAAGATGCCAGACACCATCTTTGACCGGCAGGGGATCCACCTCCTACGGTGGCCCATGGATAGCTCATCTAAGGAGGAGGAAGAAGATGACAATGCCCAACAACAGGAGCAAGCTAGAGAGAAGGAAGCTGAAGAGGGGGAGGAAGCAGAGCATACCATCCCTGTGACAAGGAGGCAGGTTCTGTGTAAGTGTCCACGACACTTCATAGCTTCCAGTTATTTTGCTCCACCACCCACCCAGGAGGATGACCAGTATTCAATGGTGGGCATGTATGGGAGGCTGTAGAAGATCCAACAGGGACAACAACATCACACAGAGTCCCTGGCGGGCATCCATGATGTCCAGGGATGGCTGTATAAAAACCAACAAGCAGTTTTCCAAAACAAGTAGCTTCTCTCGGTCAACCAAGAGAACATGCATATGCACTTGCAGTAGATGGAAGGGTATCAGCAGTCATTCTGTGACCATTACTGGAACCAGGGATATTTTGGTGGCTATCCATAACCTCCACCCATTCTACCACAACAGTCAGGTTTTTAGGGGATTTTTTCACCATATGTTCCCACCATGCCTCATCCACAACCACCACCCATGTGATCCGGTACAACTGTTCCACCTGTAAAGTTAGAATTTTGAATATGTGGACATAGTCAAGTTCAAGCTTAGGGGGTAGATGGAACACTTCCTATCTTTAGCTTTATTTTCTTTAGTTTTTTTTAGCTTTATCTTTTCAAGTTGTAGGATCCACATATATCTAGTGTAATCGTGGAGCTTAACTCATGATCATGTCATATGCTCTCAGTTATGTGCAATGGAAATTAATTAAATGAAAATTTGGGCTTAGTTGCAAATTTTCTTGAGTTGCACCACTCAGAGGAAATGTTTGGGTTAGTCATCTTAAGGACATTTAATATGAATGGATGTCTTAGATATTCATGAAATGTGGATGAAGATGGGGTTTGAACTTAATTTGATCAAATAGTTAATAGGATCTTAATTGAAATCTAAGAAAGAAATCCTAAGGTTACCCTATTATAGGTCATTAGAGAGGGACATATCATATTTTTAGGAAAGGTTTGTCTCTATGTGATTCCACCCATCCTTCACTCATTATTGAATCACCACCTTTAGATGAAAAAGTACTCCAATTTTTTTTCTCTTGTTGCATTGCATGTCATAATAGGTCAGATGAAAAAGTACTCCAACATTTATCGCATTAAAAAAAACACATGTATGCATTAACAATTTTTGTGCATACCATTTTAGTTGCATAAACAATTTCATATAGATTACATGCATTCCATAGAACTCATTTTTGTTTACATGTGATACTAGTCTCTTTTTTATAAATTTGAGTGCAGGGATATACCGCCACACCTGAGAAAAAAAGAATGATATGTAGTAAAAGCCCAAGCATAACATCAATCATGTTAAAATCATGGGCTAATAAATGAAAAAAATGTTTGTTAATGTTTCAAAGTTATGAGGGAAAAAACTCTTCTTAAAGAGATGAAGAAATAAACATGACACATTCTTTTTCTTTCTTCCTTCATTCTCATTTAGTTGATGAGATTTCTTGATTCATGCATCATTTTATTCAGAAAAAAAGTAGGCATTAGGACTCATTCTTTTTTTTATTTATTCTTTTCACCATATAGGTTCATAATGTTTTATTCTACATAAATGATTTGGATGTACTTGTGATTCTTAAGTTGCCCCCCATTTCATACCATCCATTGCTCTTATTGGTAGGCCACTTATATGATTTTTCTCCTCATTAATGTTCATATGGAGAACTGCTTCCAAGTAGATTGGTAGTTAGGAAGAGCAATGTAGAATAGGGAATCACATAATGCACCAAGCAAATGCCTAACTTGAAAACCTCTAGAGGGGGGGTGAATAGAGTTTTATATAGATTTTAAAGTAATTTTAAAATCAAACAACCAAAGTAAAGATTAAGAAGAGGAACACAGGTGTTTAGAGTGGTTCCACCTTAGCAAATACTAAGGAGTCAGTCCACTACCCGGTTGCTTACCCAACCGGGATTTTGAAAGTACTAAATTTTATTACCTCTCAAGGATATTACATAAAATTTACAATACTTTCCAAACACCCTTTGGACAGCCTTCGCCTTGAAGTAGTCTTGCCAACCTCGAAGCAGCCTTCCTTGAAGTAACTTCAAGCTCCCCCTTGAAGTAGCCTTCCTCCCGAAGTAGCTTCCCGTCAAGACAGCCTTCTGAAGTAGTCCAAAGTTCCTCCTCTTCACCACGAAGAGCTTCACCCTCTCCAATCCGCAGCCTCCTACCTGGAGTAGCAAGGAGAGTACAAGTAATACTAGGAACAAGAAAGAAATAAGAGAAAATACAACTTATCCTTGAAGCTCAAGGCTTGATTTGTCTAGATCAAGCGTTTGGATTTTCCTAGCCAAGATGATGGACTTGTGATTGCTAGGGTTAGGAAAATCTAGCCTATAGGACAAGCTTGAGCTAAGAGGAAAGTGGCCAAATTATCACAATGCTCAATTCACAACAGATTGCACAAGAGGGCTCAAGTATTTTCTCAAGTATAGCAAGTGTATCAAGTGAGTTCTAGTGTCCTATGGCTTGTCCTATTTATAGAAATGGCCTAAGTATGCTTAAGGACGTTCTAGATAACTTCTAGGGGTTTCTAAGTGCTTAACTAGCCGTTAGGTACAAGTTTGTTGCTTTTGCAACGGCTAATTACTTTACTCTGCAGTTTCTGTCAGAGATCGTCTCGGTCGAGAAATTGTCGACCGAGACACCTACTCGGTCGAAGTTTTGTCGACCGACAGGCTCTCTGGATCAACGTCTATTTTCATCTGCCAACTAACTTGTCAGTTGTGTCTAACGGCTACTTTGGATCTTTCTCGGTCGAGGAGTTTGTCGACCGAGAATGTCTCGGTCGAGGAGTTGGTCGACCGAGATAGATCCTGTTTTAAGATTTCAAGTTAGGCATTAATTATGTGTGTGAGTGTGCATAAGTGATCCTATTGAATGGATGACTAAGGTGTTTAGCTAGGGAAAATCCAATGCTTGATTTACATGCGATTCTAAGTACTTGTACATTATATTTCTGTACAAGTTTTTACAATGATTACATTTGCATGAAAAAATAAATACTTCTTGTTGAATTTCCCTTATAGGTTTGTCATCCTGCACACTCAAGTAGCTCGTCAGATAAATAAGAATGAAATGTTTGTCATAATCAAAACAAAGGGATTTTATAGATGTCCATTTAGTCAACAATCTCCCCCTTTTTGAAGATGACAAACATTTCCAAAATATAAATAAAGGAAATATAAAACATATAAATGTCATACCTTTAGATTGCCATTTGTAACTTTTCCTCTTGTTTATAAAATGTGTGCTTATTATTCCCAATGAATTATGGAACATGAAATCCAGTTCATTTGGGAATATAGCAACTTTTAATGTAAAGCCAAGAGTATATTTATGAAACTCATTGATTGAATTTGTCATAAATACTAAGTTATAGTTTTATATATCTCTCCCCCTTTGTCATTTCAAAAAGATAACCATTTTAATAAAATCTCCCCCTTAATTAGATATCCCATCAAATCTAATAAGAAAATGTCCATTGAAAAGCCAAAATGATACAATTAAACAAGTATACGTGTTAAGAACCGCAGATATCAAAGAAAACATCTTCCAAAGGAGTAATAAGCAGTTGCTTCCTAATGCTGTTGAATTGATCTAAAGGAAGTGGTTTTGTAAAATATCAGCCAATTGATTTTCCGTATCAACATGATGAAGGGAAACATGATTCTTTGATATGTGATCCCTTAAGAAGTGATGACGGATTTCAATGTGTTTTGCCCGGCTGTGTAAAATAGGATTATGTGCTAAGTTTATGGCGCTCGTGTTATCACAAAAGATAGGTGTAGATGAAAGTTTAAAACCATAATCGCTTAAAACCTGTTGCATATAAAGTACTTGAGCACAACAAGACCCGGCTGCCATATATTCAGCTTCAGTTGTAGATAGGGCAACCGTATTTTGTTTCTTACTAAACCAAGATACTAAGGCTCTTCCTAATAAGAAACATCCACCACTAGTACTTTTGCGATCAAGTCGACAACCAGCATAATCCGCATCAGTATATGCTTTAAAATCCAAGGATTGTCCTTTTGGATACCATAAACCGAAACAAGTAGTGCCAGCTAGATATCGAAGAATCCGTTTGACCGCAAGAAAATGAGATTGCATAGGTTGGGATTGAAATCGAGCACAAAGACCAACGGAAAACATAATGTCCGGTCGAGAAGCGGTTAAATATAGCAAACTACCAATCATAGCTCTATATAAGGAATCATCAATAGGTTCCCCATTTTCATCCTTATCAATTTTGATAGAAGTAGCCATAGGAGTAGTAGCATGTTTGCATTGATCCATCCCAAAGCGTTTTAAAAGTTCTTTAGTGTATTTTTCTTGGCTTATGAAAATTCCTGCAGGCGTTTGCTTAATTTGAAAACCAAGAAAAAATGTTAATTCACCCATAAGGCTCATTTCAAATTCTTTTTGCATAATGTCACTGAATTGTGTGCATAATAAATCATTTGAAGCTCCAAAAATAATATCATCAACATATATTTGCACAACTAGGAAATCAGATGCATATGTTTTGAAGAATAAAGTAGAATCTGAATTTCCAATAGAGAAACCATTATCAAAAAGATATGTCTTGAGCCGTTCATACCAATTCCTAGGTGCTTGCTTTAGACCATAAAGTGCCTTTTTAAGTTTATAAACATGGTCACATTTTTCTGGTATTTCAAAGCCCGGTGGTTGAGCAACATAAACTTCTTCTTGTATGATGCCATTGAGAAATGCACTTTTGACGTCCATTTGATATAGCTTAATGTTTTTATGGGCAGCAATAGCTAGTAACATCCTAATAGCTTCAAGTCTAGCTACGGGTGCATATGTTTCATCAAAATCTATTCCTTCTTGTTGATTATATCCTTGTGCTACTAATCGAGCTTTATTCCTTATGACTTCTCCTGCTTCATTGAGCTTATTCCTAAAAACCCATTTAGTTCCTATGATGGTTTTGTCTTGTGGTTTAGGAACTAAATCCCATACATCATTTTTAGTGAATTGATTTAATTCTTCTTGCATGGCTATTATCCAGTAATCATCCTTAAGAGCTTCGGATATCTTCTTAGGTTCAATGATAGAAATGAAAGCCATGTTTGCAACATCTTTGAAGGAAGACCAAGTTTTGACTTTATCATTTGGATCTCCAATAATTTGTTCTTGGGGATGATCCTTGATAAGCCTAGGTGTAGGTTGTGTTTCAACTTGGGGTTTTGATATAGGAGTTTTCTCACTATCATTGGAAATGGTTGTATTTTCGAATTGATTAGTGAGATCAATGATATCTAGATGTTCAGATTTTGACTCTTCATGAAAAGAAATATGAATGGATTCCTCAACTTTTCTAGATATAGTGTTATATACTCTAAAGGCTTTGCTAGAAATTGAATATCCCAAAAAGAATGCTTTGTGTGATTTAGAATCAAACTTGTCTCTATCATCTTTGGTATTTAAAATGTAGCATGTGGAGCCAAAAGTATGAAAGTAGTCAACTCGGGGTTTCTTAGAGTGTAGTATTTCATATGGAGTTTTCTTCAAATGAGAGTGAATAGTTACTCTATTAAGCACATAACAAGCAGTGTTTACGGCTTCAGCCCAAAAGGTTTTAGGTGTGTTATGTTCAAGCATCATGGTCCTAGCCATTTCCTGTAGGGATCGATTTTTCCGTTCTACTATACCATTTTGTTGTGGGGTACGTGGAGCAGAAAAATTATGAGTATACCCTTGAGATGTACAAAAGGTCTCAAATGTATGATTTTCAAATTCGCCACCATGATCACTTCTAATGGTACATATTTTATGTTGTAAAAGATTTTCAATCTTAGAACAAAATTGCATAAAGACATGAATAGTATCATCTTTAGTTGCAATAAAATGTACCCATGTAAATCTACTATAATCATCAACAATAACAAAACAATATCTTTTACCACCAATAGATTGTGTCCTCATTGGTCCAAATAAGTCCATATGAATTAATTCTAAGGATCTACTGGTACTAAGTACATGTTTTGATTTAAAAGATGTTTTGGTTTGCTTTCCCATTGTGCAAGGTTCACAGTTTTCAGCTTGATCAAAAGACAAAGCAGGTAATCCACGAACAAGATTATATTTCACTAACTTTTTAATAGTGTGTGAACTAGCATGTCCTAGCTTTTTATGCCATAGCTGTAAGGTATTTTCATTTGCAAGCAAGCATTTTCCTATTACTGATTTCATAGAGTTTGGTTTAAGGATATAAAGATTTCCAACTCTATTTCCTTCATAAATGACATTTGTAGTGTTTTCTATCAACAACTTGCAACAGGTTTTGTTAAATAACACATCATAACCACTATCACATAGTTGACTTACGCTAATTAAATTGTGATGCAATCCATCAACAAGTAGAACATTTTTGATTTCAAGATTTGTTCCAACATTACCTATTCCAACGATCTTGCCCTTACCATTGTCTCCAAAGGTGACCGTTCCACTTTTCTTTTCTTCAAAAGTTTGAAATGCGTCCTTGTTTCCGGTCATATGTTTGGAGCAGCCACTGTCAACTACCCATTCCTGCATTAGAATGTAGATTTTGGTACCCATGTGATGGTCCGATAAGGTTAGAAACTTTTAATTTGCTTATGTGTATAAAAGTTCTGATACAGAAAACCAGTCGGTCGACAATTGTTCGACCGATATCATTCTCGGTCGACAATTTGTCGATCGAGCAAGTTACTGTATTACAATAAAAAACACAGAAAATTTCTCGGTTGACCAATTTTCGACCGAAATAAGTACTGGAAGATTTTCGATTTGTTAAAGACATCCAGTCGGTCGACAATACTTCGACCGACCCAGAGCTCGGTCGACAGTACTTCGACCGACGAAGTTTCTGTTTTAGTACAGCAATGCAGAAAAATTAATACCAATAAGCATAGCATCGTTTGTTGAGATAGAACAATATAAATAGCAAAAATTAAGTATTTTGTCATATCTCAACTACATTCCATTCTTCTAAGTTTGGGGTCTTGGAGTCCAAACTAAGTTGGACTTCTTAGTCTTGTAGGGGCATGAAAAACAGTAATGTCCAAGACGTAAACAGAAATGACAAGTAATAGAATCAACTTCATTTCTCTTTCTTGCCATTGTGTTTTTGGGTACAAACATAGTTTGGGTCTTTTTGGGTTGATTTTTCTTTGGAACATATCCCAAACCTTTTCTTCCATTGAAGGTAGTACCACTTCTCAATATGTTATCAAGAATATCTTTTCTTCTTAACTCATAAAGTTCTCTTTGCAACTGAGCAATGTTATTCATCTTCTTATGTATATCTTTTCTTGCCTGGTCTAAATCAGAAAACAATGAATCCTTTTCTTTTACAATATTGTCATAGTCTGAATGATTGCACAAAATAGGTTGAGTTTGAAAAGCTTGTAGTTTGGCTAACAAATCAGTCTTTTCTTTTGATAGAAGATTAAGATTGGTTTCCAAAGTAAGTAGCTTTCTAGTGCAATCATCTAAAGATGTTTTTAAAGATACATTTTCAAGATCAATGTTATTCTTTTCAGAAGAAAGTTCATCTATTTTGGCAATGAGCTCATTATTTGATTTCATAGTCTTCTTTAGTTTCTTCTTGGCATCAACATACTTATCATGAGTTTCTTGTAAGCTAGCAACTAATTCTTCTTTAGGAAGATCAATAAGGCTTACCTCTTGAGAGTCTTCATTGTCTTCTCTTGCCATTAGACATTCCACATTTTCATCTCCACTTTCACTTTCACTCGTTTCATCCCATGCCGCTTTATAAGCTTTTTCTTTCTTCTTATGTGAGCTCTTCTTTCCCTTCTTAGCTTTGGGACATTCATTCTTGAAATGTCCTTTCTTTTCACATTCGAAGCACCTGGGAGTGGAAGAAGAACTAGAAATTTTATTAGTTTTAAACCTTCTGTATTTCTTACCGTTGACTATCAATGCTTCTTCTCCTTCTTCTTCACTGGATTCCTCACTCTCTTGTGAGAGAGCTTTTGATGCTTTGAGAGCCACGTCTTTCTTTGGCCCCCGTTGATGCTCATGTTCTCTTCTCTCTTCCTCTTCTAGGTCTGCCTCATGAGCTTCTAAGTTTCCGATGAGCTGCTCCATTTTGAGGCGAGTGAGGTCGTTTGCTTCTGCAATAGCTGTCACCTTTGGTTTGTACTTTGGAGGAAGAGATCGAAGTATTTTTGATACCTGATCTTCCTCAAGAACAGGTTTCCCTAAAGCACTCAAACCATTAACAATAGTAGAAAATTTTGAATACATTTCACTAATAGTTTCGTTTGGATCCATACGAAAATGTTCAAACTTGGTTTTAAGCAAACTAACTTTAGAGTTTTTAACTTGAACAGTACCCTCATATGTTATAGATAATCTATGCCAAATGTCATATGCGGTATCACAGTTTGATACTCTATTAAATTCACCTACTGAAATGGAACAATATAAAATGCTTACTGCCTTTGCATTCATTTGGGCCATTTTTACCGTATTAGCATCCCATACTGCGAAATCGTCTTTTGGGAGTGTGTATGGTGTAGATACCATTCTCCAAAGATCCCAATTGATTCCTTGGAAGTAGAATTGCATCCTTCTCTTCCAGTATTGATAGTTTGTCCCGTCGAATGCCGGAGGTCTAGCAACGAGCATTCCTTCAATGTTGAGGTGGTTGAGCACTCCATCACCCATTTCTTCAAGACCGTGTTAAGGTTCCTTGAAGCCCTGCTCTGATACCAATTGAAAACCTCTAGAGGGGGGGTGAATAGAGTTTTATATAGATTTTAAAGTAATTTTAAAATCAAACAACCAAAGTAAAGATTAAGAAGAGGAACACAGGTGTTTAGAGTGGTTCCACCTTAGCAAATACTAAGGAGTCAGTCCACTACCCGGTTGCTTACCCAACCGGGATTTTGAAAGTACTAAATTTTATTACCTCTCAAGGATATTACATAAAATTTACAATACTTTCCAAACACCCTTTGGACATCCTTCGCCTTGAAGTAGTCTTGCCAACCTCGAAGCAGCCTTCCTTGAAGTAACTTCAAGCTCCCCCTTGAAGTAGCCTTCCTCCCGAAGTAGCTTCCCGTCAAGACAACCTTCTGAAGTAGTCCAAAGTTCCTCCTCTTCACCACGAAGAGCTTCACCCTCTCCAATCCGCAACCTCCTACCTGGAGTAGCAAGGAGAGTACAAGTAATACTAGGAACAAGAAAGAAATAAGAGAAAATACAACTTATCCTTGAAGCTCAAGGCTTGATTTGTCTAGATCAAGCGTTTGGATTTTCCTAGCCAAGATGATGGACTTGTGATTGCTAGGGTTAGGAAAATCTAGCCTATAGGACGAGCTTGAGCTAAGAGGAAAGTGGCCAAATTATCACAATGCTCAATTCACAACAGATTGCACAAGAGGGCTCAAGTATTTTCTCAAGTATAGCAAGTGTATCAAGTGAGTTCTAGTGTCCTATGGCTTGTCCTATTTATAGAAATGGCCTAAGTATGCTTAAGGACGTTCTAGATAACTTCTAGGGGTTTCTAAGTGCTTAACTAGCCGTTAGGTACAAGTTTGTTGCTTTTGCAACGGCTAATTACTTTACTCTGCAGTTTCTGTCAGAGATTGTCTCGGTCGAGAAATTGTCGACCGAGACACCTACTCGGTCGAAGTTTTGTCGACCGACAGGCTCTCTGGATCAACGTCTATTTTCATCTGCCAACTAACTTGTCAGTTGTGTCTAACGACTACTTTGGATCTTTCTCGGTCGAGGAGTTTGTCGACCGAGAATGTCTCGGTCGAGGAGTTGGTCGACCGAGATAGATCCTGTTTTAAGATTTCAAGTTAGGCATTAATTATGTGTGTGAGTGTGCATAGGTGATCCTATTGAATGGATGACTAAGGTGTTTAGCTAGGGAAAATCCAATGCTTGATTTACATGCGATTCTAAGTACTTGTACATTATATTTCTGTACAAGTTTTTACAATGATTACATTTGCATGAAAAAATAAATACTTCTTGTTGAATTTCCCTTATAGGTTTGTCATCCTGCACACTCAAGTAGCTCGTCAGATAAATAAGAATGAAATGTTTGTCATAATCAAAACAAAGGGATTTTATAGATGTCCATTTAGTCAACATAACTGAGTATGATGGTCACTTCTCCTTTGATAGTGTTCATTTATCTAAGGGTGGATATCTTTTATGGATGTTTTTGGTCACTAAGAGCAATTAATTGTTCAACGATTAAGGGGAGTCAGTTTGGGACCGCCAAGTGGGGATAGTTGAAAATTGATATTCATATTATTATGTCCTTTTGAGCACTTGTCTCAAACAGATTCGACAGTGTATTTTTCGAGGATGAGCAACATTTAAGCTTAGGGGAGTTTGATGCACTATTTATTTGTCATTTTCACAGACTATTTTGTAGTGATTCTTGTGTACTTTGTGGTCAAATATCATATTAATTGTGCATGATGTACTTTATTAGAATGTGATACTCATTTGCATCAAATATTCATAATTTTAGTTTCCAAGTGATTTAGTAATTTTCTAGATCTTATGTTCGAGTTTATGCATTTTTGGAGGATATGCGAATCTACACAGCTCGAAATTACCAATTTTGGAGTCTGTGGTACCGACACTTGCTTAGTATTGGAGAGGAAATGAATAAAAAAGACTTGGTAGTACCAACGGGACTGTCGATACTACCGATGATGTTACAATGTTTTGTTAGAAAGTTATTGTTGCAACTCAGTACCTACCAATGAATTGTCGGTAGTACCGAAAACTTGACAACTGGCCACGAATTTAGAGGAATCAGTAGTACAAACATCTTGACAGAATATTGACATCGGAATAAGGATGATCTGAAGGCTTGGTTAATCTGACAACTGAGGTTTTAACTCACCAAAAATCATGCCTATGACTAAGGGGAGTTGCTGCCGGACCTAAGGATCTTGTATTTTTCCGTTGTATGACAACAAAAAGAAAGACGAGGAGATAGAGAAGAAGAAGGAGGCAAACTGAACGATTTGGACACTTCTAGCAAACAGAATTGCAGTCAGAAGGTAGCAAATCAGCACGTGCATGAGAAGGGATCATTTGAACCATCTACTTCAGGGGTTCTTCATGTTCTCTACATTTTTATTTATCCTTTGAAGTATTTGACTATGAAAACCATGAGGGGACAATCCCCACATTTCTTAGGACTGGGGAGTAGCCCGATTATGCATTGTATTTGACTATTATGCATTAATCCATCAATTTCTCTTAATTTCTGGATTTATTTCTATGTGAATGAACGAACTATTTGTGCTTGATCACTATAAATAGTATTTGGACTATTAATTACTTGAAAAAGGAAGATTAATAGTCAGAACTTTATAGAAATACATGTTTCATAAAACACTTCGGGAAAGGTATTTTAACAACATGAGGAGATTATCCAAAGTATTTAATAAAGAACCTATCTAATAAAATAATCGATAAGAGTGTGGGGTTGGTATTAAGTTAGGTAGTAAATTACACTGTGAGAGTGGGTAATTCTTGCTATAGGCTCTTAATCCAGAGTTAGGAGAGATTTTTATTAATGTATTAGTATTTAAGTGCAATGTTAGCCGTGGTGAAACCAATATCCTAAGGAATTCACTAAGACTTGGAACAACAACCAATCACTCAAGTTTTCTTCAGTTAAAGTTGATCGTACTATAGTTAGTACTAGTTTTTGAAGTAACGTTTCCCTGTATTCGACGTCCAGGCCTCATAGGCCTATATTACTATGATAGCTAATACTTGTGTTTTGAGCGTATAGAAAATACATATCAACTTGGTGGCATCCTTTCGGCTCTAAAGACTTCTGGGGTACAAGATCCTTTTAAAGCAAGACTTTAAGGGTCTATTTATAGGCTTTGACCCATGGTCTATCAAGTTAGGTGATCCACGTGGCATCGACCTTCCTATTGATGCTCAATGTTGATAAAGGGTTTCCTCGATAGGTCTATCGCTTGATAGTAATGTCGATGAGGCATGCTCTCGACAAGGAACTATCGATCTTTATTTGTGTTGATAATGATGTCGACAATGCTATCTGGATAGCTCTTCGATATAAGTCTTTTTGTCTTCAAAAACATCGACAAAGGTGTTGATGTAATCCATTATCAGGACCGTTGATAGGGACATCGATGATTCACTCCTCCACAAGATTTTTGAGGATTTGTTCAATATCTTAGTGCCGACAGAGTTCTATCAGTGTCACTTTTGTCAATGTAGTCTGCCAACTTAGCGCGACAGGTTTGTCGATCATTTCTCTGATGGATGTTTGTTTGAACTGCTCTATGCCATCACTCGACAACCAAATGTTGAGGTTTCTTTGCTCATCAATGCAGTGCTCGACAGACTTGTCGACCATTCTGCTCGACAACAATTTGGAGTGTGTCAAGCAATTTGTTTATACTTCATTAATTTCATCATATTTGTACCAAACTCCTTCAAATATCAACAAAACTAATTTAGAACCGATCAATACGTAAATGGAAGTTAAAATGAGTAAAACTACTCATCTAAACATTTATTTCTAATGGTTTTTATTATGAAAAAGGTTATGAAAAGTCATCAAAACTGATTTTATCACTCATCACAACACTACAAAGAATATGAGGGGTATATATATGTTAAAATACAAGTCACCTAAAGTCATTCAAATTTAGTGAATGTAGTTTAAAATATCGTTTCCTATAAGTCATCACATACTCATGCTTGTTATATAAAAGGAGATACATACTCATCATGCACTCATAAATGAGTGATAGGAGGAAGCTTAGGGGACTCAACTGATGAGGATTCTTAGTCTCCCACACATATTAGAAAATATATGGCATTGAGAAATCTTCTCATGAGTTTTGAATCGCTCCAGACATCTTCTCTAACTTTCCTTAATATAAAACACTTGGAAATTTCTACAATCTTCATGGCATGCAAAGTTCTTGTGAATCAAGATTTCTCTTGATATAATGTCCATTTACTAATTTTTCATCATAGGCTTATTATTTTCAACACATTTTATAAATAATTATATCACAACGACAATATCAAAGTACAACCCAAATTTGAGATTCGATCATATCATACTTAAACATTTCCTTGTAGTCACACATTTCCACAAAACATTATCATTTCATCTATAAGGTTCAAGATTCATTATATATAATCATAATTTCATCTTATTCTAATAACAAAGTAAACTAGAAATCCTACAAATACTAGAAAAGGGCATGTGGTAATCATGTGGGACATGATTAAATCTATAAAGATATTATTGTATTTGAAATCGATTTTCATTGGATTGCAGGTGTCTTAAACAATACCCCATTTCTATTTAGTAGAGGTGATATGTAAGAAAATTGTATTGTAATTTAATTGTAGGAGGTTGGGATTGAAGATCTATTTCTATAACGTGTTGATCATAATCAAAATAAATTCAAAAGACATTGAATATAATACATCTCATCTACATAGTGAAGCAATATCTGAAATAAATCACGACATTAAGATCTACATATATCAATGACATATATATGGTATTTATATATGTATAGATGTATGTAACCAATAAAGGAAATGATAGTTAAATATATGCCATAGTATTTACATATCAATTTCAAACTCAAACAACATATATACAACATAAGGGACACGAGTTCTAGTTGTTTTCTTCATCATGGATCTTCATGATTTTTAACTACAATGATATTTTAGTCATCATCAAATAACAAATCTTGTATCTTCATTCCCTAAAAGGAAATATAACATGTATTTTTAGTTCATGACAATACAAAATTATTAGTTATTATAGATATTTCCATACCTTTTCATATATAAATCTCAAAAGTTTATATACATGTTACAATTTGTTGATGGTGTAGGATTTTCCATCTCATAGATTTGATGTAATAGTTGGCAACGTTTCTTCATCTTGTTCATACAATCTACAACAATGAAGATGTGGTACATATAACAATAATGATTGATAAATGAATAATATCATGGCAGAAACTTCTTGATATGTATCTAATTACCCCTACAATAGATAATAATTTAGAGTAGACTATATTCCTTTTTATTGTGATGTTTTCTAGGTCCAAAGGAGATGGTTTGATTGAAAATTTAAGATCTTCAAGTGATTTCACTCTAGATAAAGACACATATAACTAGACATGAGAGAATACTAGTTGAGGTAAATATATACTAACATTGTCTAATGGTTTCCCTTGATATCTGTTAGTTGTCATTGGCAAACATATTCGAATAGGAAATTGTAATCTTTGAAAGTAAATGGAATTTTTTTCATAATCCTTTGGGATCAAAGGAATTCTTGTATGACACTCTTTGTCTAGTCATACCTCCATTTATTATCTCAACATTGATGACATTATTGTTGAGATTTCTACAAATAAGTCATGTACCATTACAAACACCTAAATATCAATCGAGACTATGAAGTAATACAGTTAAGTATTTATCTTGAGTACCAGATGGAAGACTAGTAGGAGTCAAAGAGTTAAGAAATTCTTCTTTTTGTAATTGGTTGTGCTATCAATAAATAAATCAAAGATAAAAGTATTCTATCTTTTCTCCCAGGAATATTCTAATAAGAATCTCATTAATTTTATCAACACAGTCATCTTTTATCATCATGATTTTTCAGGAAATATTTGTAACCTTCATAATTTGTAAGTCTAGGAAATATTGCATCTATCAATTCATACATTGAAGATGTTTCATCAATAAATAGGATCACCATACATTTGGGAACTCCAACTTGATCATGAAAGATAGCTTCCTTTGTTCCATTTCTGATATGAAACAAATACTTACCAAAAAATGGACTTAATTTTGTCCTACTTTATGTACAAATTTGACTTTACATAGATTGCAGCAATAGTTTGCTCTTTTCCTTTTCATGGAAGAGTAGGTAGAATTTGTCTAAAGTCACCACCAATTACGATAGTTTTTCCAAAAAAAAGTATTGTTTTACTTGTCATGTCTTGCAATAATCGTTCAAACAATTCAATTTCTTATTTTTTTTCCATTGATACTTCATCTCAAACTATAAGCTTAGTTCTTTTAAGAACACCCATAATACTTTGCTTTGAAACATCATATCTTTTATTCTTTAGAATTTAATGGTAATTTAAATTGTGAATGTGCAATTTGACCAAAAGGTAATAAATATGTTGCCACACCAAAAGATGTAGTTGCATGTGCTATATGGCCAATGGATCTTACTTTTGCAAGTAAAGAATGATATAAGAATTTTTTACATGTTTCTCTTGGACAATCAAAAAAAGGGTTTCCTTGGGTTCCACCATTTATGTGGTCCATAATAATCCTATAATCACAACTTTGATCATAGGATGGTTGTGAAATGGATTGGATGTCATCAGTATATACAACAATTTTCAGTTCCTTTCTACCTCTTTGTATATATTTTCATGTTCATCTTCAACTATCAATGGTAAGTTGAAGTCTGGTTAAGTTTTTACATTGATTTGAGGCACATGTTAATGCTCCTTAGTGCATTATTATACAAATTGTTCCAATTACCTTTTCATGTGTGATAATAGTATTCATTCATTTAATAGTTGAACTTGTCCCGGAGAGATACATGGTTAATTGATGAATAATAGACTGTATATTAGAAAACAACTTTTGAAGTTCAGAGGGCATTTGAAATAGCTCAACTTTGTGTTGACATTTTTGAGAGTGATAAGCATCTTCCAATAAGACAAACTTCTCAGCAACCTCTTGAAATGTATCATATTGAATTCCATTTACAATCCTTATTTGTGCAATTGATTTAGTGTGTTTGACACAATTTAGTAAACTATGCATGCAGTAGTGCTCGCCCTTAGTTGGTCTTCTGAAAATGACTCTTTTGATAGAATTTCTTGCTTTCTTATGTTCCAACATTTGGAATTTTATGCCAAACATAATGATCAGGAATTCCATATGTAGGTGATTATGAGCTTCTTCATTTGCAACATTTGTTGTTAAATATTCTGTGAGCAGTGTTCTCAAAACATGTTCATTTTTTCTAATTGTTTACAAATCCATTTTTTCATGGAACGTAACAGTGTATTTGTCCTCCAATTGACGTTGTGAAGAAATGACATACCGATGTATTTCATTCATAGGAAATTTATAAATTCTCCATGTTTCTTCTTGTGGGGATACCCATCTTCCAAATACAAATTCAATGACTTCATCATGTATATTCTTTGACTACTTGTCACCTTTTTGAAATGATACACAGTCATGACCTTTGTATGTGTACTTATACACGTATTTCATTGCCTTAATTGAAGAATATATATCAACATTTATGATTCAATTGTATTTTTCTACTAAGAAAGGACTATAACACTTACCAAAATAGCAGTTTGTCTTTGAAGATATAAAGCATAAGCATCTTTGTCTAACTCTTTGTTAAGACAAATATATTGGGGTAATGCTTCTTACATTGTCCATTTTGCATGCAAACATTGGTTGAGTTTTGGCCTCCACATAAACCGTGTTTGTATGTTTCAAAACCATAATGTGTAGATGTGGATTAGATTCTTTCTCTGGTATCTTAGCATATATGTATTGGTCATATACATTGGGCATAATAATATTTTGATTCTTTTGTAGTATGATCAAAAAGTGTGAATGTGGAAGTCCCATATTTTGATATTCTACTACATAAACATAAGCAATAACATTCCCAAGTATATCTCTTTTGGATAGATCAAATTTCAACTCTTCTAGTTTTGATTTGAAGATCCTTACAAGCAGATATGGCCTATTTTGTGCTTCTTTAGATACTAATAACTCTTGCTTTACTTCAATCCAAGATGGATAGCATGTAAAAGTTTGAAATAGACTAGGTTCTCCATATCTTTGTACTACTTCCCTTGCATCAAGATAATGATGTCTCGTATGTCTAGAACCTCCAATAAAAGACAATGGAAGAATAATTCATTTTCCAATTGCGTGTCTACTTTTTGTAAATTCTCTACAATACCTTGATACATATCAACTTGAATTTTTGTTGATCTCTTCTAATATAGTCCAAAAATTTCTTTCATGTTTGGCATACATATCAACAATATATTATTGTAGAAGTGTACTATGATGCAATAGAACCGATTATTATGTTCTCTAAATTGTAGTTTATAGCAATAGTATTCATGACATAAATATATTCTCATTCAATTTTGTTTATTTTGTAGAATTGAAATGAACACAATGCAATCAATTAAATAATATAATTATCAAAATTAATAAATAAGTACAATCATGACTTTGTGTTTTACCTCTTTTCTCTTACAACAAAACTTCATCTACATCGTTAAAGTGTGACACATTGATGGACGAATTACTAATCATCCATTGAGTAGTCTTCTCATCTATTTGTGAAACTCCTTCATTCCATGCATGTCACCATGTGGAAATAATAATGAGTAATGTAAAGGATCATAATGATTATAGTAGTAGTTCACATAGTGGGAACTTCTAGTATGACTAAACATGAATATCCTTTGAAAATTTGTGCTTCTACTATTTTCATCTTCATTTTCATACCAAATAGAAACCACTTGTGAAGTAGTTGGTGCACTCTGAACTCCTTAATGTACATTTGGGTTTGAATTAATAAATATTTGAATGTTCTAAAAATTACAAAAATCTCTTAAGCTGTGAAGAAAAAATTGAGTGTGGAATTTCTTATTATGTACCAACCAATATCATGATTACATCTTATGTTAATCTTGATGAGTGATTTAATATTTTCTCTACCTCATTATCAGTATCATAAAAGTATAATTGTAGATATAGTGAGTTCCCCCCTTCTAGTATCGTGTAATTAATGAAACAATACATCCATATTTGAACCTTGAAAGTGTATGTTCTTTTATTTTTCTTTGAAAAAAAATATCCTCATGCACTCCCATGGATGTAAAAGTAAAATTATCATTGTATGTCATTACACATTGTCTAAAATGAATGGCCTATTTCGCAGGTGACATATAGAGATGGCATAATCCCATAAGGATATTGTTCATTATTAAAACGACTTCTCCATCATGGCAACAAAATATCCTAATTGCATAAGGAAACTTCTTTGCATGGCTCTGATAAAAATTTTGCAAATAGATAATACATAATTTTTGTCTGGTATTGAAAATTTTTATTGGAAGTTTCTCACCATGTTTTATTTGATATATTGTATTTGTGTTGATAAGGTCAAATCAAAAGTACTTTCCTTAGAAACTGATGAAGATTCAACTTCATATACTTATAGATTCATATTGTTAAGTGGTGTACCTCTGAGTCTTCAATAGACATTGTTCTTTTACTGGAAGTTTCTCACCATGTTTTATCTGATATATTGTGTTTGTGTTGATAAGGTCAAATCAAAAGTCATTTCCTTAGAAACTGATGAATATTCAACTTCATATACTTATAGATTCATATTGTTAAGTGGTGTACCTCTGAGTCTTCAATAGACATTATTCTCGCAATAGATTTTGATTCCATTGTGTGTCTATTTTTGTGTATGTTCCCTATGAAGTTATATTACATTCATCAAGTTTTCTCCTGATACAATTTTGTCTATGCTTTTCCACCTTCTTATCTTCCAAAAGGTTGGTATAATGTTCCCTTTTTCTTTTTTGTAACATTGCCTTTTTTGTCTGGTAAATCTGAGTACCTCATCCTTTATACAATAGAAACAAAATAACTAAATATTTTCTATAGAATTTATCTCTATAATCCTTGAATACCTTATAATATTCTCTACATGAAAGATAAGAAAAATGGATACATTTTCTTGTATAATACCTATATGATAATGTTTTATTCATATAGAAAATGTTTCGAAGTGTGCATACATTTTTTGGAAATTTGTCTCATAAAGTAAATGAGATTGAAATAGCAAGATTTAATGAAGTATCATTTCTATTCATATAAAATGATAGCATCAAGTTTTCTAAATAAAAAAGTCTATATATACCTATAAAAGATTCACAATAATATATAGTCGATAAATGCTTAAAATATGTCTTATACGTTGAGTACATGTAAAACCTACATGGACAAACATCCAAAATAGACCTAAAAATACGATCAATTATGTGTGGTTTATTTGTCATTTATGTGCATTTTACATATAATTTAGTCATATCATATTTTCATGTAACTTCTTTGTCTCTAGTCTCATTGTACTACTTGAAACACTTTGTGTGCATTACATAAATTTAAATAGATAATAAAAATTACATGTATCTAGTAATAAAATTAGATCAAGGCTATTAGCAACATGAAACTTGGTAGCAACAACAAGAATGATATATTATTTAATTGTGTAAATATTATGTCACGTGCATCTATCATAATCAAATCAAAATGAGTGCAGAATTTTTCATTCAATTTCTACAACTATATTACTTGTCTAGTTGAGTGAAAATGTGGTCTAACTTGTATGATCTTAATCCCAGTGTACTACCTAAAACACTTTGTATGCATTGGATCAATTTAAACAAAAAATAAAATATCATGTATCTAGTAATAAAATTAAATTGAGCTTATTAGCAACATGAGATTTGGTAGCAACAACACCAATGATATATTATTTAATTAGTAGAAAAACCATGTCACAAGAACCAATATGAATAGGATAAAACTAAATACCAAATATGTTATTTGAATTATATACCTGCACTACTTGTATGGCTTGGTATCAATGTGGTGTACCTAGATAAATTGGAAAATGGAGGCCTTTTTAGTATTGCTACACCCACACTGACATGATAAGCTCATATGGGCTAATGGACACTATATACACCAATAATTGCCTTTAATATTTGCTAGTCTTGTGAGAATACAAAGTAGCTTGCACCCCCTACCAGATTAAAGCCATGTGTCATGTCCATTTAATATGAACCAACAATTTTAATTGAATTGCACACATGTCAAAAGATAAATGAAGGTGTAGCATACTCCATGTTCACGTAGAAGTAGAAAATGTGAACTCAATCATTATGCAATGCCCGTGGTGACATGAAGACTCTATTTGGAACAAATAAATCGGTCGACAAATTTCCTTCTTCTTCTAGCCACAATCTAAATTTACCATGAATACTTCTACCTTAGCATGCATGCAACCTACACAATTTGGTTGTCTCTTAGTTGCAATCTTAACTTACTGTGAATCCTTCCACCTTAACATACATACACCTGCATAATTAGATAGTGGGAGCACAAAATAGGGACATTACCTACTTCCCTAATTGGCCGTTGCAATGCATGGACATGATGTTTCACTTTGCAGTGGAGACAAATATCACAACAAACGTCAAACAACCAACTCAAATTTTTGGGTGGTGCTCAATTTTTTTAGTGATGTTTTGACTCAGAGCTATATGGGAAGTTCCTTTTGCACGTATTTGGGTGTCCATATTCTTCTCCATCAGACAACCACATGTCCACTTCAATGGGTTCCATGCAAATTGTGATTAATGATTTTATGTTTGGTGTTGGATTATTTTTTTCAAGTTACTATTTAAACAATTATTTTCCATTATACGAAAGAAATTAATCCAATTAATAATAAAGAGAAAACAAAGTAGAGTTAGATGATCCTATGGGTGAAGGAACATCATGATGAATATTGTTGTGAAGACAAAATCCCCAGCTCCTATGCATAAGCTTAATCAACAATTTTCCTCCCAGATTCAATCACCCCCAGCTCAAATATTACCTCCCGATACTAGTAAGAGGTCAGTTTCAAATACTTTGTTGGCCCTTGTATGTCTCTAGAAAAATGCTTCACAATAATCTCACTCAGATGCACAACATTGGGCAGTAGAATATGGAGAAGGAGTAAAATGAGCTGGAAGAAGGTGATGCAATGGGTTGATTTCAAGGTGGTGGAAGTTGCATACAACAACTATAAGCAACACACATCATAGAATTAGTCTTGGACATAGCATCTCTCTCACACTCAACTATTCTTAATATATTTTTGAGTGTCTTGATTGTATTTGTATGTATTAGAAATGGCTGAAATATGTCTATTTTAGAGATAGATGAACCCCATAGATAAGCACCCAAGACAGTTGGCTTTTCCTTAACAATTTATTATTTAATGAGATCACAACAAGATTCTCTACTGGGAGCATCCCAACAAGAATAGAAGGGACTCAAACCAGCCAACCAAAAGGTTGAACTGGAATGGGAAAAAGAATATGGTTTGATTCAAAGAGATTTCATTTTGGGTGGCTCAAGGCAATTGTCTTTCTAAGGTAATTAAGGAATGCAAAATTGTGCATATTCAGATCATCAAAGAAAAAATAAAAATATCATTTAAACAAAACAAAATGAAAGAAATTTGTTTTATAAAAATATCAAATTGCATGCATGCAAATCACTAAAACTCATCAAACATGGTGGAGCAAGGTGGGCATGGTTGGTGAAGCGAGGCACGTGCCTAATTGTGTTTTTGTGTGTGTTTATTTGTCAAAGACCAAAGCACATCAAGCCCAATAACCCTTAAATTCAAAAGCCCCAAGAAAGGTCCACAAGCCTTTTCTCTCCACTCCCACTTAAGTGCATCCCAGTTGTGAGAACCTGTTACACTAAACATGATTATTCAAAACATGAAACACAATCAATAACCAATTAACCACATACCTAAAAATATGGGTAAATTAAAATCGATTTCAACGTCAACACCTGCTTAGAAACATTTTCATAAGAGCCCAACATCTTTCTTTTATCCATATTATGCCAAGAATTTGATACAAATTGTTCTATCGCCTTAGTGACAACATATATACATAGGATAACAATATTCATATATGCCACACAAGCAAGCATTAATATGCTAACAAAAGTTCCATTCTTATGAAACACCATATACAAACTTTTCTCGCCCAGACCTGAGAGTACATGGATGACTCTAGGACACACTAGACATCTAATAAACTTTCTCAAAGATTCATTACTATAGCTCCTCTTTGCTGCCACATATTTGTTTTCATCACTTCTAATTACCTAAAAAAATGTGGCGAACCACAAGGGTGAGACCCATGTCTCAGCAAGAGATATAACCTACAACAACATTTATTGATTACAACATTTTTGAGTAATTAAATAGTTTAAGCAGTTTAATCAGATATAAAAAGTAATCTCAGTAGCATTGATGATTAACAAAATACATAAAGGAGCAGATAATAACTATCATCATTAGCCAGACTATCATCCTTTATCTTGTTTCCAATATAATAAATTCAGTAGCATATGCATATCTAGCATCATGAGCAAGTCTAGTAACATAGAATCTCTATTGTTATGAATAAGTCTAGACACATAAGCATAGCTAACAACATTAGCATGTCTAATAGGTTGAACATATCAACATCATAAGAAGAGCTAACAACATAAGCACAACTATATGGATAAGCATGATTAGCAGTATATGCATCTCTAGTTACAAAGGCATGGATAGCATGCTAAACATAACTAACAATATGAGATAGCTAGCATAATGATTATAATCAGTAGCAGTAGTATAGTTATCAAGATAAGCATGGCTACTGTATGTACGCATCACAATCTTAAGCATATCCACAACCTAAGTATATCTATTATCTCTTAATTGCACTAAGCATCATCTTTATGTAAAGATAACAAACAACAGTTGTCATCCAATGTGAAATACCATGTATAACTGTAAAACAATATGCTACACGGTTGCATCACATATTTTATAAAACCCTAAGGAATTTGAGGATACCATTCAAGTTCCAACTAGCCACCGCTTGGTCGTAATCACTGCCATAAAAGATCTAGGAAGACTCGGACTCCTAAGATCTTCTCCACCCCCAGTTAGTACGGTTCCGCCACAACGACACATAAGGTCAAGATGCTAACAGCCTAGTCTTTACTTGGTACAGGTCACGAGACTAGTGAAAGGAGGTGGGCACGCATACCCTACCATCCGAGGTACAACCACAGTTGTCCTCCAATCTCATCACATATATAATCATTGGGACAGGTCACGACACTAGTGAAAGGAGGTGGGCACGCATACCCTACCATCCGAGGTACAACCATAATTGTCCTCCAATCTCATCACATATATAATCATTGGGACACGACCACAACCAGTCTCAAACTAAAGGCTAGGTATGACCACAATCATCCTCCCTAAGAACTTGAATTCAGGAAGACATGCACCCCACATACTCATCAGTATGCACTCTGAGTTTCCCTTAGAAATACTCATTTCACCATCTGGCAAGTTCTGACACTCAGATGGATATATGAAACATGTCACTACATGATTAGAGTTTCACTTGATTAGTTATGCCAATTGGGTGAATTAAGGGTGCATCAAATAAGTGAACATAGAAACCCTAATTCACTTCTAGCAAGCATATAAATATCACAACTTCAAAAGATATAAAATACATGAAACATAATTTCTCATCTTATCATCCCATTGTACTATTGACTTTCCATTCATGAGGCTACAGTAGTCATCCTATTATCACAAGATATAAATCCTTTTCATCATATCCCGAGGTATCAACCCTTATCAACACAAGAGGATTACACCTAATTCAGGGCTCAACCATGCCCAAAGGTCATTAAGACCATCATATTATTCCCTGCAAGATCATCATTATCTTTGCATGCCTTATAACAAGGCTCAACATCATCACTTACATATAATACACCGGATCAACACAATGTTGCATTAATGAGCTAGGATATATTCATAAACAATCATAGTAGGGTTATACTAACATTAAGAACATTCCTTTATTATATTAACATGCAAGGAATCTAGATATAATTAACTCTCATCATATTCATAATGCACATGTTTAGCATAAGAAAGTATCAACCATGTGGCTATGATAACCACCAATTAACATATTAAGGTTATGATCATATTAAGGAGGTTATTGCACCATCATTACATCATATAAGAATGTTAAACATGAATACTCATCTTTATCTATTTGCATTAGAGTTAGGTTCAACAAGATAAATTATAGTAATGTTACTAATTAGCACTCATACCCAAACCCTTACTCACGGCCTCCCAATTGATCATGGATGCATAAGGTGAAGCATCACCATCACATTACATACTATTCTCAAGTATGAACTCACACATAAATCAAGGTGTAACCATCAGGTTATAGCATACTACGGTTTCAACGACAGTAATAGAGTACTCCATGATTGTATTAGTCATTCAAGGACTATTCATACTCAATTACCATCATTTAGTTATATTAAAGCTAGGTATAACAAGCTATACCTCGTTAGGGTTACATATCAACATAATATGGCTATCATCCCTTATATTCATGTGAGTCAATAGGTAAGACTACCTTGTTAAGGGTAACCCTCCATTTGTTCCATCATCATTCAACCCATATCACCATACCACAATGTCACCTAGAACCATTGGATGTTAAAAAGGTAAGACCATTGGTTGTTTACATAAGTAAACACCTTGGATAAACCACATATGAAGTCCTTGATTTGTACTCTAGAAAGAGTCACCATCTAACCCTAGACATCCCTTGATTAACAACACAAAAAGTTCCATTGAGAGTAGGGTAAAACCCACAATCGACTGTTCATTTAAAACAAGCCATACATTGTCAACAAGTAATCTCCTTAAGTGATCATATAAGGGAAACCATATAAATCACATTATTAGGACAAACATATTACATTAGCCATCATTCCACTATATTGGAGGAATAAACATTAGATCTTGACCATTGAGTCAAGTTCATATGTTAAAACCATTGATTACAGTATAGGTCTGACCATTGCATCAAGTGACCCAAGAAACCATTGGTATAAGGCTTAATTGATGATACAACTATATCATTAACTTAACATAGGTTTTGGAGACTTGATCTACCATCATTAGTGACAGTTAAGTCACCATATGTTGTTAGATAAACACTATATTCATTAATCAACATCAAATATCAAACTAATATCATCATTGATTGATAGCATCATTAGGGTACTTGGTTGTTAATCACTAGGATTATAATTAGGCTAACACCTGACCTAAAGGGTGAACGTCAGTTGACACCCTTGGTCACCACCATCGGTTGTCATGAAGACAGGATCATAGGGTTGTTGCAATGGTACCACCATCGGGTCATGGGTTTTTAGAAGAAATCAACTTTAAACCCTAAAATTGACCATTGGTTGATAGGTGCTTAGCACCATAGGTTGTCAAACCAACCTGATACAAGTCATATTATACTTAGGAATAATGTACACATGATCACAGGTTCGTATAGAACTGAAATCAGAACAGGAATCATTATGAAAATTGAAATCCAAGTCAAGCATAGCTTTTTAGTGCATGGATCGTCATTTTCAAGTAAGAACATGAGCTAGAAAGCTTATGGTAAGCAATAAATGTGGAGAAAGTTATAAAACTTGACTCTAATGAGAATATTAAATCCAAAACAGAAGAAAACTCGAGAAGGTAGGGTAGAAAATTCAAGTGTAAGTTGTGAACTTGTCCATCTAGCACCCTTCTTCATCAAATGAGCAAACCCTAAGCATAAGGAGCAAGAAAGGTAGGGTTCTAGAGCTTTAGAGAAATTTCTACCATGGAACAACAAGGTTCCAACCTGAAGAAAGGTAGGAGAAAGGATAACAAAGAAATAAACAGATAAAAGAAGGGGATTCTTACTCTTTTAGGTCAAGATCACTAGAAGGAAGCCTTTTAAACCCTAAAAGGAAGTCAATTGCAACTCTAGATTCTTTTTCCAAGAAGATCCCCTCGTTCTCCTTCCTTGGATAGGAAATTCGTAGAAGAATAGAGGGAGAATGAGGTTCATAGAAGGAGGGAAGTGGTGGAGAGCAAATGGATTGTGTTGGTGCTTAGGGATAAATATATGAAACTTTAACATAAACAAAAATAAATAGTTGAAGTTCTAGTATATTTCCAAGTGTCCATGGTCTTAAACTATTAAGAATATACAAGAACACACACAAGAAGCTCCCCCACCTTCCATAGATACATTCTTATCCCTCTTTTCTTGAATTTCCAAGAAAAACAAATAATTCATTAGTTGATAGCTACTAAAGGTAGCTCATCCTTGACGGGGTAAACCCTAAAGTACCCTTGGAGAAAACACCTTCAAAACAAGAATTAAATAGGTTCCCCATGGATCAAAAAGCTCAATAATGATGAGAGAATATCCAAGGAACATAATGCAAGTGATACATTTCAAAGAAAACCTCTCAATTGGGTAAATTATAGAAAAGTCCAAAATATGCATAAAATTGCATAACTTGCTCAAACAGTGTCCAAATTGGACCAAATTTGAAACTTAAGCTTATCTTATGATTTCAAAGCATATAAAAAGGTTATATTAGTGTTATAAGAATTCAATTATGATAATTAATCTTATTCAACTCAGTAAGCAAGTTTAGGGGCCTTACACCAATCACTTTAGAAGTGAGAAATGTGGGACTAAAAATGGCTGAGAGGTTGTGAAATATAAAAAGCGTAGTGGCTAGAATACAACATTCCCACACATATTTCATAAAGTTTGAAAATTTTATAAATGGCAAAAGTAAAGGCGACTTAAACTATGTCTTTCAGCATGGGTAGCTTGTGTCTTTGAACCTTTCCTATAATGGTTCATCTTTATCTGGACAGACATGGTGAACCACAGTTTGAACGAGACTATCTGATTCAAATTTCAATGAGTTGTGCATATACAGTGAGGGCATTAGGATATTTTCGTATCGTGTGTGCATTACATCCTACACAAGAATCTCCTTCATGAGCTCTCTAGTGAGTATGTCCAACTAACATAAATCCCAAGTTAGGGTTACACTCACATAGAAGGGATCTCCCAAGGGCGTAATGTCAAGTACTACACCCTACAAAATATGGCCTTGATAGGTATTTTCTATATGCTCAAAATGCAAGTATACGCTATTGTAGTAATGTAGGCCTATGAGGCTCGAATGTCGAACATAGGGAAACGTTACTTCAGAGACTAGTACAAACTATAGTGCATCAGCTTAGGCCGAAGAAAACTTGAATGATTGGTTTGGTTATCTGAACAAAAATGAAATCTAAATTGTGGTTGTTGTTCTCAGTCTTAGTGCATTCCATAGGATAATAGTTTCACCACAGTTATCATTGCATTTTAATCCTATTACATTAATAAAAACTTCTCCTAACTCTGGATTAAGAGCTTGTAGTAAGAATTACACACTCTTGTAGTGTAATTCACTACCTCACCTAATACCAACCCCACTCTCGTATCGGTTGTGTTATTAGATAGGTGCTTTATTGAATTCTTTGGGTGTCCCCTCATGTTGTTAAACCAAATTTCCCAAAGGGTTTTTTGAAATGTGTATTTCTATGAGTTCCGACTATTAATCCTTTTTGAAAGCAATTAAAAATCCAAATACTATCCATGGTGATCAAGCACAAATAGTTCATTCATTCACATAGAAAGAAATCTAGAAATCAAGAGAAATTGATTGATTAATTCATAAGAGTCAAATACAATACAAAACCAGGCTACTCTCGGGTTCTAAGGAACATGGGTCCCCTCATTCCATAGACAAAAACATAAAAGGATAAAGGAAAAATGTGGAGAACATGAAGAACCCCTGAAGTATACGGTTCAAACACTCCCTTCTCGTGCACATGCTAATTTTCTACCTTTCGGCTGCAATTCCATCCGCTACAAGTTCCTGGATCATTTGGTTTGCCTCCTTCCTCTTTTCTATCTCTTCTACTTGCTCTACCTTGTTGTGCAATGGAAAAAGACTTGATAAATAGGTCTAGCCATAACTCCCCTTAGTCATAGACATGACTTAGGATGAGTTAGAACCTCAACCATTGGATTAAATGCAACTTTTAGATCTGCCTAATACCAATCCATCGGTACTACCAACTTATTTAATTTCATGGCCACCTATCAAATTGTTGGTACTACTGACTGTGTGTCGATAGTACCAAGTTGCTTCAAATTTCTTTGAAAAAAAATGTTGTAACATTGTCGGTAGTATCAACAGTCCCTTCGGTACTACCGAGTCTTCTCCATTCCGTTCCTTTGTAATACTGAGCAAATCTCGATACCACCAACTCCAAAGTCGGTAGTATCGAGCTGTGTAGATTCTTGCACATTCCTAAAATGTACAAAATTCGAACATAAGCTTTAGAAAATTATTAAAACACTGGAAAATATTAAAATTATGCAAATTTGATGCAATTGGGTAACACATTCTAATATTAATAAATCATGCACAATTAATATGAGATTTGACCACAAAGTGCACAAAAATCAGTACAAAATAGCTTGTGAAAATGACAAATAAATAGTGCATCAAACTCCCATAAGCTTAAATGTTGCTCATCCTCGAGCAACACAATCTCAAATCTATTTGAGACAAGTCAGAAAAAGGACATAATAGTATGAATATCAATTCTCAACTATCCCCACTTGGCGGTCCCAAATTGGCTCTCATTAATCACTAAACAATTAACTGCTCTTTAGCGACCAAAAATTCCATAAAATATATCCACCCTTATATCAATGAACACTATCAAAAGAGTAGTTAACATCATACTTAGTCAGGCATTTGCTTGGTGCATTATGTGATTCCCTAATATACATTGCTTTTCCTAACTAGCAAGCTACTTGGAAGAAATTCTCCATATGAACATTGATGAGGAGAAAAATCATATAAGTGACCTACCAATAAGAGCAATGGATGGTATGAAATGGGTGGCAATTGAAGATACACAAGTACATCCAACTTATTTATGCAAAAGTATGATGAACCTATTTGAGTGAAAATAAGAGCATGCATGAATCCTAATGCTTATTTTGTCTTCAATGATACATGAATCAAGCAATCTCATCAACCAAACGAGAATGAAATAAGAAAGCAAAAGAATGTGTCATGTGGATTTCTTCATCTCTTCAAGAAGAGTTAAGGGAATACTTTCTCCCTCATAACATTAAAACATTGACAAACCTCTTTTTTGATTAGCTCATGATTTTAGCATGATTGGCATTATGCTTGGGCTTTGATCACATATTATTATTTTTCTATTCTTTTTCTTCTTCTTTTTTGATGTAGAGGTATGTCCCTACACTCAACTTTTATAAAATGAGATTAGTATCCACATGATAAACACAATTGAATGTTATGGAATGTATGTAATCTACATGAAATTGTTTATGCAACTAAAATGGTATGCACAAAATTGTTAATGCATACATGTGTACTTTTTTCAGATGCAATAAAAGTAAGCTAACTATCATGTCACCTATTATGTCATGCAATGAAACAAGAGAAAATAAATTGGATCACTTATTCATCTTAAGGTGGTGATTCAAAAATGAGTAAAGGATGGGAAGAATCACATAATTAAAAGACAAAGCCTTTCCTAAAATTATGATATGTCCCTCTCTAATGACTTGTGACAGGGTAACCTTAGGACTTCTTTCTTAGATTTTAATTTAAGGTCTCATTAACTGTTTGATCAACTTCAGATCAAACCCCATCTTCATCCACTTTTCATAAATAATTAATATGTCCATTCATATTAAATGTCATTAAGCTGACTGACCCAAACACTTCCTCTAACTAGTGCAACTCAACAAAATTTGCAACTAAGCCGCACTTTTCACTTAATTAATTTTCATTGCACATAACTGAGAGCATATGCCATTACTATGAATTAAGCTCCACGATTACACTAGATAGATGTGGATCCTACACTTGAAAGGATAAAACTAAAAATGCAAAAAAATGAATAAAACATAATAAAATAAGGCTAATGATAGAAATTGTTCCATCTACCCACCTAAGCTTGAATTTCACTATGTCCACATAGTCAAAATTCTAACTATAGAGGTGGAACAATGGTACTGCATCACATGGAAGGTGGTGGTGGATGAGGCATGGTGGGATCATATGGTGGAAACATCCCCTGAAAATCCGATTTTTGTGGCGGCATGGGTAGAAGTTATTCATAGCCACTAAAATATCCTTAATTCCAGTAATGATCAAAGAATGTTTGTTGGTACCCCTACATTCGCTGTAGGCACAAATGAATTTTCTCTTGGTTGGCCAAGAGAAGATGCTCATTGTGAATAATCACTTACTAGTTTTCATACAGTCATCCTTGGACATCATGGATATCCGCCAATGTAGCTGACTATTGCTGTTGTCCCTTCTAGATCTTCTACATCATCTCGTACATACCTACCATCGGATGTGGGTCATCCTCCTGAGCGAGTGGGGGAGTGGAATAAGTGGAAGCTACAAAAAGTCATGGAATCTTGCGTGGAACCTATCTCCTTATAATAGGGATGGTAGGCTCTGCTTCCTCTTCCTCTTCAGCTTGCTCCTCCTCCTTAGCGTCGTCATCTTCTTCCTCCTCCTCGCCTGAGCTAACCACGGGCCATTATAGGAGGTTTACCCCCTACAGGTCGAAGATGGCATCTGGCAGCTTCCTTTCCTTGTAGTGGGTCCCCACTGTACAACACACATATACGTCCTCCAAGAGCGTGTTGACGAGGCCATATCTCCTGAAATGCTTGAGATCTAATTTTGATGATGGCTGTAGTGACTTGGTTTTGGAGAGGTCAAGGTGTAGATGGACAACAATAGTTGTGATCAACCCTCCAAAGTGAATTGGGGGTTTCCTCTAAAGATGTTGCCTCACTCCCATCACATGTAGAAAGAATAAGGATTTGAAGTTCATACTCTAGGATCTCATCTCCAGCATCTTGAACAGGAAGTAAAAATTGACCCTCTAACACTTCCCTTTTCCTTGAGATGACTTTGCTAGAAGAGTGTTGGTGATGAGGCGATGAAGCACACGAGCAAAAGGATGCTCAATGTCCATCAAGGAAATGTTGTCCCAGATGATGTGTTAACCTTTTGGCAGACCAGTAAATAGCTCCCACGCGACCTCAAAGTTGAAGTTGTCGGGGTAGTAGCGGTCGCCTTCACATGGCCATTTGTACATTGAACTTCTAGAACGTCATTATAAACTCAGTGTTGTAGACTTAGAAATGGATCTCTCCGATCCCCCAGCCATCCCCATGCTCAGGGATGATGCAGATCTCCAAGGATTCCATGAACTCATAGACAAGGTTAGGGTATGTAGGCCAATCACTGAAGAAGGGTGGTCGCCTACTATCCCCTGACGCTCACATACCTTCTACTTGCTGCCAGTGAAGCTGATGGAGTCAAGGAAGGCAAAATATCCATATCATGTTGCAATAATCTCCCACTTGTGCAACTCCTTGTATATCTTCTTGATGTTAACATTGGGATGTGCTATCCGGCTTGGTTTGGGAACCAAGTGAGGAATCCCTGCCGATGAAGAAGTCTCCCGTCTTGAAAACATATTCCTAGGATGAACAGGATTAGAGAGATTAGAGGTCAGTGTAGCATCTAGATGCTCAGAGTTACTCGCGGATGCTAGCTCGAGGGAGGAGAAGAGAAGGTGTGAAGAAAATGGATTCACATCCCTCCCTTTTATAGTTGTGGCTGCCAACCTGTGGTGGCATTGGTAGTATCAACGATTGGATGAGAATCTGTGTGCTCAGTGCTACTGATGGTCGAGATGGTTTGATTTCTTTGCGGATTGCCATGGGTCAGTAGTACCGATAGTATGCCATTAGTACCGACATGTCCCACAGATCAGTGCTACCAACCATCAGATGTGGTTGATTGACCTCAACTTACTAGGATGTAGCTTCAACCTAGAATTAAACAAAATGACTTTTTGTCCTGGAGTGAACGTCTTATGAGAAATATGGCAATCATGAAATTGCTTCGTTCTTTCCTTATAGATTCTTGAGCTCTCATAAGAATCAAACCTATGCTCATCCAATTCATTCAATTCTAACAATCGCTTTTTTCCTACATTGTCCAAATTGTAATTGAGTTTCCTTAGAGCCCACTTTCCTTGTGCTCTAACTCCATGAGTAGATGACAAGCCCTCCCATAAACCTACCTAAAAGGTGTAGTACCTATAGGTATTTTACAAGAGGTCCTAACATTGAGCAACATGCTCCAATTAGTCTTGTTAGTTGAAACTATCTTTCCCATATTCTACTTTATCTCCCTATTGGACACTTCAACTTGGCCTTGAGTTTGGGGATGATATGGAGTACCTACTCTATGTTTCACCCCATATTTAGTCAAAAGCTCCCCAAATTTCATGTTAGTGAAGTGAGAACCACCATCACTAATTATCAACCTGGGCACCCCAAACCTATAGAAATTGTGGTCTTATACAAATCTACATACCACATGTGCGTCATTGGTGTGGGTTGGAATTGCTTCCACCCACTTAGATACATAGTATACAACAAGTAATATATAGAGATCTGACTTTGAAGACACGAAAGGGCCCATGAAGTCTATGCCCCATAAATCAAACACCTCTATTTACTGAAAAACATTCAGAGACATTTCATGTCTTTTTGACATATCACCTACAGGTTGACACATATCACACTGACGAATAAAATTATATGCATCTTTTAAAATTGTAGTCCAATAAAAACCACATTCTAAGACCTTATACACTATACTAGAACTAGCATGATGACCTCCTGTAGGTAAAGAATTCCAGTGTGCCAAAATACTCTGAAATTCACAATCTGGCACACACTTTCTCTGAATATCATCCCTACACTACCTAATTAGAACATGTCATTCCATATGTAGTACCTCAAGGAATGGAAGAATCTTTTCTTCTATTGGTACCCCCAATCTCCTGGCAGCTCTCCACATGCCAAGTAGTTCACAATGTTTGTGAACCATGGGTCTTTTCTTTTCATAGCAAAGAGCTGCTCATCATGGAACTCTTCCAAAATGGGTACCCTAATATCCTTTTCATCCACCCTTTCCAGCCTATATAGATGATCTGCCATCACATTTAGGGTGTTGGCTTTATCCTTGATCTCAATGTCAAATTCCTACAATAACAAGATCCACCTAATCAACCTAGGCTTGGCATCTTTTACTGCAACAAGTATTTGATAGCTATGTGATATGTTCATACCACAACCTTAGCCCCAATCAGATATTGATGAAATTTTTCAAAAGCAAAAACAACTGCTAACAATTCTTTTTCAGTTGTTGTATAACTAAATTGGGCATCATTTAAAGTTTTAGATGCAAAAGAGATGATGATAGGGACAGTCTCGATGCTGGCCTAGAATAGCCCCTACCATGTAATCTGATGTGTCACACATCAGCTCAAAAGGTTGGCTCCAATCTAGAGCCTAGATAACAGGTGTGTAGACCATCTTCTCCTTCAACAACTCAAAATATTTCAAGCATCGCTCATCAAATTTAAAGCCGACATCCTTTTCTAATAATTCAGAGAGCGGTTTAGCAATCTTTGATAAATCCTTGATAAAGCGGTGATAAAATCCGACATGTCCTAGAAAACTCCTTACTCCCTCCAATGATGATGGTGGAGGTAGTTTGGAGATCACCTCTATTTTTATCGGGTATACCTCCATGCCTCTATTGGACACTTTGTGTCCCATGACAATTCCTTCACTCGCTATCATTTAACCCTTCTCCCAATTCAACACAAGGTAATGTCCTCGCATCTTTGCAAAACTTTATTAGATTATCAAGGCAATCATCAAATGACTCCCCATACACCGAGAAATCATCCATAAACACTTCCAGACATCACTCTAACATATCAGAAAAAATGGTAAGCATCCATCGCTGGAAAGTGGTTGGTGCATTGCAAAGACTGAACAACATACGGCGATACGCAAATGTGCCATAGGGACAAATGAAGGTCAACTTCTCTTGATCCTGAGGCTCGATGGAAATCTTATTGTATTCCAAATAATCACCGAGGAAACAAAAATGAGAGCGGTCAATGAGCCACTCTAAAATTTGGTTGATAAAAGGAAGAGGAAAATAGTCTTTAAGCATCGCGACATTCAGACGTTTGTAGTCAATGCAAACACACCACCCCATCACTAGTCTAGTAGAGATCAGCTCATCATTAGAACTAATGGTGACCGTTATTCCTCCCTTTTTAGGAACTACCTGGGTCGAACTAACCCAGTTTGAATAAGAGATATCATATATAATACCTATAGATAAAAGTTTTACTACCTCTTTTTCACTATCTCTGTCATGATGGGGTTGAGGCATCATTGAGGTTGCACTACATCTTTTGCTCCTTCCTCCAATCTGATCTTATGTTTATAAAACTAGGGGAGATGTCCTTTATGTCTTCCACTGACCAGTCGAATGAAACTCGATGGTTATTTAGCACCCCAAGCAGTTGCTCCTTTTCCCGCCCACTTAGTGAACCTAAAATTATGACTGGAAGTTTCTCCTCTTCTGCCAAGAAGATGTATTTCAAATGAGGTGGTAATGGCTTCATCTCTGACTCTGGGGGACTTAACAAAGATGGAATGAGTGGTGGTGGGGTGGTCTCAAATATTCAAAGTGCCTTGTATAGAAAGATGGCAAAATCTTGAGAAGAAAAACACACTCTTTTAAAAAGCATTGTCTGGCATAATCATCTATTAGATTCATGAGACATTCCTCTAAAGGCAGTTATGGGTGTCCCTGGACAAGAGCGATTGAGGTTGCTTCTTAAATTATTGTTGGGCAAAATTCCTCCTCTTCATCATAAGGATGTTGCACCACCTTTTTTAGAGATGTCTCCTTTGTGTTGTCCAAGATGTCCACTTGTAGTGTGCCCTTATGCACCTGTGTCATTGCATGTGCCATCTCAACAAATGGCTTCCCTAGAAATAGTGACACATTTTCATGGACCTACTGTAGCATATGACATTGTGATTTATCTTTTATAGTCTATGTAGGCTCAGGCATTAGGATTAAAAATCGCTCCTCCCAGTTGCTCCAAGTCAGTCTTCCTCTACCCATCTCTAGAATCATGTCATCTGTGGCTTGGAATGGTCCCCTCGATAGAAGCTTGTTTCCTTGTCCATCCTGCATCTCCATGAAAACAAAGTCTATTGGAAACACAAACCTGTCTAATTTGATAAGAACATCCTCACAAATTCTATAGGGCCTCACCATAAAATTGTCTGCCAAGTGAATAGTCATATTTCTCTTTTTGGACTCCTATAGACCTAACTTCTTGAAAGTGGTCAAGGGCATAAGGTTGATGCTACCCTTGAATCAGATAAGGCCTCTCCAAACTTTGTCCTCCCAATAAAACAAGATATATTGAAACAACTTAGATCCTGCCTTTTTGGTGGCAATGTTCCCAGAATAAATGTGCTAACTTGCTCTTTCAGAACTACCACCTCGATATCATCAATCCTCCTTTTATTGTAGATCATATTTTTTTATAAAATTTCCATAAGAAGGGATCTGCTCAATTGTGTCAATTATAGGGATATTGACATGCAATTTTCTAAAGTTGTCTAAAAATTTCTGAAATGGTTGATCAACCTTCGTTGCTTTCAGACTATTTTGAAAGGGAACTGACTTCACCACTTTCCTTTGATGAGGTGGAATATATGTTTTTTTCCTTGTTTCCTTTGTATCATCAACCTATTCCTCAATTGTCTTTTCCTCTGCTACAACACCTAGTTCAATTGCATCCGTTATCACTGCCTTGTCTGTAGCTCTTGTAGTTTCACCTGCATCCGAACTAGATGGTGCATCATTCAACAATTTCCTGCCACTGTGAGTAAAACTACCTTGACCTATTCATTTCCAGAAGGCACATTGGTGTTGGTTGGGAACCCATGCTGACTAGGCTTCTTCAAGGTAGCCACTTCCGTTTCTATTTGAGAAATTTGTGTTTCAATATTGCCGATTTGTGTCCCTTGGTTTTGAAGTTCTCTTTGAGTCTGTCTGATCAGCACTTCATTTTAGCTTACTAGCTTTCTGAGAATTTCTTCAATACAGTCTACCTTACTGGGACCCATGTCTTGTTGATATTGTGATTGGGCACCAACCTATTGTGGCTTATAATGTTGATCCTGGGATGGGTCCTACTGAAAATTGTTGGGGTCCTTCTAGGAGAACTTAGGATCCTACCTCCAAGAATAGTCATTGTTCTTGTACTGTTGTTTATGGTGTGCAAATTTGTACTCCTCATCCTCTCCTTCCAAAGAATGTCCATCCTTAGCACACAACTTTTTAGTAATTAAGTCCAACTTTTCATTCAGTGGGGAAATGATCTTGGACTCGTCGACACATTTAAGGGTTGTTAGGTGCTCTCTCATCTCCCCATGTCTGATTCTTGGACATGTTCTGTAAGATCTCATGACAGCAGGCAAGTTTGTTGTTGAGGAAGAAGCCTGCTCCAGTGCTATCAAGCGTAGTCCTCTCACCCTTGTACATACCATAGTAGAAGATCTTCGCCTGACCTAACAAATCAATGACATGATGGGGGATCTTCCACAACATATTTTGGAATCTCTCCCATGCCTCAGATGACTCTTTAGCTTGCTATCTAAAGTTATGGGTCTTCTTTATCATGTCATTTGTCTTTTGTGGTAGAAAGTACCACTCGAAGAAAGCATCAATCATTTGGTCCCACGTCTCAATTCACTCATCGTCAAGTTTTTTAAACCAAGACTTAGTATTGTCTGTCAAATATGATGGGAATAGCTTCAAGTACATGTCAGTCGCCGATATCCTATCTATCTTGATCATACCATAGCTCCTCATAATTTTGGCCATGAAAGGCATGCGATTTGACTAATGACACCAATTCTTGATTGATGTTGTAGTTGCCAACATTGATTGCTTGTCTTTTGATTGACCCTTTTTGAGAAGTAGAAGAGGAAGCCTTAATCCTTTCCTAGATTCTTTGCTCTTCTACTTGGTCACCCATTTTTCTAGCTCAGGTGGTCAGGTCCTTCAGGCAGAGGTGTAGGTGGTGGAGTTTGTTGAATCTTTCCAAGTATCTTTCATACTCCCATTCTCTCTGAAGGAATTCTACTTGACCTAAGTTTGGTGAGGACGACTCTCCGTAGTCGTGGGCTCGGGTATGTAGCATGCACTAGTACCTAAAAGTAGTAAAAATGGTTGTAAGATCACAGTACTAATAGTAGAAATAATAAAAAATTGAATATTTAGCTTTGAATGAAATAAATAAATAAAAAGAGTTGGCCTAGAATGGCCAACTACAACACTCATAGTGTCAAAATTACTGTTTCACTGGAAACGACACCAAAAACTTGATATGTATTTTCTATGCGCTCAAAATGCAAGTTGTTGGGTATTGGGGGAGGCAGAGAAGGCAGCGGAAACAAAAATGTTCTCCTCCCAAACCCAGAATAAAGGAATCGCGCCAACGTATATACAATAGGAAGGATGGTTTGTAGAGGCATACCTTGTCCTGAGGCTTGCTCAGTGATGTTACCTCGCGGCTTGCGTGGTCTTCACTTCTGATCTTGGACGGTGTCTGTGCAGCTTCTGGCCTCACCAGGACAGTCAGGATTAACAGTTGTCCTCCGAGCGGCAGAAGTCTCCCGCCTCTGAAGTAGTCCACATGGACCACCTAGAACTCCAATCTCCTTGTCCCACAAGGAATCATAAGGAGTCATACCCTCCTATTGGCATACTAGTCACTGACACACTCTCCATCCACCAATCACTTTTCTACAGTTGTCTTTCCCTTATTGTGCCTCCCTTATCGGGTAGCACTTGCTCAGGCTCTCTCCGTTACCACAACCAGAGAGAACAACAACTTTACAGAGAAACTGGTGTTATGAGTTGTTGTACCTGAGAAGGCCCCAATACCCAAATATATAGGAGGGTCATGGGACAGGGTTCTCTACCCCGGGCAATGCGGGATTAAAGCAAGAGTAGAAGGGTTCAATATTTTCCACAAAACAACCAACTGCGCCAGCTGAACCGATCGTTTCAAGAATGAGCTGGTCGATTGGGGACCTGAGTCGATCGGTTCACACCTCAACCGATCGGTTGAGGCACTTGAGCCGATTGGTTCACTTCTGAACCGGTCGGTTCACTGCCTTGGTCAGTTCCCGATCGACTTTTCCTCTTTTGTTTCAAATTGATCCAAATACCAATCCTTGTTCCAATCAAATTGAACAAGTGAAATGAAGAGAAATTTCTTGCCAACCCGACTTTCCCAACTCGCTCGTTTGGACTAGTTGAGCTGATCGGTTCAACCCTTGAACTGGTCGATTCAGCCTGTCCTGAGCTGATTGGTTCATCATATGAGCCGATCGGTTGGGAGTGCACACTGTGCAAAATCAGTCAATTGTAGTTTCAATCAATCTGATACTCTAATCAATCGGTCCAACACCTTGAACACTATGATATTGATATATCAATTGATTGAGTGTTTAATTGAACTACTAAACTCCTTTAGTAATCAATCTAAACATCGTTTGTGGATAAACTCCTCTTCCAGGTTAAATCCTATGTGTGTGACCCTGCAGGTCCATTTCACATTGGCAGTGAAAGTCTATAACACTTATGACTTCACAAGCAAAGAGCGGTGCCTAGTCACACATCAGTTCTACCCAAGTGAAATAGAAAGTTGGAGAACAACTTTCAATCCTACAATTCGTGAATGGTGTTACATTGAATGTATAATTCCTTTGTCACTGATATCCCGAATGAACTCAAGGCATAGAACAGTCATCCTTTCAACGTTCATTCACTTTCTTGATCTCAGAGTAGATTGGAGGAGATATGTATGACATCAATATCACATACTTATTCACACATGCCTGCACACCTATCTCAATCCTACTCATCAAGTGGCCATGGATATCAAACTCCCTCAGGAGGGACAAATCCCATATCGATCACTCACCCCTCAAAAGCCCCATGTGTCAAAGTCACCCAATCATCACTTTTGTAACAATCCATGTTTCAGGGCTGCGTTTGATGATGTCAAAGTGTACCCAATGACATGTGTTGAGTTAGTGATTTTAGGTCAAAGAATCACACTCACCACCATCACTATGAGAATTGACTCTGACTACCATGTCATGGTTCCATGTGTCAAACTCACGATGGGTCTGTCCAGTACACTTGTTCTCTAATAAGTACCTATGTGTTTGGTTTGATATCTCCATATCATGACTAACGAGATTTTGTCATCAACCAACACCACCATCTAGTCTTGTGTGTCATTGCTGTCTATCTACCTTCCATAATGACATCTGACTAGGGACATAATAAGAATGTACAAACTCTTAGCATCCCTATGATCTCATCGTTCAGGTCTTGAACCTGAAAGCATACGTCATTGAGTACTGTCATTCTCTAGACATTCAATCTGTTCTATCATTATCTCATATGACTGAACCAGAAAGAATTGGAAGCTTGCCTTTGATGTTTATCAAGTCAATCTTAATGTATCCCACCAACATTCCCATGATTGGCTCCCAGGGCATACATACCAACAGACTCCCACTTGCACTGTGAGCCAATCACCCTTGAATCATATTCATAATGATCTTCAAACATGTCCCACATGTTACTATGCTCTAGTACTAACATAGTGAGTTATGGCAACACTTTGCGAAAGTCGATATCAACTGCATGTCTCTCATCTCTTCGTTGTACGTCATACGTATGAGATGGAGTTGCCGTAATATGCGATCTAGTATTCCTTTGCTAACCTTTAGCCACATTGCATGACCAAGCACATCTAACTTGTCATTAATGACTAGAATAACTATAAGTTCATCTCTATGAACTCCTAGATCCATATAATATCCACTTCTATTCTCTAACACATGGATACTTGGATTTTCCTTTTAAAACAACTTTATTGGAATGTTTTCATTTATCAACAAACATTCACTTTTATATATATCCCGTATATGTTCTGCGATTAATTTTCTGTCCCTTTTTGGAAGTTCGCATCAGTGTAACTCTTTACAGTGAACCCTTCCTTATTTCCATAGAACTAGTACTTCTCAAGTACTTATCAAGTTCTTATGGTATTCTAGTAACCCTTACTGGAACTAGATAGACATCCACTCATCATGTCCCACATACAAGTTATCAGGATGAGCACATCATATTGTCATGTCCTACATACAAGATGATGAATGTGTTTTATTCTTTCTATGTCCATACATGCAAGATAATGGGATGATTACATACATGATAGATCCATATCTATTCTTAGTGTTCCCATTCCTCATAAGAATGGGACACTTGGTGTAAAGACCATGTCTCTACTAAAATACCATGGCAATCAATAACATCAAATGTGTGGCAGCGGAAGAAATAAAACTTGACTTTATTCAAAATGTATAAAGAGTACATTACAAAATTTCCATAAAGGAAGTACAACTTTATACAAACATAGGATCTAGGTATAGGAAGACTAAGACTAAGCAAATATTGTCTCCAAACAAAACAACTTAATATATAAAAGCAACTATGATCATGCAAGCTATATGTTCCTTTTCTTCTTATCCTATCCTTAGCCTTAGGTTCACCAAGCTTCCATGCACACACTGATCCTAGCCTGGATGGTTGGGGTCATCGAGCAAGAGAAAGATAAATGTATGTGTTATTCAAGAGAAATAGGACAATTAAATAATCTAAAGCATTGCAATATAAAAGATTCTCTACAATAAGAGATTTCAAAAGAAATGAGGCAAGCATATTAATAAGAGGGAGAAAACTGCCATAATCAATCACCACAATAATAATCACATAACATGAATATATTAAGACACAAAGTCATCTCAATGTAGGGTGAGGCACCTACCGGACCTCACCAGTGGTAGGGGGACTAAAACCCCAGTGCCTATAAAAAGTGGCAGGGGGACTAAAACCCCAGTGCCTAATATATAAAATGGCAGGGGGACTAAAACCCCAGTGCCCGAAAGGAGGACTAAAACCTCAGTGCCCTATGGGTGGTTTGTACTCATGTACACTACATTGTCATTTGGCCTAAAATACATCATGCTTAATAGTCACTTGACAGTAGTGAGAAATATAACAACATTGCAACATAGCATTGGGAATAAAACCCAAGGAATAATCTCAATAAATGGGCCATCATAGGCAACAACAATATCCAAAAACTCCAAGTAAATGAGCCAACATATGTAGTAGCAAGATTCATATAATGAATGGGCCACAAAGGCAAAAGAAGCATTAAATAAGTAAGGAGCCAAATATAGGCAATCACAAGATCCATATATTTCAATTAGATGAGCCAATATGGTAACAGAAGCATCAAATAAGTAAAGAGCCAAATATAGGAATATTGAAGGATAACAAGGCTAGCACATCTTTAAGGTAGGGTTGGATAAGAGCCCAACTGAAGGATAGGTAATTTGCACATATTCATTCCACATAGATTTCACATTCATCATATATGTCACATACATGAATATGATTCACATACATAGGAGCCACATACTAAAGTAGGCTTCACATACCTATTTTAATTAATTACCATCACATTCACCAGTCTGATTGTATACAATTCCATATTTCCCTAATTACATCATTACACATGTATTAGTATATATAAGGCTTAAAGCATAGGAAAACCTTAATTTTACAAAACCGTGATTGAAGGTTCAAAACGTAGTCTAATAGATTAGTCATATTCTCCTGAATAATAAAAATATTTTATTTTACAATTTGGACTTAAAATGAATTACTTATGCATTTTAGAACATTTTATGCACATAAAAAGGCATTCAAAGAAAAATTCGAAAAAGGAATCCAAATCATGACTCAACAACTTCAAAATCGAGTTCTAAATTAAAAATCCTTTCCATTGACTATTTATTTGCATTTTTATGACCATGGATCGATTTACTATGAATTAAGCAAAATCGACCAATCAGAATGCAAGAAAAATCCACGTAGGCTAAAAAGGCTTGCGCCAAGGGCGATTGAGCAGAGGGAGAAATTACCAAAATACCCTTGGTCGGGTGATACCATCAACTGATCCCGTGGGGGTAATGTGGTCATGTGAACCTCGCAATGACCTTCAGCGAGAAAACAAAATAGAACTTGAAATTACGCTACTGTCCCTGCAGTGTAAATCGTGAAATCAGAGGTGCGAGGATACAAAGGTCATTCCCTAACCTGTGATCTTCGTTCGCTAGCCATGGCGATGGCATGCATCTGGAGCTCGACTCCAGTCTGAACTCGTGCCAACAAGCTACGAACTAACGCAGAAGGCCGCAGACAAACCCGTCGAGGCACGACGAAGTTAGGGATCCCCTCGCCATAGGGCGACGACCACCAGGGCCATACGACAGGTCTGTTGGTATGTATGCCCATAGAGCAAGTCATATGATGATTGTAATGGGATACTTTGTAAATGATTTGAATAATAATAAAGGCAATTTCCGATCTATATGTTTAAACTATTTCTGAGATGATGGTGTAACATGATAGATGTCTAAAGAATGATTTTACTCAATGACATATGCTTTTAGGTTAAGGACCTAAATGATGAGATCATGCAGATGTCAAGAGTATACATTCTTGCGACATAATCTCATTAGTCATGATATAGTGATATCAAACCAAGCACATAGGTACTTGTTAGAGAACAAGGTACCAGACAGACCCACCGTGAGAGTGAGACATGGAACCATGACTTGGTAGTCACAATCAGCTCTCACAGTGATGGTGGTGAGTGTGATTCTTAGACCTGAAATCACTACACTCAACACATGTCATTGGGTACACTTTGACATCATCAAACGCAGTCCTGAAACATGGGTTGTTATAAAGGTGATGATTGGGTGGCTTTGACACATGGGGCTTTTGAGGGGTGAGTGATAGATATGGGATTTGTCCATCCTGAGGGAGTTTGATGTCCTTGGCCACTTGATGAGTAGGATTTATAAAGGCATGCACATTCACGTGTGAGTCAATATGTGATATTGATGTCACACACATCTCACCCAGTCTGCTCTGATATCAAGGAAATGAATGAATGTTGACAGGATGACTATTCCATGCCTCGAGTTCATTCAGGATATCAGTGACAAAGGAATTATACATTCACTGTAACACCATTCACAGATTGTAGGATTGAAAGTTGTTCTCTAACTTTCTATTTCACTTGGGTAGCACTGATGTATGACTAGGCACTGCTCTTTGCTTGTGAAGTCATAAGTGTTATGGACTTTCACTGCCAACGTGAAATGGACCTGCAGGGTCACACACATAGGATTTAACCTGGAATAGGAGTTTGTCCACAAACATGTTTAGATTGATTACTAAAGGAGTTTAGTGTTCAATTAAACACTCAATTAATTGATAGATCAATATCATAGTGTTCAAGATGTTGGACTGATTGATTAGAGTATCAGATTGATTGAAACCACAATTGACTGATTCTGCACAATCTGCACTCCCAACCGATCAGCTCATGTGATGAACCGATCGGCTCAGCTAGGTGAACTGATCGACTCAGGTAGTGAGTCGATCGGCTCATGGACAGGGTGAACGATTGCTTCAAGTGTTGAAACGATCGGTTCAACTATTGCAACCGGGCAAGTTGGGAAAGTAAGATTGGTGAGAAATTTCCTTTTGTTTCACTTGCCCAATTTGATTGGAACAAGGATTGGTATTTGATAGCAATTAGAAACAAAAAAAAGAAATTCAACCGGGAACTGATCAGGACCACGAACCGACCGGTTCAGAAGTGAACCGACCGGTTCATGGGTCCCAACTGATCGGTTTAGGTGTCAACTGACCGGCTCAGGTCCCCAACCGACAGTTTCAGGAATGAAACGATCTGTTTAGGTTGTGAGTCGGTTGTTTTTGTGGAAAATCTCGAACTCTTCTACTCCTACTTTAGTCCCGCATTGCCCGGGATGGAGAACCCTGTCCCATGACTCTCCTATATATAGGGGTATTGGGGGCTTCTCAAAGTACAACTTAGTGCAACCAGTTGCTCTGTGAAGTTGTCGTTCTCTCTGGTTTTGGTAACCGAGAGAGAGGTCGAGCAAGTGCTACCCAATAAGGGAGGCACAACAAGGGAAAGACAACTGCAGAAAGAAACTGGTGGCAGGAAAGTGTGTTGGCGACTAGTACGTCAACAGGAGGGTGTGACTCCTTCCAATTCCTTGTGCGACAAGGAGATCGGAGTTCCAGGCAGTTCGTGTGGATGACTGTAGAGGCGGGAGACCTCTATCGCTTGGAGGACAACTGTCAATCCCAATAGTCCTGGTGAGACCAGGAGTCTTCAGTCCTGGTATGACCAGGAGCTACACAGACACCGTCCAAGACCGGAGGTGAAGACCACGCAAGGCGCGAGGTACTGTCTCCGAGCAAGCCTCGGGACAAGGTATGCATCCACAAACCACCTTTCCTATTGTATAGATGTTGATGCGATTCCTTTTGTTCTGGGTTTTGGGGAGAAAATTTAGTTTTCCGCTTCTTCTCTGCCTCCTATAAAACCCTACAGTGGTATCAGAGCCACGTCAACCGCTCTATATTTTAGGATTATCAATATGATCGATTTTGGTTTGCCACCTTTATTTATTGCATACGATGCGAATAAAATTGGCTTTATGCATGTCCAATCCACAAATCCCAAATATACATATATGATATGTAATATTAATGCACTCGATACGCGTCACCCTTAAATGAGTTTTGTGGTGGATGTGTAGCATGGTTATGGCCAATAAACCCTATATCTGTGTATGGTTGTATGTGGTTGCTTGCATCTCGGTCTGCGCACCGATTCCCTTTCTCCTTTTCCTGATGTAACTTGAAATAATTCGAGATTTCTTTTCCTACCTTTGCTCCCCATGAATGTAACTCGGGGTTTCACAATTCAGTTGTAAATATGATAGATTTTATTTCCTATTATGTGAAAGAACGGCGAATGACCTGGCTGACGACCTGAGACCATTGGTTCAAGGTGTGAACTGATCGATTGGTGTTCCAAACAACCGGTTCGAGGAGCGAGATGAGCGGGTGGTGACCTGAGGAGATGCACGACGACCGGTGAACCGATTGGATGGAGGCGCCAGTCGATCGGCTGGTGGCACCCGAACAACCAACTTGATGGCGAGCTGATCAGTCATGGAGATGAGCTGATCAAACCCAGCAAGGCAGGCACATATTTCATCTTATACAGGTTGCATGTGATGTAGACCTAGATGACTGTGATTCCTCTTGGCTCGAGGAATCACAATAGGATGGCCATAATCATTGCTTTTATCGTTTTGCATGTTTTCTGTGGGATATAACATGTATATGATACGTACTATATATTGTGGTGATTGGATATGTATATGTATATATAAAAACCAAATCCCTCATTAAATATTAAAGTTTTAGATGCCTTCCAAATGTGACACACGTGAAAAGCTTGATCGACCAAGTGTGGGCACGCCCAAGCGTGGTGCACCATCTATCTCGTGGAAGTGTGAAGGATGAATGTGTGGGTCTGCCCAAGCAGGGTGCATGTTCATCGTGTTGGACTTAACAAAGTGACCTAGATAGGATCTAGCACCTTGAGGCATGGAGATGATCATGGCAAGGAGTTGCATATGACATCTTTCAAGAGTTGCATATGATGCAATTGGCAAGAGTTTCCTAACTGGAAGATCTGAGTTGTGGGTGACAGCCCAAGCTGGTCCATGGCTCAGAGGATTTTAGGATCTTGACCCACTAGAAGATTGTACGCTACAATCTTCCAAATTGATGGTGAGGACTGTGAATTTGAGTCAAAATAGTGGGAGCGGTAATTAATTAAAGGCCTAATTAACTATCCTCAAATTTTATTCAAATCAAATCAAAAAGGTTTTGACAAAATGCAATTTTCTCTTGTAGAATGGCAAAGGAATCATCTTTTAAAATGGGCAAATTAATTGAGAACAAATTCCATAACTGGTTGAGGACTATGAGAAGTGTTCTACACAATCCAGATATACCAGGAGCCTTTGAATCCACTCTATGTACGCTTAATGCGTTGGTGAAGAGGAAAGAAAGTTCATTGATAGAGATCAATGGAACGAATGGTAAGGGAGAGAAGGGTTCTCTCACCAAACCAATTTCTTCTACATGGAGAGGATGGAAGGAATGATGGAAGAAGAAGTCAGAGATAGAGATCTCTACTTCTGGTGTATACGTGATAGAGATTAACTTTACTACTTCTTCGTCATGGGTACTTGATACCAGATGCAGATCTCACATTTGTTCAAATGTGAAGGATCTTAAGAGAAGTAGGCCTTTGGGGAAAGGTGAGGTTGAACTACGTGTTGCCAATGGGGCAAGGGTTGCCGCCAGTGCCATAGGAACCTATGAGTTAACTCTACCAAGTGGGCTAATAATAGAGTTGAAGAACTGCTATTATGTACTTGCCATAAATAGGAAAATCATTTCCGTCTCTTGTTTGGACAAAGATGGATTTGAATTTCTTATTAAGAATGGAAATTGTTCCATTTCTAAAGATGGGATCTTTTATGGCAGTGCCCCAATGTCTTATGGTCTATCCTTGATAGATCTAGAGACAAATGTATACAACGTAAACACCAAAAGGCAAAAACTCAACAACTCAAACGAAACATATCTTTGGCATTTTCGTCTAGGGCACATAAATGAGAAGCGCATTTCTAGACTCCAGAAAGATGGTTATCTAGACTCTTTTGATTATGAATCAATAGAGACATGTGAATCTTGTTTGTTGGGCAAGATGACTAAGACTCCCTTTTTAGGTAAAGGTGAGAGAGCTAGTGATCTATTAGGACTCATACATACTGATGAATGTGGGCCTTTTAGAACTAATGCCAGAAATGGGTATCAGTACTTCATTACCTTCACTGATGATTTCAGTAGGTATGGCTATGTGTACCTGATGAAACATAAGTCAGAAACCCTTGAAAGGTTCAAGGATTTCATGAATGAAGTACAGAACCAACTTGGTAAAAGTATTAAGGCACTTCGATCCGATCGAGGTGGAGAATACTTAAGCTAGGAGTTTGAGGACCTTCTGCGAGCCCGTGGTATTGTATCACAATGAACTCCGCCAGGAACACCACAACATAACTATATGTCTGAAAGAAGGAATCACACATTGTTGGATATGGTGCGATCAATGATGAGTTTTGCTGATCTTCCGATTTCCTTCTGGGGTCATGCTCTTGAAACCACCGCGTTTACACTTAACCGTGTACCGTCTAAATCGGTTCAAAAGACACCATATGAGATATGGACTGGGAAGCGTCTCGATTTGTCTTTTCTGAAGATTTGGGGGTGTGAGGCTTACGCTAGGAAAATGTTTCCTGATCAGCTTGGACCCAAATCCGATAAATGTTATTTTGTTGGATACCCCAAGGAAACGAGGGGATACTATCTATACCACCCTACTGACAACAAAGTGTTTGTTGCCAGGATAGCTGTGTTCCTAGAGAAGGAATTTATTTCCAAAGGAAATAGTGGGAGGAAAATAGAGCTTGAAGAGGTTCAAGCCCAACAAGAAAACATTGAACCGGTAGATGTACGAGAGGAAAATGGAGATTCACAAGGTGTTGTGGAAACTCATTCTCCTCAGGTAACAAAAGGACCTCGTAGATCTAGTAGGACCCGCCTTGAACATGAGAGGTTTGGATACCTTGTGACTCAGGAAGGTGGAGAGTTGATCATAGATGATGATCCAACTACCTACGTAGAGGCTATGGAGGGATCAGATTCTGAGAAATGGCTTGAAGCCATGAGATCCGAGATGGAATCCATGTACTCCAACAAAGTATGGACTTTGGTGGAACCACCCGAAGGGGTAAAACCCATATGGTGCAAGTGGGTCTTTAAGAAAAAGACCGACATGGATGGCAATGTGCAAACTTATAAAGGTAGATTGGTTATGAAGAGATTTCGACAAGTTCAAGGTGTTGACTATGACAAAACCTTTTCTCCAGTTGCTATGATTAAGTCCATCAGGATCATGCTTGCTATTATAGCTTATTATGACTATGAGATTTGGCAGATGGATGTTAATACTACATTCCTTAACGGGAATATAAATGAGGATGTGTACATAACACAACCTGAAGGTTTTATAGATCCAAAGAATGCCAATAAAGTCTGTAAGCTACAAAGGTTAATCTATGGATTGAAGCAAGCATCTCGGAGTTGGAATCTTCGATTTGATGAGGAAGTCAAAGTGTTTGGCTTTACTCAAAATGAAGATGAACCTTGTGTGTACAAGAAGGTTAGTGGGAGCTCGACCACATTCCTCATATTGTATGTGGATGACATACTTTTGATGGGGAATGATGTCTTAGCCTTAGAGAAGGTAAAGACTTGGCTTGGAATACTTTCTCAATGAAGGACTTAGGAGAAGCATCCTACATTCTAGGAATTAATATCTATAGAGATAGATCTAGAAGGCTTCTTGGACTAAGTCAGAGCACGTACATTGAAAAAGTGCTGAAGCGGTTCAGCATGGAGAACTCAAAGAGAGGCAACATCCCCATGCTACATGGAGTCACTGTCTCTAGAGCTCAATGTCCCCAATCTTATGAAGAGAGGGAGTGTATGAATGGGATCCCATATGCATCAGCCATCGGATCCATCATGTACGCTATGTTGTGCACACACCCAGATGTCTCGTATGCTCTCAGCATGACGAGCAGGTACCAGTCAGATCCCGGGGATGCTCACTGGATAGCCGTAAAGAATATCCTCAAGTACTTGTGAAGGACTAAGGATCAGTTTCTTGTTTACGACAATGAGGAAGAGCTGGTTGTAAAGCGTTACACCGATGCAAGATTCCAAACCGATAAAGATGATTATAGATCACAGTCAAGATTTTTATTTTGCCTTAATAATGGAGCTGTGAGATAGAAGAGTTCCAAGCAAGAAACAATTGCTGATTCTACTACAGAGGCCGAGTATATTGTTGCTTCACATGCAACAAAGGAGGATGTGTGGATCAGGATGTTCATCTCTGAACTTGGTGTAGTTCCCAGTAGCTGTGATGCAATTGAGCTTTATTGTGACAATAATGGAGCTATTGGACAAGCTAAGGAACCCAGATCACATCAGCGGTCCAAGCACATACTACAACGCTTCCATCTCATACGAGAGATCGTACAACGAGGAGATGTGAATATTTGCAAAGTACCAACTAAAGACAACATAGCTGATCCACTAACTAAGGCCCTTTCTCAGCAGAAGCATGATGGTCATGCTAGGTCACAAGGACTGAGGTTCCTTGGTGACTGGCTCTAAGTGCAAGTGGGAGTCTATTGGTATGTATGCCCATAGAGCAAGTCATATGATGATTGTAATGGGATACTTTGTAAATGATTTGAATAATAATAAAGGAAATTTCCGATCTATATGTTTAAACTGTTTCTGAGATGATGGTGTAACATGATAGATGTCTAAAGAATGATTTTACTCAACGACATATGCTTTTAGGTTAAGGACCTAAATGATGAGACCATGCGGATGTCAAGAGTATACATTCTTGTTTGGTCCCTAGTCGGTTGTTATTGTGGAAATAACCATAGACATCAATAACACTAAAGACTAGATTGTGTGTTGGTTGATGACAAAATCTCATTAGTCATGACATAGTGATATCAAACCAAGCACATAGGTAATTGTTAGAGAACAAGGTACCAGACAGACCCACCGTGAGAGTGAGACATGGAACCATGACTTGGTAGTCACAATCATCTCTCATAGTGATGGTGTTCAGTGTGATTCTTAGACCTGAAATCACTACACTCAACACATGTCGTTGGGTACACTTTGACATCATCAAACGTAGTCCTGAAACATGGGTTGTTATAAAGGTGATGATTGGGTGGCTTTGACACATGGGGCTTTTGAGGGGTGAGTGATAGATATGAGATTTGTCCCTCCTGAGGGAGTTTGATGTCCTTGGCCACTTGATGAGTAGGATTGAGAAAGGCATGCACATGCACGTGTGAATCAATATGTGATATTGATGTCACACACATCTCACCCAGTCTGCTCTGAGATCAAGGAAATGAATGAACATTGACAAGATGATTGTTCCATGCCTCGAGTTCATTCAGGATATCAGTGACAAAGGAACTATACATTCACTGTAACACCATTCACGGATTGTAGGATTGAAAGTTGTTCTCCAACTTTCTATTTCACTTGGGTAGCACTGATGTGTGACTAGGCACCGCTCTTTGCTTGTGAAGTCATAAGTGTTATGGACTTACACTGCCAACGTGAAATGGACCTGTAGGGTCACACACATAGGATTTAACCTGGAATAGGAGTTTGTCCACAAACATGTTTAGATTGATTACTAAAGGAGTTTAGTAGTTCAATTAAACACTCAATTAATTGATAGATCAATATCATAGTGTTCAAGATGTTGGACTGATTGATTAGAGTATCAGATTGATTGAAACCGCAATTGACTGATTCTGCACAATCTGCACTCCCAACCGATCGACTCATGTGATGAACCGATCGACTCAGCTAGGTGAACCGATCGCCTCAGGTAGTGAGTCGATCGGCTCATGGATGGGGTGAATGATTGCTTCAAGTGTTGAAATGATCGGTTCCACTGTTGCAATCAGGAAAATTGGGAAAGTAAGATTGGTGAGAAATTTCCTATCGTTTCACTTGCCCAATTTGATTGGAACAAGGATTGGTATTTGATACCAATTAGAAACAAAAGAAAGAAAGTCAACCGGGAACTGATCAGGACCACGAACTGACCGGTTTAGAAGTGAACCGACCGGTTCATGGGTCCCAACAGATCAGTTGAGGTGTCAACCGACCGACTCAGGTCCCCAACCAATCGTTTCAGGAATGAAACGATCTGTTCAGGTTGTGAGTTGGTTGTTTTTGTGGAAAATCTCGAACCCTTCTACTCCTGCTTTAGTCCCGCATTGCCCGGGATGGAGAACCCTTTCCCATGACTGTCCTATATATATAGGGGTATTGGGGGATTCTCAAAGTACAACTCAGTGCAACCAGTTGCTCTGTGAAGTTGTCGTTCTCTCTGGTTTTGATAACCGAGAGAGAGCCCGGGCAAGTGCTACCCGATAAGGGAGGCAAAACAAGGGAAAGACAACTGCAGAAAGGGACTGGTGGCAGGAGAGTGTGTTGGCGACTAGTACGTCAATAGGAGGGTGTGACTCCTTCCGATTCATTGTGCAACAAGGAGATCGGAGTTCCAGGCAGTCCGTGTGGACGACTGCAGAGGCGGGAGACCTCTATCGCTTAGAGGACAACTGTCAATCCCGATAGTCCTGGTGAGACCAGGAGTCTTCAGTCCCAGTACAACCAGGAGCTGCATAAACACCGTCCAAGACCGGAGGTGAAGACCGCACAAGGCGCGAGGTACTGTCTCCGAGCAAGCCTTGGGACAAGGTATGCATCCACAAACCATCTTTCCTATTGTATAGACGTTGACACGATTCCTTTTGTTCTGGGTTTTGGGGAGAAAATTTTTGTTTCCGCTGCTTCTCTGCCTCCTCTAAAACCCTACAAGGTCGCCAAGGCATCCAGAACAGGGGAGAAGTTCGAGGGTTTCTAATCGGGAAACAGACTTGCTCAAGGCTAACCGAAGGTCGGAAAAGCTTCGTGGATGGGTTGCGATCGAAGCCAAGCTTCGATGAGTGTGGAGATGCACTGAAACTTAGAAACCACCAAGAACCAGTGAGGTTGACGGTGGCTCTACAGGCTATGACATTCGGGGGCATCATGAGGCAAAACAAAGAAGGTGAAGTGGAGAACAGAGTCCAAGGAAGCTCACCGCCAAGCTAATTGAACGAAGGTGGCCAGAAGGATGAGTTCTCAGCCATTGTTGCCAGAGATCCACTTCGAGCCGGTCAGGGAGTTCAGGGCAGGATGCGATGAAATTGGAGGAAGAGAAGTGATGCGCGGGAACTGATGCTGCTCTAGGGGCCTTATATAGCCAGGAGGAAAGGCCTAGACCCCTCTTTGAACTGGCGGCGGAGAAGGAAGAGGTGACTTGGGCGTTTCTCACACAGTGTACAAAAGAAGTGGAGTAGGCACTCAAACAAACCATAATTCCAAGATGAATTCAAAGCAACTCAAATCATGAGAGACGATTGAGAAACCAGAGAGGAAGGAACTTGGGAAGCTCGAGAGGCCCAATTGTTCAGGCGTCGGAGGTAGGGGATGACTTAGTGGCCGTCAGATCGCGCCTGGGTCCATGATGATCGGATCCTGGCCGTCCAATGGTGCGCCAGCTAAGGGGTGCGTGGGACACATCAATTAAAGCAAAACTATGGCGTTACATGACTTAATAAATGAAATCGATTTAATATCTAAGGCTACACTATACTAGAAACTTGTAAAAATGATTTGAGGGGTCAAGACAACTCCAAAAGCCACCAAATTTGGACCACAGGTTCATATTAGCATTTAGAATGATGCCATATAATTAGATTTCGTATTTATGTCCAATAAGGTCCTTAATTAATATATTTCTCATTAAAGTGTATATTAATATATTAAAATGAATGAATTATATGAAAAGAATTCTTTCTATGAAACACATGAGTAAATTTCGAGATATTAAGCACATTAAGATTTCAATAATCATTTCTCAATTAAATAACATATTTTCATGAATTAAAATCATATTTTGAGGAGAGAGAAACAATTAAGGTTAATGTTCTCACACATTAACTCAAATACTCATTATTACTAATATATTTATCCTAAAAGCTGCAAATTAACATTATCCACTTATCATCTCTCATAAAACTTCATCTTGCATAATTAGTCCTTAATTATTACCTTAGGTGGGTTATTTTTGCAAACACCCCTCCATTTATATAAATGAGGGAAAAAGGTAATTTCAACCTTGAATTGTGCTCAAATTGCATAAGGAGTCCAAAAAGAATATAAAAGAAGGGAAATTTATGAAAAAGGTCCAAATGGACTAGAAGGCCAATAAAAGCTAAAAAGTGGGTAAATTGTAGGAAAGACCCTGGATTTCAATATGTTACAACACTCCACCCCTTAAAGAGGATTTCATCCCCGAAATCACAACAAGAGAGAAGAGACGGTGAGTGTGAAACATCCCAACCTTAAAAGACTTGATGGGTACTAAAATCTCTACACATAAACCAGGTGTTACCAAGGTTTCCACAACACCTATAGCCTTTTATCAAACACCACATAATTAGCATTTTTGCCTTATTAGCATAATCTCCATCATGAAGAGGTATCATATTTATTATACCATCACTTGTGCCACATTTTATTCAAAACAATTAATTCTCAATATTATATCATATGTATTTCCCTCATCAAGGGTCTTAAGCACAATTAGGGTTTACTAAGCCATTTCAACATTAATTAATGTATTAGGTCAAAACCTATATAACATGAATTAATTTTTCCATTATTCTCTTACAACTATCAAGTTGAATTACCACACATTATTTTGTAGAAAAAGTTAATATTATCCAACAAGTTATTAAGCCTATAACAATTCCAAATAATGTCCATATTGCACATTGTCATATCATCTTTGATACTCATATCCATGACATCATTAATCATTTTCATCCATTACACTTCATATTATAAAATATACATATTTTACATCAAATTAGGCATTTATGAATATTTATGTGAATCCAATTATTCATTATCATGTTTGAGTCATTATACTCATTTTAGTGAATAGGATGTAACACATTAAATATTAATGAATTAATTCATATATCAAGTTATGATGAGGTATTCATTAGAGAACAAGGTGATATACCTTATATATATTGATAACTTTGTGACTATAATCCATTTATATGCATTAAGGTATATTATGTGATGATGACACCTAATGTCACTAATGTATCATGAAAGGCATTAAGGGTATCTATATGTATATGTTGTCAAGGCTATATGATTACATATTAGGGTTTAAGTCAACATGATCATTACATGTTAAAGCATCCTTAGGGTGCATTATCCATACACATTTTACCATTAGGGTGGCATTGTCAACATTATGTACATTCACAATTAGTAATGAGTAACTCATTATTATGTGCATCAATAATATGTGAAGGTTCAAGCATATGAACTATCTCTATATGACTTACTACATATTCATGTGTGTATAAACAAACAAGTTGAATTACAAGTATAATGTGCTTGGTAAATTCTTGTTCACATAAGTTATTATGTACATAAGTCCACTTAGATAGGGTTTCTAACTCTAAAGGTATTTGATTTTGCTTTTAATTGGGATTGCATCCCCCGAAAAAGGGACTTCGTCCTCAAAATTAGATTTGCAAAACCAAATAGGGTACTGACACCATTACCCTCACTCCACCCCTTAAATGGGTCAAACTAGGTCAAACTAAGCTAAGGGTAAAAGGGTATATAAATCTCAACACTAAAAGGATTTACTAATCAAGCTTCAGGGTGTAACATAGGGTACACTAAACCCTAAACATAGGAGTATAAGGTATTTAAGGATGATTTTTGTGTAATATATTAAATCATCGCTTATGGTTTTCCTAAGGTATTCAACAATTAGGCAACATGCCCAAAGATAGACTATTTCGAGCTGTCTGTTTCAGATCAGGCCAGGCCAGGTCATATGAGCTCAGGAGTCCTCGTTACCAAGCTAGTGGGGTGGAGGAAAATATTGCCAGCCCCCAAGCTCTGACCCTTTCTAGACACCATCACTTTCAACTTCTTGCTCTAGTACCTTCTCAATAGACAACTCACCAAAAAGTTGACAAATTTTATTTCTGATATGCAATTATTATGATCCTAAATGAAACTTTCATTATAGGTCAACTCTAAGGTGAAACAATTACTAAAGGAAACTACATATGGTAAGGGTTCTATCTAGGAGAAAATTTTGAATTAGTCAAGAATCCGACTACCTTGATGCTCTGATACCATGCTGTAAAGACCATGCCTCTACTAAAATACCATGGCAATGAATAACATCAAATGTGTGGCAGCGGAAGAAATAAAACTTGACTTTATTCAAAATGTATAAAGAGTACATTACAAAATTTCCATAAAGGAAGTACAACTTTATACAAACATAGGATCTAGGTAGAGGAAGACTTAGACTAAGCCAATATTGTCTCCAAACAAAACAACTTAATATATAAAAGCAACTATGATCATGCAAGCTATATGTTCCTTTTCTTATTGTCCTATCCTTAGCCTTAGGTTCACCAAGCTTCCATGCACACTCTGATCCTAGCCTGGATGGTTGGGGTCATCCAATAAGAGAAAGATAAAAGTATGTGTTATTCAAGAGAAATAGGACAATTAAATAATCTAAAGCATTGCAACATAAAAGATTCTCTACAATAAGAGATTTCAAAAGAAATGAGACAAGCATATGAATAAGAGGGAGAAAACTGCCATAATCAATCACCACAATAATAATCACATAGCATGAATATATTAAGACACAAAGTCATCTCAATGTAGGGTGAGGCACCTACCGGACCTCACTAGTGGCAGGGGGACTAAAACCCCAGCGCCTATAAAAAGTGGCAGGGGGACTAAAGCCCCAGTTCCTAATATATAAAATGGTAGGGGGACTAAAACCCCAGTGCCCGACAGCAGGACTAAAACCTTAGTTCCCTATGAGTGGTTTGTACTCATGTACACTACATTGTCATTTGGCCTAAAATACATCATGCTTAATAGTCACTTGACAGTAGTGAGAAATATAACAACATTGCAACATAGCATTGGGAATAAAACCCAAGGAATAATCTCAATAAATGGGCCATCATAGGCAACAACAATATCCAAAAACTCCAAGTAAATGAGACAACATATGTAGTATCAAGATTCATATAATGAATGGGACACAAAGGCAAAAGAAGCATTAAATAAGTAAGGAGCCAAATATAGGAAATCACAAGATCCATATATTTCAATTAGATGAGCTAATATGGTAACAAAAGCATCAAATAAGTAAAGATCCAAATAAAGGAATATTGAAGGATAACAAGGCTAGCACATCTTTAAGGTAGGGTTGGATAAGAGCCCAACTGAAGGATAGGTAATTTGCACATATTCATTCCACATAGATTTCACATTCATCATAGATGTCACATACATGAATATGATTCACATACACAGGAGCCACATACTAAAATAGGCTTCACATACCTGTTTTAATTTATTACCATCACATTCACCGGTCTGATTGTATCCAATTCCATATTTCCCTAATTACATCATTACACATGTATTAGTATATATAAGGCTTAAAGCATAGGAAAACCCTAATTTTACAAAACCGCGATTTAAGGGACAAAACCTAGTCTAATAGATTAGTCATATTCTCCTGAATAATAAAACATATTTAATTTTACAATTTGGACTTAAAATGAATTACTTATGCATTTTAGAACATTTTATACACTTAAAAAGGCATTCAAAGAAAACTTCAAAAAAGGAATCCAAATCATGACTCAACAACTTCAAAATCAAATTCTAAATTAAAATCCTTTCCATTACTATCTATTTGCATTTTTATGACCATGGATCTATTTACTATGAATTAACCAAAATCGACCAATCAGAATGTAAGAAAAATCCACGTAGGCTAAAAAGGCTTGCGCCAAGGGCGATTGAGTAGAGGGTGAAATTACCAAAATACCCTTGGTCGGGTGATACCATCAACTGATCCCGTGGGGGTAATGTGGTCATGTGAATCTCGCAATGTCCATCAGTGAGAAAACAAAATAGAACTTGAAATTACGCTATTGTCCCTGTAGTGTAAATCGTGAAATCAGAGGTCTGGGGATACAAAGGTCATTCCCTGACCTGTGATCTTCGTTTGCTAGCCATGGCGATGGAAGGCATCTGGAGCTCGACTCCAGTCTGAACTCGTGCTAGCAGGTGACGAGCTAATGCGGAAGGCCGCAGACAAACCCATCGAGGAACGATGAAGTTAGGGATCCCCTCGCCACAGGGCGATGACCGCCTGGGCCATAGGACAGGTCGCCAAGGCATCCAAAATAGGGGAGAAGTTCGAGGGTTTCTAATCGGGAAACATACTTACTCAATGCTAACCGAAGGTCGGAAAAGCTTCGTGGATGGGTTGTGAGTCGAAGCCAAGCTTCAAAAAGTGCAGAGATGCACTGAAGCTCAGAAACCACCAAGAACCAGTGAGGTTGACGAAGGCTCTACAGGCTACGACATTCGGGGTCGTCGCGAGGCAAAACAAAGAAGGTGAACTAGAGAACAGAGTCCAAGGAAGCTCACCGCCAAGCTAATTGAACGAAGGTGGCCGGAAGGATGAGTTCTCAGCCATTGTCGCCGGAGATCCACTTCGAGCCGGTCAGGGAGTTCGGGGTAGGATGCGATGAAATTTGAGGAAAAGAAGTGATGTGCGGGAACCGATGCTGCTCTAGGGGCCTTATATAGCCGGGAGGAAAGGCCTAGACCCCTCTGTGAACTGGCGGCAGAGAAGGGGAGAAGAGGTGACTTGGGCGTTTATCGCACAACACACGAAAGAAGTCGAGTAGGCGCTCAAATGAACCGTAATTCCAAGACAAATTCGAAGCAACTCAAATCATGAGAGACGGTTGAGAAACGAGAGAGGAAGGAGCTTGGGAAGCTCGAGAGGCCCAACTGTTCAGGCGTCGGAGGTAGGGGATGACTTAGTGGCCGTCAGATCGCACCTGGGTCCATGATGATCGGATCCTAGCCATTCGATGGTGTTCCAGCTAAGGGGTGCGTGGGACACATCAATTAAAGCAAAACTATGGCGTTACATGACTTAATAAATGAAATCAATTTAATATCTAAGGCTACACTATATTAGAAACTTGTAAAAATGATTTGAGGGGCCAAGACAACTCCAAAAGCCACCAAATTTGGACCAGAGGTTCATATTAGCATTTAGAATGATGCCATATAATTATATTTCGTATTTATGTCCAATAAGGTCCTTAATTAATATATTTCTCATTAAAGTGTATATTAATATATTAAAATGAATGAATTATATGAAAAGACTTCTTTCTATGAAACATGTGAGTAAATTTTGAGATATTAAGCCATTAAGATTTCAATAATCGGTTCTTAATTAAATAACATATTTTCATGAATTAAAATCATATTTTGAGGAGAGAGAAACAATTAAGGTTAATGTTCTCACACATTAACTCAAATACTCATTATTACTAATATATTTATCCAAAGAGCTCCAAATTAACATTATCCACTTATCATCTCTCATAAAACTTCATCTTGCATAATTAGTCCTTAATTATTACCTTAGGTGGGTTATTTGTGCAAACACCCCTCCATTTATATAAATGAGGGAAAAAGGTAATTTCAACCTTGAATTGTTCTCAAATTGCACAAGGAGTCCAAAAAGAATATAAAAGAAGGGAAATTTATGAAAAAGGTCCAAATGGACTAGAAGGCCAATAAAATCTCAAAAGTGGGTAAATTGTAGGAAAGACCCTGGATTTCAGTATGTTACACTTGGCCTTGGGATACTAACTCCATGTAACATGGACAAGTTTTCTCCCACTGAATCTATGCGCACTGAACCCTTCAGTATAGATTGCCAATGTATGCTTTCTCTTTTCAGGTCAAGAGGTTTTTCGAGAACTATCTCTATAGATCTCTATTCCTGTCACATAGGAAACGTCTCTATCTTCCCTAAAGATAATTTCCACTTTGGATTTCCATTCTAGAACATCTCATTCCTCATCGACATGTGGAATGCGAATACTCTCCCACTAAATCACATATCCCTTCTTTATCTTTGACATATCAGTCAAACCCTTTGACCATATCATCAAAGTAAAGATCTAGCTCTAAGTTGCTTGTACTTAATTAATCACATTGATTAGTCCAGTGTAACTTATAGACTTCATTTGCATTAATGGATTCATAAACCTCATAGGTTGTATCACGTACACATCCTTGTCTTATTCCTTATAGGAATGCAGTTTTAGTATTCGTATGCCAAATCTTTTAGTCATTAAGTTGCAATTAGCAAGCATCATCATTCTCAAAATGTTATCCATGTGTCTTAACACTTAAGACTCATTTGCACTTATGGATTTCATCCCAATGGGTTCTACCATCAAGTTCATACCTTATGGTTCACATGGAAGTTATATAGGATGTAATGGTCATAAACCATAACTCAAAATCCAGTTCCTCATATTCATCTAGATAGTTGACTCATCACATGACCAACTCATCACATAGATAATTGAGGTGCATCTATCAAGGATATAAGAACTCACAACCCTTTGTGATTCTTAATGTCCTTTATTAGTGTGGGGTATTCTTTATTTAAGAAGAAATTATTTATTTGATAATCATCCTCTAACTCCTTAGAGTATGACTCCTTGTTGATTTAGACATCACCATGCATTAATCACAAGCTCACTATGATACACTATCATAATCACTCACAAGGTTCTCAAACATTTGGTCTAAGTATTTCATTCATTGATCTCATCAAGAATTAACACTTTACCAAATCCATACTTCATCTATGATATTCTTGAACACTTCAAGATATTCATATTGGTATTTCTATAAACACTGTTTGAAGTACTAGAATTAAATCTAATAGGTATGTAAATACATCACTTGTATTATACCTAATAGGATAATCATTCTCCCACTACTACTAGTGAAGATTGATTGATCATGTCTAAGATATTCATGTCTCTTACTGGTTCTCTAACCAAAAGAGTCTAGATTTATCCATCATATGGAAACTAGAAATGAGTTTCTCATGATTTATGCTAATTTCATTGTTTGAGTTATCAATAACTTTTAGGTATCATTTTATCTTATGCATACCAAGTACCACAAGATAAACAAGGCATTGCCATAAGGAAAAATCAACTTTATTAATTGCCATTATTGTCATACAATATGCAAAAATAATGTATTTCTATCTATTGGCAAATATGAAATAGCAGTTCATAACTCTATTACATGCCTTTAAGGCTGAAATAAACTAAAGTACTCCTATCTATGGCAGCAAAATTTGCCCCATTTATTGGGTGCTTTACACTTTATATCTCGGTATCATATACCTAAAAAAGTGTTACAAGTTTATTTCATGACACCTTCAGGTGGAGACGTCTATCACCTCCTTATTTAATTATTCCAAATAGAGTGGAAAATTCCTTTTCCAATGTCCTGACTTTTGACAATGGTGGAAATTGCCTCTCTTGGTCACGCCTCCCTTGGCCTTGAGAGTTGAAGATGACTTGGGCTGCTGGCTAGCATCAGAACCTTTCTTAGCCTTACATTTTCCCTTGTGCTTGGACTTGCCTTTCTTGTTGTTGATCATCATCACAGACTTAGGCTTGTCCTTCTTCATCTGTGCCTCAGCTGTCCTCAACATGCCTAACAACTCTATTAATAGCTTGTCAAAGTTGTTCATGTTGTAGTTCATCACAAACTGACTGTAGGATTCTGGCAACGATTGTAGTATCAAGTCAGTAGCCAACTCTTGGCTCAGGGGAAATCCCAGTCTCATCAGGTTCTCCACATACCCAATCATCTTGAATGTGTGAGGACCAACTGGATCTTCTTCTGTCATGACACACTTGAACAGTGCCCTGGAGACATCATATCTCTCTTGTCGTGCTTGATCTTCATACATGTTCTTGAGATGTTGAATCATCTCAATGACACCCATGTTCTCATGTTGTCTCTACAACTCGTGGTTCATGGATCACAACATCAAGCACTTTGCATCAATGGCATCCCTTTCTGCCTTTGTTGCAGTAGGAGCAGGTTCCTCTAGAATTGGAGTATCCAAGACATAGAGCTTTCACTCTTGAGTGAGAACAATTCTCAATGTCCTAAACCAATCGTGGAAGTTAGTCCCATTCATCTTGTCCTTTTCAAGGACCGATCGCAATGAAAAGTGATTGTTGTTTGTTGTCATTTGTACTACAAAAGGAAATATATGAAATTTAGTCCATAACTCAATTTTTGACTTATTTGATTAATTTTAATGGTTGACGATATAATTAGGACTTTAATTAATTATCACTCCTACTATTTTTGTTCAAATTGATAGCCCTCACCATCATTTTGGAAGATTACAACGTACAATCTTCTAGTAGGTCAAGATCCTGAAAACCTCTGAGTCATGGACCAACTAGGGCTGTCACCCACAAGTGAGATCTTCTAGGTAGGCAACTTTTACCAATTGCATCATATGCAACTCTCGAAAGATGTCATATGCAACTCCTTTCCATGATCACCTCCATGCCTCAAGGTGCTAGATCCTATCTAGGTCACCTTGTTAAGTCTGACCCAAAACCAACATGGTGAATATGCACCATGCTAGGGCAGACCCACATATCCATGCTTCACGCTTCCACGAGATAGACGGTGCACCACGCTAGGGCATGCCCACACTTGGTCGATCAAGCTTTTCACGTGTGTCGCATTTGGAAGGCATCTAAAACTTTAATATTTAGTGAGGGATTTGGTATTATAGGTACATATACATATCCAATCACCACAATACATAGTATGTATCATATACATGCTATATCCCACAGAAAACATGTGAAATGATAAAAGTGATGATTATGGCCATCCTAATGTGATTCCTTGAGCCAAGAGGAATCACGGTCATCTACCTCTACATCACATGCAACTTGTACAAGATGAACTATGTTCTTTGCCTTTACTGGGTTTGATCATCCCATCTCCATGATTGATCGGCTCGCCATCAGGCCGGTCGGTTGGGTGCCACTAGCCGATCGACTGGCGCCTCCAGCTGATCGGTTCACTGGTCATTGTGCATCTCCTCAGGGCTGCCACCCGCTCATCTCGTTCCTCGATCCGGTCATCTAGAATGCCAACCGATCGTCTCAGTTGTCGTCATGTTGTCTGCTATTCTTTGACATAACATGAAATAAAATTTCTATCCTATTTACATTTGAATTGGGAAACCCCGAGTTACATTAGGGGGGAGCAAAGGTAGGAAAGAAATATCGAGTTACATCAGGAATATGGAGGTAGGGAATCGATGTGCAGACCGAGATGCAAGCAACCACATTCAACCAAGCACACATACATAGGTTTTATTGGCCATAACCACGCTATACATCCACCACAAAACTCATTTAAGGGCGACACATATCAAGTGCATTCATATTACATATCATATATGTATTTTGGGATTTGTGGATTTAGTATTGGACATGCATAAAGCCAATTTTATTCGCATCATATGCAATAAATAAAGGCGACAAACCAAAATCAATCACATCGATAATCCTAAAGTATAGAGCAGTTGACGTGGCTCTGATACCACTATTGGGTATTAGGGGACGCAGAGAAGGCATCTGAAACAAACATTTTCTCCTCTCAAACCTAGAATAAAGGAATCATGCCAACGTCTATACAGTAGGAAGGATGGTTTGTAGAGGCATACCTTGTCCCGAGGCTTGCTCGGCGATGTTACCTCACGACTTGCACGGTCTTCAACTCCGGTCTTAGATGGTGTCTGTGCAACTCCTGGCCTCACCGGGACTATCGATATTGACAGTTGTCATCCGAGCGGCAGAAGTCTCCTGCCTTTGAAGTAGTCCACACAGACCACCTGGAACTCCAATCTCCTTGTCCCACAAGGAATCAGAAGGAGTCATACCCTCCTGTCGGTGTACTAGTCACTGACACACTCTCCTGCCACCAGTCTCTTTTCTACAGTTGTGTTTCTCTTGTTGTGCCTCCCTTATCGGGTAGCACTTGCTCGGGCTCTCTCGGTTACCACAACCAAAGAGAATGACAATTTTGTAGAGGAACTGGTGTTCTGAGTTGTTGTACCTGAGAAGCCCCCAATACCCCTATATATAGGAGGGTCATGGGACATGGTTCACTATCTTGGGCAATGCGGGATTAAAGCAGGAGTAGAAGGGTTTGAGATTTTCCACAAAACAACCAACTGCGCCAGCTGAACCGGTCGGTTGGGGACCTGAGACGATCGGTTCACACCTCAACCGATCAGTTGGGGCACCTGAGCCGATCGCTTCACTGCCCTGGTCAGTTCCCGATCGACTTTTTCTCTTTTGTTTCGAATGGATCCAAATACCAATCCTTGTTCCAATCAAATTGAACAAGTGAAACGAAGAGAAATTTCTTGCCAACCTGACTTTCCCAACTCACTCGTTTGGACCAGTTGAGCCAATCAGTTCAACCCTTGAACCGGTCGGTTCAACCTGTCCTTAGTCGATCAGTTCATCATATGAGTCGATCAGTTGGGAGTGCAGACTGTGCAAAATCAGTCAATTGCAGTTTCAATCAATTCGATACTCTAATCAATCGGTCCAACACCTTGAACACTATGATATTGAGCTATCAATTGATTGAGTGTTTAATTGAACTACTAAACTCCTTTAGTAATCAATCTAAACATCGTTTGTGGATAAACTCCTCTTCCAGGTTAAATCCTATGTGTGTGACCCTGCAGGTCCATTTCACGTTGGCAGTGAAAGTCTATAACACTTATGACTTCACAAGCAAAGAGCGGTGCCTAGTCACACATCAGTGCTACCCAAGTGAAATAGAAAGTTGGAGAAAAACTTTCAATCCTACAATCCATGAATGGTGTTATAGTGAATGTATAATTCCTTTGTCACTGATATCCTGAATGAACTCAAGGCATGGAACATTCATCCTTTCAACGTTCATTCACTTTCTTGATCTCAGAGTAGATTGGAGGAGATATGTATGACATCAATATCACATACTGATTCACACATGCATGCACGCCTATCTCAATCCTACTCATCAAGTGGCCATGGATATCAAACTCCCTCAGGAGGGACAAATCCCATATCTATCACTCACCCCTCAAAAGCCCCATGTGTCAAAGTCACCCAATCATCACCTTTATAACAATCCATGTTTCAGGGCTGCGTTTGATGATGTCAAAGTGTACCCAATGACATGTGTTGAGTGTAGTGATTTCAGGTCAAAGAATCACACTCACCACCATCACTGTGAGAACTGACTGTGACTACCATGTCATGGTTCCATGTGTCAAACTCACGGTGGGTCTGTCCGGTACACTTGTTCTCTAACAAGTACCTATGTGTTTGGTTTGATATCTCCATATCATGACTAATGAGATTCTATCATCAACCAACACCACAATCTAGTCTTGTGTGTCATTGTTGTCTATCTACCTTCCACAATGACATTCGACTAGGGACATAATAAGAATATACAAACTCTTAGCATCCGTATGATCTCATCGTTTAGGTCTTGAACCTGAAAGCATACGTCATTGAGTACTGTCATTCTCTAGACATTAAATATGTTCTATCATTATCTCATATGACTGAACTAGAAAGAATTGGAAGCTTGCCTTTGATGTTTATCAAATCAATATTAATGTATCCCACCAATCATCCCATGATTGGCTCTCAGGGCATACATACCAACACAAGTATACGCTATCGTAGTAATATAGGCCTATGAAGCCCGGATGTCAAACATAGGGAAACATTACTTTAGAGACTCATACTAACTATAGTGCAATCATCTTAGGTCAATGAAAACTTGAATGATTGGTTTGGTTATTGGAACAAAAAAGAAATCTAAATTATGGTTGTTGTTCTCAGTCTTAATCAATTCCTTAGGATAATGGTTTCACCACAATTAACATTGAATTTTAATCCTAGTACATTAATAAAAGATATCTCCTAACTATGGATTAAGAGCTTGTTGTGAGAATTACCCACTCTTGTAGTGTAAGTCAATACCTCACCTAATACCAACTACACTCTCATATTGTTTGTGTTGTTATATAGGCGCTTTATCAAATTCTTTGGGTGTCTCCTCATGTTGTTAAACCAAATTTTCCAAAGGATTTTATGAATGCTTATTTCTATGAGTTCTGACTATTATTTTCCTTTTTTAGAGCAATTAACAGTCCAAATACTATCCATGGTGATCAAGCACAAATAGTTCATTCATTCATATAGAAAGAAATCCAGAAATTAAGAGGAATTGATTTATTAATGCATAAGAGTCAAATACAATGCATAACTGGGCTACACTCGAGTCCTAAGGGATGTGGGGATTAGCCTCTCATAGTTTCCATAGCAAAAAACATAAAAGGATAAAGGAAAAATGTGGAAAACATGAAGAACCCATACAGTAGATGGTTCAAACGCTCCCTTCTCGCACACGTGTTGATTTGTGACCATCCGGGTACAATTCCGTCCACTAGAAGTGTCTGCATTATTCAATTTGCCTCCTTCCTCTTCTCTATCTCTTCTCCTTGCTCTCCCTTGTCATGCAATGGAAAAAGACTGGATCATTAGATCTGGTCGTAACTCCCCTTAGTCATAGACATGACTTAGGGTGAGTTAAAATCTCAGTCGTTGGATTAAACACAACTTTCAGATTTGCTTTTTCTTGATTTGCCGGTACTACTGACGAGGTGTCAGTACTATCGTATTCTTTAATTTTATGCCCACCTGTCAAGTTGTCAATACTACTGACCGAATTGCTTCAAATTTATTTGGAAAAAATGAAGCAACATTGTTGATAGTATCGACAGCCCTATCGGTACTACCAAGTCTTTTTGATTTAATTCCTCTTCAATACGGAGCAAGTTTCAGTACCATGGACTCCAAAGTCGGTAGTACCGAGCTGTTAGATTCTTGAACATTCCTAAAATGCACAAAAGTCGAACATAAGCTCTGGTAAATTATTAAATCACTAGAAAACATTAAAATTATGAAAATTTGATGCAATTGAGTAACATAGATTAATATTAATAAATCATGAACAATTAATATAAGATTTGACCACAAAGTGCACAAAAATTAGTACAAAATAGCTTGTGAAAATGACAAATAAATAGTGCATCAGGCCTCCACCCCTTTCAGAGCAAAGCTCTTCCTCTATTTATCGGCCCAAAATTTCATATCCAAAAGGAGCGGATTGAGAGTAATTGGGGTTTAAATTTATAACCCAACACTTAGGCCCACAAAACAATAATAATGGGGTCTGATGTAGTAGATCAATGTCGAACATATGAAAAAGGGTGGTAAGTGTCAAGATCCTTAGAGCCTTGGCTTAGTTACACCAATCGAAAGGTAAGGAAATGGATTCCTTATGGAACGGTGATTCTCCAACAAGAAAGAAACAAACAAGTAAAGTAAAGTAAAGGGAAAGATAAAACAAAATAGCAAGAATGCTTTAAGATCTATAAAGTAAGGATGGATAGAAACTTGGATTGGGTTTCACCATCTAAGATCTCTCACCAACAATCAATACTCAGATCCATTGTACACCCATAACAAGTTTACAAGAAGTCATCATAAGTGTCTATTCTTTCCTGTCTAGATTTTAGGATAGATCTTTATTATAAGGTTCTCTCTCTCTCTCTTGAGATGGAAAATAAACATTCAAAATACAATCATATGATCATTAGCTTAATAATTCCAACATTCTCATGCATTTATGTAATTGCATAACTCTTAGATATAGGTTAATACTACTTTCTCGATGTATTAACAATAAAAAAACACAAGATGGTTGCTAATCATGCAAGTGAAGCATCAAGAATAAGAGTATGAAGATAAACATGTATAAGAGCATATATTCAATGGATATAAGTATTTAAATGTTGGGAGAGCCTTAGTGTCTACTCCCAAACCAATTTAGATGTGGCATGGAGTAATTACAATAGCAATGAGACATAGAGGTGGAGGGAAGTGAACATATTAGAGAAGAAGATGGAAGTTACACCAATAGCAACCCTAAGGGAGTCAAGGTCGATGAAGACCTCCTCTTATGAATCTAGTGATGGCATGTGGAATTGGTTGGCTCTGTTGTCCTCCTTCTCTCAAAGAAGGATTCTGGTGTTTCTCAAGGATGATAGAGGCACACTGACCTTTAGACTCTTATCCTATGGATGTGGAGAAGTGATGATGAGGATGGAGTTCGATGGCCAAATAGCACAGAAGTAGGGCTTCATCTTCAACCCATGATTTAACCCCCTCTCTAGTATCAAGGGATGTGCTATTTATACCCCTCGGTTTGGGGTTTGAGGTGCTCATAAATGAGCTTTACATGAACCCCAAGCCTTTTTGAGCACATGCCTTGGGGAAATCTCTTATCTAACTGGGAGACCGGTGTGCAATGCCACCATTGGTAGGTCATAGTATAGGGAAATATGGCATCAGAATAGGAAGAAGAAACAAAAAATTTCTATCCATATTCCCCAGTAAACCAACAATTGCATCAACAACTATGTAATGGGAAGGATGGTCTATGAGGTCATACCTAGTCTTGGAGCAAGTCTGGCGACTATTCCCTCATTATAGTTGTAAAACTTTCTTCAAGTCGCACTTGAACAATGTTTGCGTTAATCTCCTAGTTGATCACCATGGACAATGGTTTGATGTTGTCCTCCTAAAGAAAAAAAGATCCACGCCTCTAGAGTAGTCCACACGGACTGACTAGAACTCATGTCCTCTACTAGAAAAGGCAGGAAGGAGTTGCCCCTCCCATTGGTGTACTAGTCACCAACTTTCTCTCCCACAATTGTTCTCCCTTGCTATCCCTCCCTTTAGCGGGTAGGACTTGCTCGAGTTCTCTCGGTTACCACAATAATAGAAGAGAAACAATTGTTAGAGGCAATTGAGTTGTGTCAGAGAAGCCCCCAATACCCCTCTACTTATAGGGGTTTTAGGGTCAAGATTCCCAGTCTATGTGGGAGTGGAAAGGACCAAAATTTCACAAAAATTCACAACCTACGAGAGGAAAAATGGTTGGTTCATGTAGCAAACAGATCAGATGGAATGCAATTCGATCGGTTCACCCAACGATCAATCTTTTCGTCATGTATCTAGATTGCAATTGTGTTGGTAATTCTAATCCAATTAATGCACTAAATGATGTCAGCACTAACCTTGATTCAATTGAATTGAACCATGAATTGAGTGTCTCACTTCATGAAATGGTCATCTTGCAAACTAGAATCGACCAGTTCACTAAGTGAACCAGTCGTTTTGCACCCTGGTTCATTCATAATTCAGCCAATGCAATTTCTAATAAACCTGACACTCCAACCAGTCAGTTCAACACTTGAATCAGTCAGTTGGGAGTCCTTATTTCATTGCTAAAATTAAATACCTAAATGCATTAGTAATCAATTCAAGTATCATTCATGATTAAACTCCTCTTCTAAGTGTATCCTTAGTGTGTGACCCTATAGGTTCCAATTTACATTGGTAGTGAATGTCCATAACTCATTTATGACATTACAAGCAAAGAGTGGTACCTAGTCACACATCATTTATACTCAAGTAAATGGAAAGTTGGAGAATAACTTCGACCTACAATATGTATCATGTGTTATAGTGATTGTCTAATTCCTTTATCTCTGATACTAGGAATGAACTCGAGGCATGGAATTGTCATCCTCTCAATGTTCAATCCATGTTCCTTGAACTAGAGCAGACTGCCTGAGATATATGTGACCGCTATATCAAATATTGATTCACATGTACATGCACATGCTTTTCTCTATCTCTCTTATCAAGTGTCTAGGATATCTCATGTAGGAGGGACAAATCCCATCTACATCACTCACAATCATCCCCATGTTTCATAGTGCATCCGATCGTCACCTTTATGGCAACCCTTATTCAGGATCACAATGGATGATGTCAAAATACAACGAATGACATGTGATGAGTGTAGTGATTTTAGGTGTAAGAACCACAATCACCACCTTCACTATGAGAGATGACTATGACCACCAAGTATGGGTTCCATGTATCACTCTCAAGGTGGGTCTATTCGATACATTATTCTCTACCAAGTATCTATGTGGTTGGTTTGATATCACATATTATGAGTGATGATATTTTATCATCAACCAACACACACTCTATTTTTATGTGTTATTGAAGTATATCAGTCTTCCACAATAACATTCAACTAGGGACATAACAAGAATGTACATACTCTTAACATCTATATGATCTCACTGTTCAAGTCACACACTTGAAGAGATACGTCATTGAGTAATTTTGTTATTTAGACATTCATTATGTTTCTTGATTATCTCATAATAGAGTGAAATGGAATGAATCTGAAGATTCCCTTGATAATTATCAATTTGTTTATATAATATCCCATCATAATCATTATATGATTATCTCTATGGGCATACATACCAACAAATAGTACTAGCAAACCATTGGTTGGTTCATCCTATCTATTTGGCCTTCAGTTGGCATCAACAGACAAGCCATTAGTAGAGCAAGCTCGTTTAGCTTTTAGAAGGGTAGGCCTCCAGGTGAGCCATCGAAAGATGGTGGGTCTTTGGGTCATCAGTTCTTGGATTGAATGACTCTCAGCTGAGCCATCGGAAGATTGTTTGTCCCTTCGTTCAGTAGGTGTACTTCCCATATCACCATCAGAAGGCCGCATGTGTGACCTTCATGTGATGGGGACCGATGGGTGATTGATCCCTTGCATTCTGATGGTAAGGAAATGTACCCAACATTTGATAGCTAGTCAATCGATGCTCTTTCTGGAGGGAGGGGCAAGGCCATTAGTAGTGAGCACCGATGGAAGGATATATTAGTAGACTCATAACTCGATGGTTTAGCTATGCGTTGAAAGTAGATGGAAAGCAACCATCAGTTGTGGAAACCCATGGGTATCCTATCCAAATCTTTCTCTAGGTTAGGACCATCGTTTGATGAATTTCCTACATGAAAAGGAGTTGTTATTCCTGAAACAATGCCCAAATGGCAAACATGAATAAAATGTGAGAAAGTCAAAGCAAGTTTGTACTATAGAAGAAACTTAAGGGAAAAATTAGGCAAGGAACTCTGATAAAATTGGATGTATCATCTACTAAGACAACCTCAAAGCACAAATGCTATAGGAAAGAATTTAGAGTGAAACTCAAAAAATTATGCTTCTACCGAACGCATGCATATATTAGTTGTCCATTGGAATAATTCCTCATGGTATCTTTAGTTTTGGAACATTAGGGTTACCACTGTGGTGTTCAGCTCATGGGCAGAAGACCCACCCCCTTAACGCACTATGTATTGGCTTTCTAGCTAGACCATTTGTGAGAGGATCAACAATATTCTCTATCAATCTAACAAACTGTAGAGATATAACATGATGGGTAATGAAATAGCTCACCTCTTCATACCTTAATCGCATAAAGCTCTTTCCCGTGATACCCTTAGATTGTTTAGCTTTGTCTATATCTGACTGATTTCTAGATGAATCGAGATAGGAGGAAATGATTTTTAAACTATAGGTAAATCATGTAAAAGATTTCTAAGTCAATAATCCTGACAACAAGTGAAAATCTAAGGCTTTAAAGTCAGTCTCCATAGTGGATCTAGTTGTCACAACTTTCTTGGATGATTTCTAAGAAATTGCAGCACCGCCTAGGCAAAACACATAACCACTAGTTAACTTGGTTTCATCAGAGTTATCAATCCAATTTACATTCCTATAGCCTTATAACATGACTAAGAAACTAGTTTAGTGGGGACTATAACTCATGGTAACCTTAAGATACCTAAAAACTCTAATGAATGCCTTTCAGTGATCAGCATTAGGATAGCTAGTGTACCTACTTAGCCTACTTATAGCATAAGAAGTAACAAGTCTGGAACAGTTGACTAAGTACATCAAGCTTCCTATTACTTGGGTGTGTCTACTTTGATCCACATGATTACCATTTAGTGCCTTAAGATATAAAGAAGGATCATAAGGAGTACTAATAGGCACACGAGTACATATCAAATCCATATAAGACCTTTTCTACATATTGAGACTGCTTTAAGGAATAACAAGAAGTAGATCTACTCAGTTTTATACCAAGAACAACATAGGCAATTCCAACATATTTCTTATCAAAATTCTTAGAAAGAAAATATTTACTTTCAAAAATAATTGTAGCAATGGATCTAAAGATTAATATATCATCAACATACAAGCACATAATCACATATGCATTATCATCTGTCTTAGAATAAATCCATCTATCAGATTATTTGTAGTAAAACCATAAGATAAATGGCTTATCAAATTTATCGTAACTCTAATTAGGTGCATGTTTTAGACCATATAAGGATTTTAAAAATCTACAAACTTTGTGTTCTTGTCATTAGACCACAAATCCCTCAGGTTCATCCATATAGCTCTCTTCCTCAAGATCTCTATTGAGGACGGTAGTCTTTATATCCATTTAATGGATTTCAAGAGTATGGATCATGGCCATGACAACAAGGACACAGACATAGATGATATTTGTTAAAGGAGCATAGGTGTTGAAATAATTGACTCCTTATTGTTTGTAACCTTTGGCTACCAGCCTCCCCTTAAATGTATTAATGCTACCATCTACCTTTAACATCTTTCTAAATACCCATTTGCACCCAATGGTTTTACAACCTGGAGGAAGATCTATTAGAATCCAAGTATGATGGTTCATAATGGATTTTTTTTACTATCAATAGCTTCTTTCCAGAAACCAACATTGATGGATTTCATGGCATCTTCATAGGTCTTAGGGTCTTCTTCTACTATAAAGTTGTAGAAGTCAGAGACAAAGTTCTTGTTACTTTATCCCTTTTAACCTGACCAACATCGCTTGGAGGCTCAACCACTTCAAGGTTTAATGATTTAGGTTCAGGTATGGGTATGTAGGTAATTGGAATTGAACCTCGGTTGGTTTCTAAAGGTTCTAAAATTCAACATTTGAAGGACCTTCACCAACTTATTTGGGAACACTCAATTTGAAAGGAAAGATGTTTTCTTAATAAACAACATCTACATGTATAATGTATAGTATGTAGTTAGATAAAATATCAGGTATGTCTGAATTTATCACTAAAAATATATTTGCATTGTTATTTTTAGAATGTAGCCTATGAAAATGGGATCAACAATTTTGGGACCAAGCTTTCACCTCTTGTTTTCAGGGATATCAACTTTAGCCAAGCACCCTCACAATTTAAGGTACTTTAAAATAGGTTGTTTGCTATGCCAAACTTCATAAGGTATTTTCTCTTTGTGTTTGAAAGGGGTATGGTTCAACACATAGCAAGCTATTAATAGAGCCTCCCCCCACATTCTTTGATGTAGATTAGACCATGCCATTAACCATGTCGATCAATATTTTGTTCTTTCTTTCATCTACGTCATTAGATTGTAGATTGTATGGAGAAATGGTTTCAAGTATAAGACCATGTTCTTCACATTTCTATCTAAGTTTGTTAGAAGTATATTCACCTCCTCTGTTGGATATATTCCCCTTAAGATTCTTCTTATTTGGTTTTCTACTTGTGACTCATAAGTTCTAAGTTTATCCATTTATTCATCTGTATATGTCAGTAAGTAAATGCAATAGTATTTGGAAAAATCATCAATAAATGTTAAAAAGTAGCACATACCATCATGAGTAAGAATACTATTTAGATCACATATTTTGGTATGGACAAGCTCAAGCAAATAATTGCTCCTTTCTAGTGATCAAAGGGTTTCTTAGGCAGCTTAGCTTGATCACATATTTAGCTTCTAACATATTTAGAGATGGGAGTTTTGAGAATCAAGTCCATGTGAACAATTTGTTTCATAGTGTTCTTATTCACATGTCCTAAACAAGCATACCAAATATCACAAGATATGGAAGTAGAAAGGGTACTCAAACAACTATCATTAATATGAAAACTGCCATTATAAGAGGAGACATTGAGCTAAATTAATCCCCCACAAGTGTACCCAACACCTATGCAATAACCAAATCTAGAAATTACAACTTTGTTCCCTTGTCACAAAATACTACAACCAGATGACATGATTAAGACTTTACTGACTAGATTTTTCTTTAAACTAGGAACATGTAAAATATTTTGCAATCTAAGGGATTTCCCATATGTGAGCATTAGATCTGCACATCCATAGTTTTGTAATGTGCTTCATGGACTTATCATCACCCCAAGAGACCACACGACGACTATAAACCTGATAGGTAGAAAAAGTGGGACAATCATAGAATATTTGAGAAACCTCACCAAAGTCCTGTTGGGTTTTAGGGGAGGCAGAGAAGGCAGCGGAAACAAACATTTTCTCCCCCAAACCCAGAACAAGGAAACGTGTCAACATCTATACAATAGGAAAGGATGGTTTGTGGAATCATACCTTGTCCTGAGGCTTGCTCGGCGACAATACCTCGCGGCTTGCACGGTCTTTACCTCCGGTCTTGGACGGTGTATGTGCAACTCTTGGTCGCACCGGGACTGACGACTCCTGGTCTCACCGGGACTGTCGGGATTGACAGCTGTCCTCCTAGCGGTAGAAACCTCCCGCCTCTGAAGTACTCCACACGGACCACCTGGAACTCCAATCTCCTTGTCCCATAAGGAATTGGAAGGAGTCACACCCTCTTGTCAGCGTACTAGTCGCCAACACACTCTCCTGCTACCAGTCGCTTTCTGCAGTTGTCTTTCCCTTGCTGTGCCGCTCTTATCGGGTAGCACTTGCTTGGGCTCTCTCTCAGTTACCAAAACCAGAGAGAATGACAACTTCACAGAGCAACTGGTTGCACTGAGTTGTACTTTGAGAAGCCCCCAATACCCCTATATATATAGGAGGGTCATGGGATAGGGTTCTCCATCCCGGGCAATGCAGGACTAAAAGCAGGAGTAGAAGGGTTCAAGATTTTCCACAGAACAACAAACTCGCAACCTGAACCGATCATTTCACAACTAAAACGGTCGATTGGGGACCTGAGCCGGTCGGTTGACACCTCAACCGATCGGTTGGGACCCATGAGCTGATCGGTTCACTTCTGAATCGGTCGGTTCGTGGTCCTGATCAGTTTCCGATTGACTTTCCTTCTTTTATTTCTAATTGGTATCGAATACCAATCCTTTTTCCCAATCAAATTGGGCAACTGAAATGAAAGGAAAATTTTCACCAATCCTACTTTCCCAACTTGCTCAGTTGCACTAGTTGAACCGATCGTTTCAACACTTGAAGCAATCATTTCACCTTGTCCATGAGCCGATCGAATCAACACTTGAGTCGACCGGTTCACCAAGCTCAACCGATCAGTTCATCACATGAGCCGATCGGTTGGGAGTGCAGATTGTGTAAAATCAGTCAATTGTGGTTTCAATCAATCCGATACTCCAATCAATGTGTCCAACACCTTGAACATTATGATATTGAGCTATCAATTGATTGAGTGTTTAATCGAACTACGAAACTCCTTTAGTAATCAATCTAAACATTATTTGTGGACAAAACTCCTCTTCCAGGTTAAATCCTATGTGTGTGACCCTATAGGTCCATTTCACGTTGGCAGTGAAAGTCCATAACACTTATGATTTCACAAGCAAAGAGCGGTGCCTAGTCACACATCAGTGCTACCCAAGTGAAAGTAGAAAGTTGGAGAACAACTTTCAATCCTACAATCCATGAATGGTGTTACAGTGAATGTATAATTCCTTTGTCACTGATATCCCAAATGAACTCAAGGCATGGAACAATCATCCTGTCAACGTTCATTCAATTTCTTGATCTCAGAGTAGATTGGAAGAGATATGTATGACATCAATATCACATACTGATTCACATATGCGTGTGCATGCCTATTTCAATCCTACTCATCAAGTGGCCTTGGATATCAAACTCCCTCAGGAGGGACAAATCCCATATCTATCACTCACCCCTCAAAAGCCCCATGTGTCAAAGCCACCCAATCATCACCTTTATAACAACCCATGTTTCAGGATTGCATTTGATGATGTCAAAGTGTACCCAACAACATGTGTTGAGTGTAATGATTTCAGGTCAAAGAATCACATTCACCACCATCACTGTGAGTATTGACTGTGACAACCATGTCATGGTTCCATGTGTCAAACTCACGGTGGGTCTGTCCGATACACTTGTTCTCTAACAAGTACCTATGTGTTTGGTTTGATATCTCTATATCATGACTAATGAGATTCTATCATCAACCAACACCACAATCTAGTCTTGTGTGTCATTGCTGTATATCTACCTTCCACAATGACATCCGACTAGGGACATAACAAGAATGTACAAACTCTTAACATCCGTATGATCTCATCGTTCAGGTCCTCAAATTGAAAGCATATGTCATTGAGTACTGTCATTATCAAGACATTCAATCTATTCTATCACTATCTCATATGACTGAACCAGAAAGAATTGGAAGCTTACCTTTGATGTTTATCAAATCAATCTTAATGTATCCCACCAATGATCCCATGATTGGCTCTCAGGGCATACATACCAACAGACTCCCACTTGCACTGCGAGCCAATCACCCTTGAATCATATTCATAGTGATCTTCAAACATGTCCCACATGTTACTCTGCTCTAGTGCGATCATAGTGAGTAATGGCAACACCTTGCAAAGTCAGTATAAATTGCATGTCTCACATCTCTTCATTGTACATCATACGTATGAGATGGAGTTACCGTAATATGCGATCCAGTATTCCTTTGCTAACCTTTAGCCACATTGCATGATCAAGGATTCCATACTTGTCATCAATGACTGGAATATCTATAAGTTCATCTCATGAACTTCCAGATCCATATAATATCTATTGCTGTTCTCTAACACATAGATACTCGGCATTTCCTTTTAAAAAGGTTTTATTGGAACACTTCCAATTATCAACAGACTTTCACTTTTATATATCCTATATATTTTGCAATTTATTTTCTGTCTTTTCAGAAGTTCGCATCAATGTAACTCTTTACATCGAACTCTTCCTTATCTCCATAGAACTAGTAATTCCCAAGTACTTCTCAAGTTCTCATGGTATTCCAGTAACCCTTACTGGAAGTAGACAGACATCCACTCATCATGTCCCACATACGAGTTACCAGGATGAGCACATCATATTGTCATGTCCTACATACAAGATGATGAATGCATTTTATTCTTTCCATGCAATATAATGGGATGATTACATACATGATAGATCCATATCTATTCTTAGTGTTCCCATTCTTCATAAGAATTGGACACTTGGCCTTGGGCTACTAACTCCATGTAACATGGACAAGTTTTCTCCCATTGAATCTATGCATACTGAACCCTTCAGTACAGATTGCCAATGTATGCTTTCTCTTTTCAGGTCAAGAGGTTTTTGAGAACTATCTCTATAGATCTCTATTCCTATCACAAAGGCAACATCTCTATCTTCCCTAAAGATAATTTCCACTTTTGGATTTTCATTCTAGAACATTTCCATTTCACATCAACATGTGGAATGTGAACACACTCCCACTAAATCACAGATCCCTTCTTTATCTTTGACATATCAGTCAAACCCTTTGACTATATTATCAAAGTAAAGATCCAATTCTGAGTTGCTTATACTCAATCAATCACATTGATTAGTCCAATGTAACTTATAGACTTCATTTGCATTAGTGGATTCATAAACCTTATAGGTTGTGTCACGTACACATCCTTGTTTTATTCCTCATAGGAATGCGGTTTTAGTATCCATATGCCAAATGTCTTAGTCATTAAGATCCAATCAACAAGCATCATCCTTCTCAAAATGTTATCCATGTGTCTTAACACTTAAGATTCATTTGCACTTATGGATTTCATCCAATGAGTGCTACCATCAAGATCATACCTTATGGTTCACATGGATGTCATTTAGGATGTAATGGTCATAAACCATAACTCAAAATTTGGTTCCTCATATTCATCTAGATAGTTGACTCATCACATGAATAGCTCATCACATAGATAAATGAGGTGTATCTATCAAGGATATAAGAAATTACAACTCCTTGTGATTCTTAATGTCCTTTATTAGTGTGGGGTATTCTTTTATTAAGAAGAATTTAGTTATTTGATAATCATTCTCTAACTCCTTAGAGTATGATTCCTTCTTGATTTAGACATCACCATGCCTTAATCATGAGTTCACTATGATACACTATCATAATCACTCATAAGGATCTCAAACATTTGGTCCAAGTATTTTATTCATTGATCTCATCAAGAATTAACACTTTACCAAATTTTCACTTCATCTATGATAATCTTGAACACTTCAAGATATTCATATTGGTAAAACACCATTTGAAGTATTAACATTTGTCCCAATAGGTATGTAAATACATCACATGTATCATAACTAATAGGATAATCATTCTCCCACTACCATTAGTGAAGATTGATTAATCATGTCCAAGAAATTCATGTCTCTTGCTGGTTATCCAACCAAAAGAGTCTAGATTTATCCATCATATGGAAACTAGAAATGAATTTCTCATGATTGATGCTAATTTGATTGTTTGAGTTATCAATAACTTTAGGTATCATTTTATCTTATGCATACCATGTATCACAAGATAAACAAGGCATTTCCACAAAGATCATATCTTTAAGATTGAAACATCAACTCTATTAATTGCCATCATTGTCATACAATATGCAAAAATAAAGTGTTTCTATCTATTGGCAATATATGAAATAGCAGTTCTCAACTCTATTTCGTGCCCTTTAGGCTGAAATAAACTGGAAGATACTCCTATCTATGGCAGCAACCCTTGCTCCAATGATGGGTACTTCTTTCTTGGTCCTTTCACAAAGGTCATCACTTCTTTGTGGATCTTGCATATCATATATGATAGATCCATATCTTGGTATCATATACCACAGATAAAGAAGCGGTTCATTTCATGATACCTTAGGTGGAGATCTCCATCCCTTCCTTCATCTTCTTTTGTTCTTCCATATATAGAGGGCAATTCCCTCATACACCCTTTCCCCATGTGCCTTGAGGCTGAAGATGGCTTGGATTGCTGGCTAGCATCAGAACACTTATTTGCTTTGCCCTTGTCCTTGCCCTTAAGAATTACCTTTTCTTTGATCACATCAAAGATTATGGTTTGTCTTTCTTCATCTTTGCCTCTACTGTCCTTAACATGTCCAACAACTTTGTCAACGCTTGTCAAAGTTGTTCATGTTGTAGTTTATCACGAACTGTATGATTCTCACAACATTTGCAGTATCATACTAATAGCCAACTCTTGGCTCAGAGGGAAACCTTCTTAGTCAGGTCTTTCCACATACCCAACCACATTGAGTGTGTGAATACCTTACTAGATCTCCTTCTGTCATGATATACTAGGACAGTGTCTTGGAGACATCATATGTCTCATGTTGTCTCTGCAACTCATAGTTCAGAGAACACAACATCAATCACTCCTCATCAATGTCATCCTCAGTATGCTTCCATAAGCATACTTTCAGCCATTGATGTGGTGGGATTGAGTTCATCTGGTAGGACTTGGAGCTTTCACTCTTTGAGAACACTTCTCATCATCCTAACCAGTCGTGGAATTATTCCCATTTAATTTGTTGGTCTCAAAGACCGATCGCAAATAAAGTGATTTGTTGATTAACCATTTATTTTAACAAAAGGAAATATATGCAATTTTAGTCCAAAACTCTTTTTGACTTGTTTGATTGATTTGAAAAGTTGATGATAAAATTAGGCCTTTAATTAATTATCGCTCCCACTATTTTACTTCAAATTGATAGCCCTCACCATCAATTTGGAAGATTGCAGCGTACAACCTTCTAGTGGGCAAGATCCATATTTCATCAAGTCATGAGTTAGCTTTGGATGATCGCCCACAATCTTGACTATTTAGGTAGGCCATCATGCCAATTGCATCATATGCAACTCTTGATGAATGAACATGCGCAACACCTTGCCATGAACATTCCTTGCCTCTGGGCTTAGACACGCTAAGAATCACCAGTTAAGTCTAACCCAAAAGCTGACACGGTAAACATGCACCCTGCTTTGGCAGAACCTACATGTCTACCCTTCACACTTCCACAAGATAGACGGCGCACCACTCTTTGGAGTAACCTACGCTTGGTCGATCAAGTTTTTCATGTGTGCCGCTAATGGAAGGCATATAAGACTTAATATTTTAATGAGGGATTTGGTTTTTATATACATATACATATCCAATCACCACAATACATAGTACGTATCATATACATGCTATATCCCACAAAAACATGCAAAATGATAAAAGCGATGATTATGGTCATCCTAATGTGATTCCTCGAGCCAAGAGGAATCACGGTCATCTAGGTCTACATCACATGCAACCTGTACAAGATGAACTCTGTGCTTTGCCTTTCTAGGTTTGATCAACTCATCACATGAATGATCGGCTCTCCATTAGACTGGTCGGCTGGGTTCCACCAGCCAATCGGTTGGCTCCTCCAACCGATTGGTTCGCCTAGTCATCCTGCATCTCTTCATGGCCGCCACCCGCTCGTCTCGCTCCTCGAACCGGTCATCAACTGATCGGCTCACTCCTTGAACTGATCGTCTCGAATGTCAACCGATCATTTCACTCCTTGAACTGATCGTCTCAGCTGTCATCAGGATGTCCGCCGTTCTTTGACATAACAGGAAATAAAATTCTATCCTATTTTACATTGTAAAAGGAGAAACCTCGAGTTACATTCGAGGGGAGAAAAGGTAGGAAAGAAATCTCGAATTATTTCGAGTTACATCAGGAATAAGAGAAGGAAGATCAGTGCGCAGACCGAGATGCAAGCAACCACATACAACCATACACAGATAGGGTTTATTGGCCATAAACACGCTATACATCCACCAAAAAACTCATTTAAGGGCAACGTGTATCGAGTGCATTCATAATACATATCATATATGTAAATTTGGATTTGTGGATTTAGGATTGGACATGCATAAAGCCAATTTTATTCGCATCGTATGCAATAAATAAAGGCGACAAACCAAAATCGATCATATCGATAATCCTAAAGTATAGAGCAGTTGACGTGGCTCTGATACCACTGTTGGGTTTTAGGGGAGGCAGAGAAGGTAGCGTAAACAAAAATTTTCTCCCCCAAACCCAGAACAAGGAAACGCGTCAACGTCTAGACAATAGGAAAGGATGGTTTTTGGAATCATACCTTGTCTCGAGGCTTGCTCGGCGACAATACCTCGCGGCTTGCGCAGTCTTCACCTCCGGTCTTGGACGGTGTCTGTACAACTCCTGGTCGCACCGGGACTGACGACTCCTGGTCTCACTGGGACTGTCGGGATTGACAGATGTCCTCCTAGTGGCAGAAACATATCGCCTCTGAAGTAGTCCACACGGACCAACAGGAACTCCAATCTCCTTGTCCCATAAGGAATTGGAAGGAGTCACACCCTCCTGTCAGCGTACTAGTCGCCAACACACTCTCCTGCTACCAGTCGCTTTCTGCAGTTGTCTTTCCCTTGTTGTGCCTCCCTTATCAGGTAACACTTGCTCGGTCTCTCTCTCGGTTACCAAAACCAGAGAGAACGACAACTTCACAGAGCAACTGGTTGCACTGAGTTGTACTTTGAGAAGCCCCCAATACCCCTATATATATAGGAGGGTCATGGGACAGGGTTCTCCATCCCGGACAATGCGATACTAAAAGAAGGAGTAGAAGGGTTCGACATTTTCCAAAAAAACAACCAACTCGCAACCTGAACCGATCGTTTCACAACTGAAACGGTCGGTTGGGGACCTAAGTCGGTCAGTTGACACCTCAACCGATCGGTTGGGACCCATGAGCCGATCGGTTCACTTCTGAACCGGTCAGTTCGTGGTCTTGATCAGTTCTCAATTGACTTTCGTTCTTTTGTTTCTAACCAATCCTTTTTCCCAATCAAATTGGGCAAATGAAACGAAAGCAAAATTCTCACAAATCCTACTTTCCCAACTTGCTCGGTTGCACCAGTTGAACCGATCGTTTCAACACTTGAAGTAATTGTTTCACCCTGTCCATGAGCCGATCGACTCAAGACTTGAGCCAATCGATTCACTAAGCTCAGCCGATCGGTTCATCACATGAGCCGATCGGTTGGGAGTGCAGATTGTGTAGAATCAGTCAATTGCGGTTTCAATCAATCCGATACTCCAATCAATGTGTCCAACACCTTGAACATTATGATATTGAGCTATCAATTGATCGAGTGTTTAATCGAACTACTAAACTCCTTTAGTAATCAATCTAAACATTGTTTGTGGACAAAACCCCTCTTCCAGGTTAAATCCTATGTGTGTGACCCTGCAGGTCCATTTCACGTTGGCAGTGAAAGTCCATAACACTTATGACTTCACAAGCAAAGAGCGGTGCCTAGTCACACATCAGTGCTACCCAAGTGAAAGTAGAAAGTTGGAGAACAACTTTCAATCCTACAATATGTGAATGGTGTTACAGTGAATGTATAATTCCTTTGTCACTGATATCCTGAATGAACTCGAGGCATGGAACAGTCATCCTGTCAACGTTCATTCAATTTCTTGATCTCAGAGTAGATTGGAAGAGATATGTATGACATCAATATCACATACTGATTCACACATGCGTGCACATGCCTATTTCAATCCTACTCATCAAGTGGCCTTGGATATCAAACTCCCTCAGGAGGGACAAATCCCATATCTATCACTCACCCCTCAAAAGCCCCATGTGTCAAAGCCACCCAATCATCACATTTATAACAACCCATGTTTCAGGACTGCGTTTGATGATGTCAAAGTGTACCCAACGACATGTGTTGAGTGTAGTGATTTTAGGTCAAAGAATCACATTCACCGCCATCACTGTGAGTACTGACTGTGACTACCATGTCATGGTTCCATGTGTCAAACTCACGGTGGGTCTGTCCGGTACACTTGTTCTCTAACAAGTACCTATGTGTTTGGTTTGATATCTCTATATCATGACTAATGAGATTCTGTCATTAACCAACACCACAATCTAGTCTTGTGTGTCATTGTTGTCTATCTACCTTCCATAATGACATCCGACTAGGGACATAACAAGAATGTACAAACTCTTAGCATCCGTATGATCTCATCGTTCAGGTCCTCAACCTGAAAGCATACGTCATTGAGTGCTGTCATTCTCTAGACATTCAATCTGTTCTATCACTATCTCATATGACTGAACCAAAAAGAATTGGAAGCTTGCCTTTGATGTTTATCAATTCAATCTTAATGCATCCCACCAATCATCCCATGATTGGCTCTCAGGGCATACATACCAACAAGTCCATCCACTAATTCATCATCCCCCATATTGATCATATTTTGTTCTTCATTTTTAGGGGCCTAATTAGTTTGCTTACTTTGATCCTTGTGGTCCCTGCGAAAATTGACAAGATGACCAGGCTTGCCACATGCATAACAAATGTACTACCCCCTAGAATCAAAATTTTTATTATGACGAGTTGCTTTCCTTTCTTGAAAGATTGCTTGAATTTAGGATTGAACTTTTTTGGTTTCTTCTTAGGTTTGACATTATCTACTAGGTTTATAGAAATATTGACTTTGACATCCTATTCCCTATGATGAAATTTAGTTTGAAGGGATTTCACGGAGTTCATGGTTAACCTATCATGTCTATAATGAAGAGACTTGACAAACTCCTTTCAGGATGGAGGAAGATTTTCAATTAGGACTACCACTTGCACATTCTCGTCAAGCTTATAACCACTAGCAATAGATTTTGAGACTAGGTTTTGCTAGTTAAGTACTTGGGTTGGAACAAACTTATTATCCATCATATTGTATTCATACCATTTCATAAAAGCATATTCTTCTAGTCCATCATATTGCATTCCAAACTTGTTGCCTAAAGCTTGTCAAAGTTTAAGGGTAGAAGGTCTGTTTGTGGTACATGTCATAAATCTCATTGAAAAGAGCAGACAAGATCATATCATGAAAAAAAATTAATTTATTTCTTTAGGTATTTTGGTAAGAGAAGATAGAGAGGATGGATCACTATAGGTTGCAATCAGGGCATTGTTACATTTGGAAAGGAATTAACAGATGGTTCATGTACCTCAGGTAGTGTGATAGTAGAAATTAAACCTATGTAAGTGAGCCAAAATTTCATCTTTTTTTATCAACGATGAAAGTATAATGCCATGATTTTTTGGGCCTAACACTAGCTATGTTTTCCATGGTCATCATGGTTCCAAGGTCCATATTATGTAAACCATAAAGAGAAAAATTAATAAATACAAATAATAGCTATGAATGTGATTTTGTCTTCAATAATATTGGAAATATTTTGATTTCAAGTTACTATTTAAGAAAATTCTTTTCAATTATGTGGTAGCAATGAAATTGATCGATAATGAAGAACAAAGAAAGTAAAGTTTAGATGAGCCTGTGGGTGAAGGCTTGTCACAATGAGAAATCTTTTGAAGACAAAATTTGTCACTCCTACACACAAGATTAATTAGCGGCTTGTCTCATAGATTTACTCACCCCTAGCTCATGTACCGCCTCTCGGTGCTAGAAGGTGGTCAATGTCAAACATTTGATTGGCCCTTGTATTTCTTCAACAAAATACATCACATGAGTCTCACTCAAATGTACAACAATGGGTAAGTGGAGAATAAGGAGGAAAATAAGTTGTAAGAAGGTGGCGTAATGGGTTGATGGCAAGGTGGTGGAGGCCACACATAGAAACTAAAAACAACAGACAAAAGAGAACTAGTCTTGCACCTAGTAACTCTCTCACACTCAGGTATTCTCAATATATTTTTACATGTCTTGGTTATACTTATGTGTATTATAAATGACTAAAATATATCCATTTTATATATGAACAAAACTCATAGATAGGCACCTAAGATAGAAATTTTTTCATCAACAGTTTTATTGGTTAGTTCCCAAAAAAATATTCATTGGGCGCATTCAAATGTGTACCAAAGGGACTCAGACCATCCAAATAAAAGTCTGACTATCTTGGATGGGAAAAGATTATGATTTGGTTCAAAGAAATGTGTGTTGGTTGGCTCACGGAAGTTGTTTTTATAAGGCAATTAAAGAAAGGGAAATTACACATATTTGGATTTCCAAATGACAAAATTAAAATTTCATTTAAACAAAACAAAATAAAATAATTTAATTTTATAAAAATGTCAAATCACACGCATTGGGCCGGGCGAGGTCAGTCTTAGTGTGGTGTGGCATGGGATGGTGGGACAAGGTGAGGTGCTCGTGCACGTGTGTCTATGTGTGTATGTTTATTCGTGAAATCCCAAAGCACATACAAGCCCAATTAGATGTAAATTTTAAAGCCCCAAGAAAGACCCACAAGCCTTTAGTCTCTATTCCTACTTAAATGGTTCCCTCTAACTTTTGAAGTGAGCAATGCGATATGAAAGATGACTGAGAGGTTGTGAATTATATCGAAGTTTGTAGCTAGAATACAATCATTGGATACTTTTATGTCTTATTTTTCACCGTGGCTAAAAATTAGTTGTCGATCAGATATTGAACAAATGATACATATTGTAAATGACCATTCTACCACTACTGACATACAAATTTATTTGAGACAAATCTAATCATGCGATTGGTGTCAATGAAGCTGGGACGAAGTGGCAATACTAATCATCCAACATCCAAACACTCTAGAGAAGAATGACTATGAAGACTGGAATGAAAATATGTCTAACATCAAGTGGAACACTTCAGAATATAAATTTGTGGAGTATATTGTTGTTCTCTTGCACACGATTAGTTGGCAATGGGTATTAGATTCTAGAATGAAGTGTTTGGATGTTTCATTTCTTATGTTTACACCAGCTTTCCCTTTCCAGGGATATAATCACTACTACCATGTTTAATGGTGTTGGAAACTGATGGTTGCCTATGGATGTGCAAGGTTTGGGAAATTAATTGAATAGTTTAAGCACACAGACAAAAATAAGGTTTTTGTATAAATGATTGCATATAGACAATTGATGATGGGCTTTGGCACACACAGCGGTTGTACTAATTCACTTATGGTTTTGTGTGGTCATGCAACAACTATACATCCATATGTAGAAGACACACCTCATTTTTTTTGGGTAAGTCAGAGGGTTTTTATTCATCTCGCCCCTCTCGTGCAAGCAAATTCAAATTCAAATTACAAACTGACAAGGAATTGCTAAATGGAAATGTGGTAGTACTACTACCATTACATGACTCTCTATGGATGATATCAGCTAAGGTTTGGGGAGGAGTTCTATAATTATAGAACTCCCCTTGGGTTTTTTGGTGCAGCTTGGCCAGCCTATCCACTGCTATGTTTCCTTCTCGGTGGATATTCCTACACTGCCATTGCTTCCTCCATCTTCCTCTAATTCTTCCCAACCATTTTGCTAGTTTAGGGTTATCTCCAACATCTTTCCCTACAACCTCTTTGGCTCCTTTAGAATTAGTCTCAATCGTCAGTCTTTCAATATTCAGTCTGCTACCTATATCAGTAGCTAATTCGATGGCACGGACTTTAGCTTCTAAAACATTTGTGGCCCTGATATTCATTGCCCATCACCCTCTCCATATGCCCTCATTGTCCCTCCCAACAACAACAATAGTTGACAAGGAGTCTTTGTTGTTGAAAGTTGCGTCTGTGTTAAACTTCAAACTCCCTAGCTCCGATTTCTTCCACCTCGTTTGTCCTCTACTCTGCTTTGTTCCTTCAGTTGTTTCTGGTGTCTGTGCCATAGCATTGAGGGCGGCCTCCTTTTGGATAAGATAGACAATTAGCTTACTTGGTTGCTTTTTTTTTTCAAAAACTTCCAGGTTTCTACTCTTCCACACATGCCACCATCCAAACATGAAGACCGCACTTCCCAGACTATCTTTCTTGATGTTCATCATCAACCATTGCCAGAGATCTGTTTCTGTAAAGAATGTTGTCCATTTTTGTCTATCGATGAGTTTCTTCCAGACATCCATCACTTTTGGGCAGTCCCTCAGGGCATGTAGAAATCAACAAAAGAATAAACAAACAAATAGGTTTGAACAACATATAGTTGATTGTATCTTTTTTATATGAATAGTGGAAATATCATCATATGAGATTAATTTAGTTAGCACATTTTAATTTACCTTCAATATGCAATAAAGGGCAATTATGTCAGTTCAAGTGAATTCAAACATATAACATATAATTTGTATTTCTCTTAGAATATAACATTAGGTTTTCTTCCATAGAAACCACATGACCCCTCTAAGAGATCAACCTCAATCTCCAAAAAAATAGTAAACAAGACTATATGTGAAAAAAACAATCACACATATATAGATCATTAGAAAAAGATAAAGGACCAAAAAAGAACTACCACAGTCGAAAAGCCAACAACAACAACCAAACAAATCCATCACCACATGCATTTGTGAACATCTAAAATGTTCACTGACTTTCCAAAGCCAAACACCTTGAAAGATATATCTCTTCATCTTAGAGCCTCTATCACCACCCAATAATCTATCAAATGTGCTGCCATGCTCAATATGTATGTCTACATGTGTAACATCCCTGACCTGGGTTATAAGTTAACCCTAGGTGTTTTACTTAAATCATGTAATTAAGATACTTGTGATTAACTTCTGGCATGTAATTAAGTTCCTGAGGAACATACAATTTCATTTCTGTCCTTTTAAAATAATGAATGTAGTATTGTTTTGTTATGCAGGGACCTATGTGCAAATTACCCAATTAGAAGGGTTAACTTGCAATATTAACATGTTAAGATGTTCCTATAATAAAGAGACATCATATGAAGGAATATAATGAGGTATGATGGATTTCCCAAGTTTGGGCACCAAGGTGCAGCTTGTGGAGCAATCCTTGTGCTTAAAACCCTAATTTTGGTGTAAAGTGCAATTTACCCAAAATATGGGGTGCAACTTGTGATATACACTTTTTAAAATATCTTCTATGACTTTTGACATCAGTTAAAGTTATAATAATGAAGGAGGCACTTCATTTGAATAATCATATAATAAGAAACACCTTTGTAATTAAACCACCAAAGTTGTAAGTAAAGGAGACCCTTATATGTATATGTGCACCATAGTGACAAGTTGACCTTCCTTGCCTTTAGTCCTTGATCTTAGAAGAAGTTTTACCTTAGATATGAAGTGGAGGGACGTGCCTAAAAGAAAGGAAGGACCTAGTTGTGAAAAAGAGGAGTAAGTTGTCCTTATGATGAAAATAACCTCAAAGTATATATGATCCTTTCCTTTGCAACCAAAGGCAATGTTTCCTTTCTTCCCTTCTTATTCCCTTGCTTAGACCGACCAAGGAAAAGCTCTGGAGATCAGGGAAACGACCAACCTGTTCTAAGGTAAGAGAGCACCATCTTCTAGCTTGGATTCATGGAGGAAATCCTTGTATAAGGTTGGTTTCATGGTTAATTCACTTAGGTTTCTTGTTCTAGTCGATCATCTCCATCTTTTCCTTAGAGAATCACCTTTGGCCAACCTGTGGAGCTTAAGACGCCATTAAAGGCTTGAATCTTGGAAGCTTGGAGCTCTAAGAACAACGTTTGAGGTGGGTTTTATAACTCTAAACCTTGCTTTGTTATGCATACTTTTATTGTTGCAAATAATAGTTAGTTCTTCTTCTTCCCCATTTTTCTTTGCACTCTTGCAAGATTTTTCGTGAAGAACAGACCGTGGTTTCAAGGTTGAAGATGAAGGGCGTTAATACCTATGTTGGTCCTTATCCAACTTTATTAAACGATCTTGGACCAATAGGTCTAAACGGTTTGCAACCGTTTGAAATAAAAAAGGGGTTCAACCCGTTTGATCTCAAACGATCTTGCAAGATTGTTTAGTTTTAAACGGTCTTCAAGACCGTTTGATAGGGTTGACCAAGGGAAGACCATTTAAGGAACTGTTATAAACATATTGAATTTAATTCCTACAAAGAATCATAACCCAATTCCAAACCAATCACAAGTTGAAGGCACTTCAACTCCTTAAACCCTAATCGGGTTGAATTGAGTTTTTCAATGATAGATTTTGGTGAATTTTGGGTTGAAGGACCCAAACTGTCTCAAGACCGTTTGGGGGTTCACTCAAACGGTCTTAAGATCGTTTGGTGACAACCCAAGACCGTTTGGAGGTCTAGGGTTTAGGAAATTTGATGGTTTGAGGGTCCAATTTCAATAGGTTGATGAATTGATAAAAATGTTGATTTTGGACCTAGTTAGGGTTCAATCTTTATCAAATTGATTTTGTTTTTGATAAAACTTTGGGCAAACCGTCTCAAGAACGTTTGGAGGATATCCAAACGATCCCAAGACCGTTTGGGCCAAGTTTGGTCCCAATTGGAGCTCAATTGATGGGTTCAACTACAATTTGTTTCACATTGTTGAAAATTGATGATTAGCCGATTGAAAACCCTAATTGAGTGGGATTTAACCCCAATTAGCTTTCAATTGAGAATCAATTTGGTGTCCAATTAATTAAGGCTAATCCTAATTGACTCAATTTGTAAATGGTTAACAAGGGCATGGCCAATTGAAGGCTTCAATATAGGAAATCCTATTCAAACATAACCTTTGTTTCACCTTTTATGTCCATGCGGTTTGAACCCATTTGGATCCAAACTACCTCAAGTGGGTTCACACTCGTTTAAGCTCAAGTGGGTTCACACTCGTTTAAGCTCAAACGAGTTCACACTCGTTTAAGCTCAAATGGGTTCACACTCGTTTAAGCTCAAATGGGTTTACACTCGTTTAAGATCAAATGGGTTCACACCCGTTTAAGCTCAAATGGGTTCACACTCGTTTAAGCTCAAATGGATTCACACTCGTTTAAAGCTTAAATGGGTTCAATTAAAGGATACCTTGTTTTAATCAAACCCTAATCACATGATAGTGATGTGTTGGCTTGTGTTGGTCAATGAGGACTTAACCCAACCTAATCTAGAGTGATGTAATCATCATCTAGAAGTAAAAGGAGAGAGAGGGCTCCTAATATAATCAAGCAACATATCTTCAATGCATAATAATGAATAGGTTTAGGGTATGATCCATCAAGGTGAGATCAAGGAAACCCTAACTATGATGATTGATGAATCTTAACCTAAATAGAGGGCATCAATGATGATGTTCCTTATACATGATGATAATATGAGCTCAATTCACTATGAGGTGAATAGTAAACCCTAATTCTAGGGTAATAACATGTAATGTGAATAGTAAACCCTAATTTGGGGTGAGGTTGTAAAAAGAAGTAACTCTAGGTTATACCTATGAGTGTGAAACCCTAATTACAAGTGGTAGCATGAGGAATCTATTTACCTTGTAATCTAAAGAGATTCAATAACCCCATGATAAGGAGGAATGCATCCAAACCCTAAAATCAGTAGAGGTATACTGATTCATAGCATGCCCGTGCTATGGAGCACGGCCGTGGTAACCTTCCTTTGCACGACCGTGCAAGGAAGCATGGCCGTGGTACTTTATGAAACAAATTGAAAAGTCTTGGTATTTGTAAGGATGTTGTTAAACATGCATAATCTCAGTTATACTAATCATGCAGGTGGTTAGCAAGATGTAATCATAGCCAGGGTAATGGTTATGACATTATTTTCATTGAAAGCATGTCATTAGCTTATGAACAGAAATAACTATGTTTCCTAGATGCAAGTGGCATCATATGAAACTAATATGCCTTAAGGGCCATGAATGACATCAAGGTCATGCTAATAGATGACTTGATGCTGATATGTCACTTGATATCAAGTGTTATGATGATATAAGGGCGTGAGCACCCATGTTCCTGAATCATAGTGATAAGATGATTAAGAATTGATATCCATCTGATAACTGATATGAGTAATACCTGTTACATTTAGTATTCTTCTGTTATAGCCATGTTTAGTACTTGAATGTTTGGAAACATGTGTGATGCTAAAAAAATACTAAAATGTACCTAATAACCAAGTATAATCATATCATGTAGAGCCCTGATCATAGATCCATCATTGTCAGAGTTTAAATGATGGTGAAACAGGTTTTCCTAAGGGAACTCCTGGATCACATACTTTAGAGTATGTGGGGGAATATGGATGTGTATATCCTTACATCCTAGTGTAGGAGTTGATGTGGATATATATAAATCCATCAACCCTTCACTATATGTTTATACCGGGATGATGTAACACTATTCTCCCAAAGGAATCTTTTATACCGCATCGATGAGAGATAAACATGAAATCTTTCGATAGCAAAGAGAGTGCAGAATGCCACTGTGACTCTAATAGCGAAGTACCAGAATACCCTGGTGAGCTATAATAGCAGAGACACTAGATGTCCTGCATGTTTATCCTCATTCTGACTGAGGTAGTTCAAGGTCATGAGAATCCGGCTCTTTCGATGACCTAGTATGATACCGATGCGACTTACTAGTGATCGGTTGGAGCATGAGCGGTATACCTCATCTCCGCAGGGCATAATGATGTTTGTAAAACATAATCAACCGCGTAGCATAACTGCTTAGGTTGAACTACGAAGAACATTGATTGTTATTACATTGCTTGCATTTAATATCCTGTTCAAGTATTAGTATACATGTTCTTCATATTCCTTAATAATGGTGAGTAATTGTTATCAAGCCTGCAGTGAGTAATCTAAGTTACCTGCTCATGATATTCCTTTGATTGCTTTTAACAAAGTTTCTGGCAGAGAGTTATAACTCTCACTGGGACAATTATTTGAAATTGTCTCACCCCATAGATTTCTACCTTTAGGTGGACGTCGAGGTCGAAGGAACCAATCTGCAGGTGGATAGCAGCAACAGCAACAAAACCAGGAGCAACAGTGATTTCAGGTGGAAACACTGTGCTGTCTAGTCTTGTAGTTAGAATAGTCTTTTGTTGTCTCTGTACACTCAGGTCCTAGGAGTTTGTTGATCTGAGAATTTCGAAGTCTTGAGATTTTGTATCATGATGTATATAATCACTCGAGAGGTGATTTATCAGAGATGTAAATAGTTCATCTTACTTTTATAAAAGGAGTTTCAGGTTTTTGAGATCTCATTTTCGAAAAGTTTTAATTTCTCGTGATTTTTCGTATTCCGCTGTTAATTGAATCGCTTCCGCTATGTTTATCTTGTGTTTTGGAGATCAGAGCCCACAATTAGTGGTATCAGAGCTCTAGGTTCGCTGATTCTACAGAGACATAGGACTTAGAATGTCGAGTCTATCCTTAGTACTTCTTTCTTATCTAATAGAGTCTTCTGCTCCTCAGGAGAAGAAGATAATTAAGGATGTCTAGACCACAGGAGGAGTACGAGGCAGACTGTAGTGTTGCTGCACCTCGAGAAGGTGCCGGGAACCTAGAAATAGAGCAACCTGTACCTGAGCCACCTATGGAGCCACCTCAGTTTGACCCAGCTGACATGGGAAACCCAACTGTTCAAACTATGTTCGGGTAGTTTATGACTGCCATGACACACATCACCGACAGGATGCCCATGCCTGCACCTAGGGCACCTGTCCAATCTGAGGGTCAAGGTATCAGTAAGACGTTCGAGCGACTTCGTCGTGTCGGAGCAACCGAATACTTTGGTACAGCCAACCCTGTTGATGCTGATCTGTGGTTAATTGAGTTGGAGAAAGCTTTTAGAATCCTTAACATCCCTGAAGGTGAGAAGGTTAGACATGCTGTCTATCTTCTCAAAGGTAGTGCTGGTCACTGGTGGACCATGGAAGAGCAGAAGAGGCCTGTAATAGAGATCTCGTGGGAAGACTTTCATCGAGAATTTGTCCACAAATATTTTCCAAAAACCTTCCTGGACAAGAAGATCTCTCAGTTTGAGAGACTGAGGCAGGGTATGATGAACATTAGCGAGTATGAGGCTAAGTTCATGGAGTTGTTGCGATTCTGTCCTCATATGGCTACCACAGATGAAGAAAGGATTAGGAGGTTTGAGAAGGGTTTGAATGCCGACATGACTACTCCCGTGTCTTCCCTAAAAAACCGGGAGAGATTCTCCACCTTCGTTGAGTCAGTCCGAAGGATAGAGAGATCCGTAGTCGAGAAAAGGCAAACCCAAAAGAGATATCCACAGTTCCAGGGATCTTCATCTAGAGACTTTAAGAAGCCTAGATTCTCTGCACCTACACCTCCACCACCCAGATCTAGTTCTCAGACTCAGTGGTCCCCAAGTAGAGGTAGAGGACGAGGTTTACCGCCACAAGCGACTTGTAGTTCAGCATCAATGTCAGTCACAAGACCACCAAGACCACAACAACTAGAAAGAAGCTGTTATAACTGTGGGAAGGTGGGACATCTGATGAAGGACTGTAGGTCTAGGACTGTCAGTGTGACACAGCCTCAGAGGCAGAATCAACAGGGATCACAGAGAAGGCAGTCTCAAGGAGCAGCTAGAGGACGTGGGCAAGCGTCTCAGGCTGGATCGTCAGCACCAACTCAACACCAGGCAATAGCGAGGGTCTATGCTATGAACCCACCAGAAGCAGTGATCAATCCACGGGTTGTGGCAGGTCAGATGGAACTTTTATATTCTGATATGTATACATCCTGTGTTGTATCTGTTTTGATTGACTCGGGTGCTACACACTCTTTTATCACTCGAAGAGTGATTCGTAACTGCAATATGACGGTTAGTCATAGGGCAGATAGCTTGTTGCTCGAGACTCCTTTGAGAGGTTCTGCTATTTTGCAAGAGGTATGCTCTCCCTGCATCCTCTTCTTTTCTGATTATCGCATTCAAGTGGATCTTATACCACTTGATATGCAAGGATTTGACATAATCCTTGGGATGGATACCTTGGAAAGGTATAGAGTTGTCTTGGATTGTGAATCCAAGCAGGTTGTGTTTGCTGATGAGAGCAACACATGGATCTTTCAAGGAGAGAGAAAGATTCTACCCACCTGTCTTGTGTCTGCTATGGTTGTTGATAAGATGATGAGGCAAGGATGTTATGCATTCTTGGCCCATGTGGTAGATACCACCAAGGCGAGTCCCAACCCTGCTAAAGTTCCTGTAGTCAGGGAATTTGAAGATGTATTTCCTGAAGAACTTCCAGGTATGCCACCGCCTCGGGAAATTGATTTTGAAATCAATTTGATCCCAGATACCCAACCCATAGCACAAACACCGTATAGGATGGCGCCTACTGAGATGGCAAAACTCAAGAAACAGCTTCAAGAGTTGCTTGAGAAGGGTTTTATTCGACCAAGCACTTCACCTTGGGGTGCTCCGGTCTTGTTTGTTAAAAAGAAAGATGGATCAATGCGGTTGTGCATTGATTACAGACAACTAAATAAATTAACGATAAAGAATAAGTACTCTCTGCCGAGGATTGATGATCTTTTTGACCAGTTGCGTGGTGCAACCGTCTTCTCGAAGATATACTTGAGGTCTGGATATCATCAACTTCGTATTAAGGATAGTGACATACCCAAGTCTACTTTCACGACAAGGTATGGTCACTATGAGTTCACAGTTATGTCGTTCGGACTAACTAATGCACCAGCTGCATTTATGGAGCTTATGAATAGAATCTTCTGACCTTTCCTCGATCAGAATGTTGTTGTCTTTATAGATGACATCCTGATCTATAGTAGAGATGCTCAGCAGCATGAACAACATCTTTGTCAGGCTCTAACTTTGCTAAGACAACATGAGTTATACGCTAAGTTTAGCAAGTGTGAGTTCTGGTTGCCGGAGGTATCTTTTCTTGGACATGTGGTATCTGCCTCGGGAATTCGTGTTGACCCTAAAAAGGTAGAGTCTGTTCTACAATGGGAACAACCGAAGACACCGACGGAGATTCGTAGTTTCTTAGGGTTGGCTGGCTATTATCGAAGGTTCATTAAGAACTTTAGTTCTATAGCCCTACCCTTGACGAAGTTGACCCGGAAAGATGTTTCTTTTACTTGGAGTGACAAGTGTCAGCAGTCCTTTCAGTTGTTGAAGGAGAGGTTGACAAGTGCACCTGTACTTATGTTACCTGAGCAAGGCAAAGGATACATAGTTTTCTGTGATGCCTCCAAGAATGGACTCGGATGTGTGCTGATGCAGGATAAGCATGTGATTTCTTTTGCTTCTCAACAACTTAAGAAACACGAGGAGAATTATCCGACACACGATTTAGAGTTAGCTGCTATGGTTCATGCCTTGAAAATCTGGAGACACTATCTATATGGAGAAACATTCCAGGTTTTCACTGATCATAAGAGTCTTAAGTATATCTTCTCTCAGCATGACCTTAACATGAGGCAACATCGCTGGATGGAGTTAATCAAGGATTATGATTGTACGATAGATTACCATCTAGGGAAGGCCAATGTAGTTGCAGATGCCTTGAGTAGGAAATCAGCAACATCATCCTCTGATAGGGCACAATTAAACTCTTTAGTATGCCCTAGGAGAGATATGCTTATCTCCTTAAGGCAAGACAATGTACAGATAAAGGTGTCATGGATTGCCGGGTTGTTGGCTGAGATGCATATCAAACCCACCCTAAGAGAGCAGATTAAGGAGGCACATCAAGTTGATGTTGCAGTTCAGCAGATCAGATCTGAGTATGGTGATGAGAAGCGAGAAGGTTTTCATGAATTAGATGATCTAGTGGCATGCTATCATGGGAGGATGATAGTGTCAGATGTGGATAACCTGAGGAAATTAGTCCTGGAGGAAGATCATTCTTCTATGTTTGCTATGCATCCAGGGAGCACCAAGATGTATCAAAACTTGAAAAATATGTATTGGTGGCCTGCAATGAAGAAGGATGTAGCTAAGTTTGTCCGGAGGTGTCTGGTGTGTCAGCAAGTTAAAGCTGAACACCAGAAGCCTACAGGAACAATGCAACCTTTACCCATACCACAATGGAAGTGGGATCATGTAACCATGGAATTTGTTGTTGGCCTACCAAGGACAAACAAAGGACATGATTCCATTTGGGTAATTGTTGATAGGTTGACTAAGACATCACATTTCTTACCTGTCAAAACAACCTATTCTGCTGAAAGGTTATCCCAGTTATATGTTCAAGAGATAGTGTGTTTGCACGGAGTTCCTGTCACCATAGTTTCTGAAAGAGGTCCTCAGTTCACAAGTCGTTTTTGGGAACAACTACATAGAGAACTAGGCACCCAGTTAAGGTTTAGTACAACCTTTCATCCACAGACTGATGGACAGTCGGAAAGGACTATACAGACCTTGGAAGACTTTTTAAGAGCATGTGTTCTCCAGTTCACAGGAAGTTGGGATCTGCACCTAATCTTGATAGAGTTTGCCTATAACAATAGCTATCAACATAGTATTGATATGGCACCTTATGAAGCCTTGTATGGTAGACGTTGTAGATCACCCTTATGCTGGTATGAGACTGGTGAGCATCAGTTGTTAGGTCCTGATCTTGTGCAGCAGACCACAGAAAAGATTAAGGTAATCCAACAACAGCTTAAGACTGCACATGATAGACAAAAGTCTTACGCTGACAGACGTCGTAGACCTTTAGAGTTCCAGGTTGGAGACAGAGTGTACCTCAAGGTCTCACCTTGGAAAGGAGTCCTTCGTTTTGGAAGGAAAGGAAATTTAGCTCCTAGATTTATGGGGCCTTATCCAATCATTGAACGAGTTGGAAAGGTAGCCTATAAACTAGAATTGCCACCAGAATTGAAGAAGTTACACCCTGAGTTTCACATTTCTGTGTTAAGGAAATGTCACCCTGATACCGAGTCAGTTCTACAACCTATGGAAGTAGAAGTGAATGAAGATATAACTTATGAGGAGGGACCAGTGTCAATCCTTGATAACAGAATTAAAAAGTTAAAGAAGAAAGATATAAGTCTTGTGAAAGTCCTCTGGAATCATCGTGGTGTTGAAGAAGCCACTTGGGATCTGGAGGAAGAGATGAGGAGGAAATACCCTGCTCTTTTCTCCTAATATGCTAAATCGATTTCGGGGACAAAATCCTTTTGAGGGGTGGATAATTTGTAACATCCCTGACCTGGGTTATAAGTTAACCCTAGGTGTTTTACTTAAATCATGTAATTAAGATACTTGTGATTAACTTCTAGCATGTAATTAAGTTCCTGAGGAACATACAATTTCATTTCTGTCCTTTTAAAACAATGAATGTAGCATTGTTTTGTTATGCAGGGACCTATGTGCAAATTACCCAATTAGAAGGGTTAACTTGCAATATTAACATGTTAAGATGTTCCTCTAATAAAGAGACATCATATGAATGAATATGATGAGGTATGATGGATTTCCCAAGTTTGGGCACCAAAGTGCAGCTTGTGGAGCAATCCTTGTGCTTAAAACCCTAATTTTGGTGTAAAGTGCAATTTACCTAAAATATGGGGTGCAACTTGTGATATACACTTTTTAAAATTTCTGTTATGACTTTTGACATCATTTAAAGTTATAATAATGAAGGAGGCACTTCATTTGAATAATCATATAATAAGAAACACCTTTGTAATTAAACCACCAAAGTTGTAAGTAAAGGAGACCCTTATATGTATATGTGCACCATAGTGACAAGTTGACCTTCCTTGCCTTTAGTCCTTGATCTTAGAATAAGTTTTACCTTATATATGAAGATGAGGGACGTGCCTAAAAGAAAGGAAGGACCTAGTTGTGAAAAGGAGGAGTAAGTTGTCCTTATGATGAAAATAACCTCAAAGTATATATGATCCTTTCCTTTGCAACCAAAGGCAACGTTTCCTTTCTTCCCTTCTTATTCCCTTGCTTAGACCGACCAAGGAAAAGCTCTGGAGCTCAGGGAAACAACCAACCTGTTCTAAGGTAAGAGAGCAGCATCTTCTAGCTTGGATTCATGGAGGAAATCCTTGTATAAGGTTGGTTTCATGGTTAATTCACTTAGGTTTCTTGTTCTAGACGATCATCTCCATCTTTTCCTTGGAGAATCACCTTTGGCCAACCTGTGGAGCTTAAGACGCCATTAAAGGCTTGAAGCTTGGAAGCTTGGAGCTCTAAGAACAACGTTTGAGGTGGGTTTTATAACTCTAAACCTTGCTTTGTTATGCATACTTTTATTGTTGCAAATAATAGTTAGTTCTTCTTCTTCCCCATCTTTCTTTGCACTCTTGCAAGCTTTTTCGTGAAGAAAAAACCTTGGTTTCAAGGTTGAAGACGAAGGGAGTTAATACCTATGTTGGTCCTTATCCAACTTTATTAAACGATCTTGGACCAATAGGTCTAAACGGTTTGCAACCGTTTGAAATCAAAAAGGGGTTCAACCCGTTTGATCTCAAACGATCTTGAAAGATCGTTTAGTTTTAAACGGTCTTCAAGACCGTTTGATAGGGTTGACCAAGGGAAGAACGTTTAAGGAACTGTTGTAAACATATTGAATTTAATTCCTACAAAGAATCATAACCCAATTCCAAACCAATCACAAGTTGAAGGCACTTCAACTCCTTAAACCCTAATCGGGTTGAATTGAGTTTTTCAATGATAGATTTTGGTGAATTTTGGGTTGAAGGACCCAAACGGTCTCAAGACCGTTTGGGGGTTCACTCAAAAGGTCTTAAGATCGTTTGGTGACAACCCAAGACCGTTTGGAGGTCTAGGGTTAAGGAAATTTGATGGTTTGAGGGTCCAATTTCAATAGGTTGATGAATTGATAAAAATGCTGATTTTGGACCTAGTTAGGGTTCAATCTTTATCAAAATTGATTTTGTTTTTGATAAAACTTTGGGCAAACGGTCTCCAGACCGTTTGGAGGATATCCAAACGATCCCAAGACCGTTTGGGCCAGGTTTGGGCCCAATTGGAGCTCAATTGATGGGTTCAACTACAATTTGTTTCACATTGTTGAAAATTGATGATTAGCCGATTGAAAACCCTAATTGAGTGGGATTTAACCCCAATTAGCTTTCAATTGAGAATCAATTTGGTGTCCAATTGATTAAGGCTAATCCTAATTGACTCAATTTGTAAATGGTTAACAAGGGCATGGCCAATTGAAGGCTTCAATATAGGAAATCCTATTCAAACATAACCTTTGTTTCACCTTTTATGTCCATGCGGTTTGAACCCATTTGGATCCAAACTACCTCAAGTGGGTTCACATTCGTTTAAGATCAAGTGGGTTCACACTCGTTTAAGCTCAAACAGGTTCACACTCGTTTAAGCTCAAACGGGTTCACACTCGTTTAAGCTCAAACGGGTTCACACTCGTTTAAGCTCAAATGGGTTCACACCCGTTTAAGCTCAAATGCGTTCACACTCGTTTAAGCTCAAATGGGTTCACACTCGTTTAAAGGTTAAATGGGTTCAATTAAAGGATACCTTGTTTTAATCAAACGCTAATCACATGATAGTGATGTGTTGGTCAATGAGGACTTAACCCAACCTAATCTAGAGTGATGTAATCATCATCTAGAAGTAAAAGGAGAGAGAGGGCTCCTAATATAATCAAGCAACATATCTTCAATGCATAAGAATGAACAGGTTTAGGGTATGATCCATCAAGGTGAGATCAAGGAAACCCTAACTATGATGATTGATGAATCTTAACCTAAATAGAGGGCATCAATGATGATGTTCCTCATACATGATGATAATATGAGCTCAATTCACTATGAGGTGAATAGTAAACCCTAATTCTAGGGTAATAACATGTAATGTGAATAGTAAACCCTAATTTGGGGCGCGGTTGTAAAAAGAAGTAACTGTAGGTTATACCTATGAGTGTGAAACCCTAATTACAAGTGGTAGCATGAGGAATCTATTTACCTTGTAATCTAAAGAGATTTAATAACCCCATGATAAGGAGGAATGCATCCAAACCCTAAAATCAGTTGAGGTATACTGATTCATAGCACGCCCGTGCTATGGAGCACGGCCGTGGTAACCTTCCTTTGCACGACCGTGCAAGGAAGCACGGCCGTGGTACTTTATGAAACAAATTGAAAAGTCTTGGTATTTGTAAGGATATTGTTAAACATGCATAATCTCAGTTATACTAATCATGCAGGTGGTTAGCAAGATGTAATCATAGCCAGGGTAACGGTTATGACATTATTTTCATTGAAAGCATGTCAATAGCTTATGAACAGAAATAACTATGTTGCCTAGATGCAAGTGGCATCATATGAAACTGATATGCCTTAAGGGCCATGAATGACATCAAGGTCATGCTAATAGATGACTGTGCTGTCTAGTCTTGTAGTTAGAATAGTCTTATGTCGTCTCTGTACATTCAGGTCCTAGGAGTTTGTTGATCTGAGAATTTCGAAGTCTTGAGATTTTGTATCATGATGTATATAATCACTCGAGAGGTGATTTATCAGAGATGTAAACAGTTCATCTTAATTTTATAAAAGGAGTTTCAGGTTTTTGAGATCTCGTTTTCGAAAAGTTTTAATTTCTCGTGATTTTTCGTATTCGGTTGTTAATCGAATCTCTTCCGCTATGTTTATCTTGTGTTTTGGAGATCATAGTCCACAACATGCCTTCAATAATGTTCATCATGTGAAACACTACCTTACTCCTGAAGACTTGGCTTTGCACTATATTTCCATGAGCCACTTGATATACCATGGTGTGTACTTTTTCTTGGATAACCTACTATATCTAGAGAAACTTTTATGCCAATAAAGTCATCTAGATGATGATGCTTGAGAGTTAAATTCAACCTTATCAATCCCTAACTTGAAAATTATGTGGAGGATTTGTGTTATCATAGTTCCTAGAATGACCATTACTCGTGCTCAAGTAACAATTCCTCGTACCAAGGATGCAAGAAGGAATGGTCACTATTTTAGAAATGGTAGAGTAGGATATCAACAACTCCATTCATACATGAACTAATTTCCCAACATCCAACATGAAGGGGTCCCCCAAACTACCAATACAAACAACCACCTTTGATAGGGCCACAATAGAACATATTTCTCCAATGTTGAATCCTAGGACTGGATGAAAATACTAAGTGTGTGCCTCTAGTAATACCAAGTGTCCATGTAAAACCTCTAAATGGTTATTCAATCTTAAGATAGATTTCACTTCTTTGAAAGGATCAACATCTTCTTGATTGACCCATCATCTCTATAAACAAATGGAATACCCTCTAGTCAAACATTGTCAGATGTCTTTGTTTACCCAATACAACAAGTTATATCTCTCTATTAATTGTAATATTATAGATAAATTCTCTAATACCTACATTCTTCTACCATATTTTTTTAAGTTTCCCCTTTTGAGATTGTCTATTATGTATTAGGGTTAAAGGATTTTATTTCCAAATTTATTTACCATATATATATTTATGTGTGTGTGTGACTAAGATCTTGGTATTATATTTGTTTTCAAGATTATTCTCACAAATATTAATTTCCTAAATTCTTATATACAATATACAATAATATCCATTGTTTAATACAAAATTCATTTTTAAGTCATTTAATGATAGTATTATTCAACCAAGAAGAAACTGATTCTCCACCAATCCATATATTCCTTTTTATGTTGATTAGTGTGTTACCATCATTTTCGTTGATATGAAAATATTCCATATCATTTTATATACGAAAAACCACATTATTAGAATTGGATGCTTTATTGGGGTAGTGGATTTTGAATATTTTTATGCATCTATCATAGTTAAGATCTTTCTATAATATTTTGGAAAGTCATTTTTTTATCATTATTTCTCATGAAACACCTTCCCCCATCACCACTTACATATATTCTAATTATCCATTCAAATTTTCTTTTTTTAAGTCATTTAATTTTATTAACATGCATTGTTCCCCTTAATGTATATTAATATATGTTGCATCTTTCCCAAGAAGTGTGGATAAGTTCATGTTTGTCATTATCAAAACTTTCTAGTTGTATTATTTATAGTAGTGTGAATTTTGAGATATTGATACAATAGTTATACATGTTTTAAGACCATGGATTACATATATGTCATTTGTTAATATATTAGACATCAAATTATGTTTTACACTTTACTAGTGACTCAATTTGTGAGACGTCTAACCTTGCTTAAATGGTTGAATATGCTTAATTATCATAATTTAATTATTATAAGCCTAATATAACCTTACGATATGTTTTGGTATCATGTGACAAGCTTAAGTTTCAAATTTGGCCCAATTTGGACATTGTTTGTGCAAGTTATGCAATTTTATGCACATTTTGGACTTTTATAAAATTTACCCAATTGAGAGGTTTTCTTTGCAATTTATCACTTGCATTATGGTCCTTGAATGTTATATTATAAATCTCAAGCTTCTTGATTGATGGGGTTTTCAATTGTACCTTGGTTTAGAGGTGTTTTTCTTTAAGGGTATTTTAGGGTTTACCCCTTTATGGATGAGCTACCTTTAGGAGCTATCAACCAATGGTTTATTTGCTTGGCTTGGAAATTCAAAAAATGGTGTTAAGCAAGAATCCAAGAATGGTGGGGCATCTTCTTGTGTGGTTTCTTGTATATCCTTAATAGTTTAAGGTCATGGACACATGGGGAGCTACTTGTACACCTCATGCTTCTTCTCTACCTTATCCTCCAAGCTTTATATATATGTCCTTAAGCTCCCAAATGAAACTTTTGCTCTCTACCACTTCCCTCCTTCTAACAGCATCATCCCTCCTCTGTTTTTCCTTGGAGCTTCTGTCCAAGGAAGAAGAAGGTGTGGATCTTCTTGGTAGAAGCATCTAGGGTTACGATTTGATTCCTTTAGGGTTTTTAAATCTCCTTCTTGGTGATCTTGACCAAAACAAGTAAGTATCCCCTTATTTCCTCCATTTCTTTCTCTATTTTTCTTCCTCCTACCTTTATCCAGGTCATAACCTTATTGTTCCATGATAGAAGTTGCTCTAAAACTCAAGAATCTACCTTTCTTGCTTCTTCTTCTTCTTCTAGGGTTTTGCTTCTTTATGGAGAAAAGTGCCTACTTGGCCAAGTTCAGATCTAAACCTTGGGTTTTCTTGCCTTCCTTGGTTGAGTTTCTTGCTCCTATAAGTTTTTTTTATCATTAAAGGTGAGTTTTATAACCCTCTTTACATATATTGCTTACTTTAAGCTTGTTAGCTCATGTGTTCTTGCCTAAAAATGGTGGTTTAAGCCTTATGACGTTAAGCTTGCTTGAGATTTCGAATTTTTATGGTGTTCCCTATTATGTTCCAGTCCTAGATGAACCTATAAATATGTGTACGTCCTTTATAAGGTAGAATGTGATCTAGTATAGGTTGATAGCACCACTGATGGTGCTAAGCACCTAACAATCGATGATCCAAATTAGGGTTTTAAAGCTATTTCCTTCACTACCACACAACCGATGGTGATACCATGCAACAAACGATGGTGTTGCTATCTTGAAAATTGATGGTGGTGATCAATGGTGTCAATTAATTGTGACAACCAATGGTCACCCCTTAGGTCATGTTTTGGCTTAATTAGAAGCTTAATGATCAACCACCAAGTACCCTAATGATGATGTCAATCATTGATGACATTAGCTTAATATCCGATAGTGATTAATGAATATAGTGTTGATCTAACCATCAATGGTGACTTAATGGTCACAACCAATGGTGGATCATGTCTCCACAACCTATAGTAAGTTAAGAATGTAGTTTTAGCATCAACTAAGCTTGAACCCAATAGTTTCTTGGGTCAAATGATTCAAGGGTTAGACCTATACTCCAATTGTTGGTTTTGAAATATGAACACCATCCAACCCTATTTAGGGGAAAAGTTATAAGGAACCTTAATTCAAGATAATTGTGGGCTCTGATCTCCAAACCACGATATAAACACGATTCAAACTTAGCGGAAGCGATTCGATTAATAGCGGAAGACAAAAATCACGGAAAATTAAAACTTTTCGAAATAAGAGCTTGAATCCATAAAAACTTCTTTCCTAACAAGAGATAAACTATTTACATCTCATGATAATTACTTCTTGAGTAATTATATACATCAAGATACAAAATCTCAAGAACTCATAACAAAAGACTCCAAGACCTGAGAGTACAGAGGACACATAGGACTGACTCTAACTACACCACATGGCAGGCTAAATCTCCACCTGAGATTTACTGCTGCTCCTGGTGCTGCTGCTGCTACTGCTGGGACTGGTCACCAGTAGACCGGTTCCTCCGTCTCCGACGTCCACCTAAAAAGTTGAAGTCTACGGGGTGAGACAATTTTTTTCATAATTGTCCCAGCGAGAGTTATAACTCTCCGCCAGAAGCTTTATTATAACATCAAAGAATATCTTAAGTAGTAAAGCTTTCAAAGTATTCAATAGTAGTTGCAGCTATAAACAAGAGCTAAACATTTATGAGACATGAAGAATATAAGCACTATTACAGTGTATCATCAATAAACAAACTCGTAGTTATCTCTAACATGTATACTACGCGGTTGATTATGTTTTACAAACAATATTATGCCCTGTGGAGATGAGGCATACCACTCATACTCCAACTGATTGCTAAGAAGTCACATCAGTATCATACATAGGTCATTAAGAGAGCCGGATTCTTATGACCTTCACCTTCCTCAGTCAGTAAGAGGATTACTTGTAGGACATCTTGTGTCTCTACTATTATAGCTCACCAGGGTAAACTGGTCCTTCGCTATTCTAGAGTTACAGTGGCGTTCTGTACTCTCTTCGTCATCAGGAGATTTCATGTTTATCTCCACTGATACGGATATTTATGTTTTCTTTGTCATCAGGAGGTTTCATGTTTACCTACTACTGATACGGTATGGGATTGTAGTGAAGGATTGAAGGATTACATATCTACATCAATTTCCTACACTAGGATGTAAGGTTCTACACATCCATATACCCCACATACTCACTAGTATGTGATCCAGGAGTTCCCTTAGGAAAACCTGTTTCACCATCATTTGATCTCTGACAATGATGGGTCTATGATCAGGGCTCTACATTATACTTGATTAGTTAGGTACATTCAGTATTCATTTAACATCACACTTTGTTCTCCAAACAATAACAATAGCATAACAACTATAAAAGGAGAATACTAAATGTAACAAGCCTAACTCACATCAATCATCATTTCTCATTATACTCATCACAAGTCATCTCTAAAGCATGACTTTGATGGTATTCATGGCTCTCACAGCCCATTATTATCATAGAATGCCACTGACAAGGCATCAAGATACTTTATTTATTCATAAAGCTATCAATATGCCTTTAATGAATATAGTATCATCATCCATACCTGGATATGATCACCCCCATATCAGAACCTGCATGGTTAATTCAACTAATAAAGGTAATTCAAAACAATGATTATACTTTCCACTCTTGTCATAAGAGCTAAGTTCTTTGATTCTTATCAACTAGAGTTTAATACTCATATAACATGTCATCACCTCTGAATTAGGGTTTACTATTTACATCACATGTCATTACCCTTGAATTAGGGTTTACTATTCACATCACATGTCATTACCCTTGAATTAGGGTTTACTATTCACATCACATGTCATTACCCTTGAATTAGGGTTTACTATTCACATCACATGTCATTACCCTTGAATTAGGGTTTACTATTCACATCACATGTCATTACCCTTGAATTAGGGTTTACTATTCACATCACATGGTGAATTGAACTCATAACATCATCATGTATGAGGAACATCATCATTGATGCTCTCAGATTAGTTTAAGATTCATCATATATCATAATTAGGGTTTTCATGATCTCACATAGGTGGATCATACCCTAATCATGTACATTCATGTGTATTGAAGGTTCTTTACTTGAGTTTCCACTCTAAAAGGGTACTTTCTCTCTCTTAAGGTACTTTCTCTCTCTTAAGATGCTTTCTCTCTCCTCAAACTAGTAGATGGTGATAACACCTCTCTAGATCAGGTTGGGTTAAGTCCTCATGGGCTAACATAAGCCAAAACATCATTAACATGTGATTATGGTTTTATTAGAAACAGGTATTACTCAATTAAACCCCTCAAGGGTATTTTGGTAATTTACCTCATGATCACCATCATGGGTTAATTCATTAATCACTTAGTCCCTTAATGTTCTAAGCTACCATTAAGATTTAGATTAGATCACCGTTGAACCAATTACCACTTCAAGTGATTATGTATAAATAACATTGAAAACCTCCAAACGGTTTCAACCTTCAACCACCAAACGGTTTGAAACCGTTTGGGTGCGTTGACCGTTTGCTAGGTTTGACTCCAAGACCGCATGACCTCAATGTCGTTTTCCCAAACCATTTGGGTGCGTTGACCATTTGGAAAGGTTGACTTTCCAAACCGTTTGAGCTTATGTGGTTTGAAACCGTTTGATCAACTTGTCTTGAGATCGATTGGTCCAAACGACCTTGAGATCGTTTGAGCCCAAACGGTCTTGAGACCATTTGGACCCAAACGGTCTTGAGACCGTTTGGCCTCAAACGGTCTTGAGACCGTTTGGATTCAAACGGTCTTGAGACCGTTTGGTCCAAATGGGCTCAAACCGTTTGGACCTCCAACATGGTTCAAAAGTTACAAATGTTTATGATTAAGTATGTTGAAGCCCTCAATTGGCCAAAGCCATGTTAACCACTTATAAATTGAGTCAATTATGATGAGCCTCAATCAATTGGACACCAAATTAACCCTCAATTGAAAGCCAATTAGGGTTAAGTCCATCTCAATTAGGGTTTCAAATCGGATGGTCATCAATATTCAACAATGTGAATCAATTCAAAGTTGAACCTATCAATTGACCTCCAATTGGGCCCAAACTTGGCTCAAACGGTCTTGAGATCGTTTGGATGACCTCCAAACGGTCTTGAGACCGTTTTCCCAAGAAATCATAAAAATCTAAATTGATTTGATAGGGGTTGAACCTTAATTAAGTCACAAATCAGCAATTTGATTATTTCAATAACCCATTGTAATTGGGCTCTCCATTGATCAATTTATCTTAACCCTAGACCTCCAAACGGTCTTGGGTTGACACCAAACGGTCTTGAGACCGTTTGGATGAGTTCCAAACGGTCTTGAGACCGTTTGCCCATCCAATCTTTGGACTCTAGTGAAAATTCATCAAGGTTGGATCTATTGAGTTGATCATCACATCAATACTTAATTGCAATATGATTTGGTACCTTTGGACCTTCAATTGGTCAACTATACTTGACCCCAGACCTCCAAACGGTCTTGGGGTGACCCCCAAACGGTCTTGAGACCGTTTGGGTGATTCCCAAACGGTCTTGAAACCGTTTGGGCTAATCAACCCAAAATCTCAACTTAACTCATTGGAGATTCAGCACTAATTTCAATTAGGGTTTGCCCTATTAATCATCCTTCAACTCATGACTCGTTTGGAATTAATCCCTCAAATTTGGTGGGTCGTTAATTAACATCATTATGAACAGTAATACCAAACGGTCAACGTTTGGTCAACCATATTAAACGGTCTTGAGACCGTTTGCCCAAAAAGGGAAAATTAAACAGATTGAAAAGCAGAACTTAATTCAATTGGTTTTGCTAATTGATTTGATTATATATCACGATTCCTTTGGAGTTAACCTCTAAAATTTTGTGGGTGATTAACCTACATAATTACGAACAAGATTCCCATACAGTCTTCGCTTGGTCAATGGGACCAAACGGTCTTGAAGACCGTTTGCCCTCACACGACCCTGAAACCATTTGCCCACCAAACGGTTTGAAACCGTTTGAACAATTGGTGGAGGTCGTTTGATAAAGTGGAAATACGTGGATAAGCATAGGAATTAATGCCCTTATCTTCTACCTTAAGAACAGTAGCAGTTCTTCACGATTTTGCTTGCAAGGATGCAAGGGAAGATAGGGAAGAAGAAGAACTAGCAACTATATGCATAGAAAAGATGTATAATCAAAGCATAAAGTTTAGAGTTATAAAATCCGCCTAAAGGTTGTTCCTTGAGCTCCAAGCTTCCAAGATCCAAGCTTTAATGGCGTCTTTGAGCTCCAAAGGTTGGCCAAGGTGAATTCTCCAAGGAAAAGTTGGAAAGGAATGGCTAGAAAGATAGAGCTAGGTGAGCTAGCCATGAATTCAACCTTGAAAACGAGTTTCCTCCATGAATTCAAGTCAAAAGGGATGATCCAAACTTACCTAGGACCCTTGGTCGTCCTTCTCTGCTCCAGTGCCTAGCCTTGGTCGGTTTTGAGCAAGGGGAAAAGAAATGAAAGGGAGAGGGTCGTTCCCTTGCTAAGTGGAAAAGTTGTATATATACTTAGGTGAATTTTCAACATAAGGGCATATGTTTTCCTCATTTCTCATCTAAGTCCTTCCTTTCTTCTTTGCACGTCCCCACATCTTATTTCTAAGGACAAACTTCTTCTAAGATAAAGAATTGAAGGCAAAGAGGATCAACCCATCACTAAAGCATACACATAAAAGGGCTATTATACATACACCTTGTTTATTTAATCACAAAGGTGTTCTTTGTTATATGATTATTCAAATGAAGTGCCCTCTTCATCATTTCTACTCTAAATGATGAAAAAAAAGTTATAAAAGATATTTTATATGATGTATTTTACAAGTTGCACCCCTCAAATTGGGTAAATTGCACTTTTCCCCAATTTAGGGTTTTCAAGCACCGGGATTGCTTCCACAGCTGCACCTTGGTGCCCAAGCTTGGGAAATCCCTCAAACCTTACCATCATCATTCTCATGATGTCTCAACATCATAGGAACATCTCAACATGTGCAAATTGCAAGTTAACCCTTCTAACTGGGTAATTTGCACATAGGTCCCTATATTACAAAACAATGCTACAACTTTATATAAAAAGGAGCAAAAACTGAAATATATGCTTCTGAGAAACTTAATTACATGCCCAAAGTTAATCACAAGGATTTAATTTAATATTTAGGCAAAACACCTAGGGTTAACTCATAACCCAGGTCAGGGATGTTACAAATTATCCACCCCTTACAAGGATTTCGTCCCCGAAATCGATAAGACATATTAAGAGAAAAGGGTAGGATATTTCCTTCTCATCTCATACTCTAATTCCCAAGTGGCTTCTTCAACACCACGGTGGTTCCAGAGGACTTTCACAAGACTTATATCTTTCTTCTTTAACTTTTTAATTATGTTATCAAGGATTGACACTGGTCCCTCCTCATAGGATATATCATTATTCAATTCTACCTCCATAGGTTGTAGAATTGACTCGGTGTATGGGTGACATTTCTTTAGCATAGAAATGTGAAACACAGGGTGTAACTTCTGTAACTCTGGTGGCAGCTCTAGTTTGTAGGCTACTTTTCCAATCCGTTCAATGATTGGATAAGGTCCCATAAATCTAGGAGCTAACTTCCCTTTCTTTCCAAAATGAAGGACTCCTTTCCAAGGCGAGACCTTGAGATACACTCTGTCTTCAACCTGGAACTCTAAGGGTCTACGACGCTTGTCAGCATAAGATTTCTGCCTATCTTGTGCAGTCTTAATCTGTTGTTGTATTATCTTAATATTTTCTGTAGTCTGTTGCACAAGATCAGGACCTAACAACTGACGCTCACCAGTCTCGAACCAACACAGAGGTGATCTACAACGTCTACCATACAAGGCTTCATAAGGTGCCATATCAATACTATGCTGATAGCTATTGTTATAGGCAAATTCTATCAAGCTTAGGTGTAGATCCCAACTCCCGGTAAACTGGAGAACACATGCTCTCAACAAGTCTTCTAAGGTCTGTATGGTCCTTTCTGACTGTCCATCAGTCTGTGGATGAAAGTCCGTACTAAACCTTAGCTTGGTGCCTAAGGCTCTGCGTAACTGTTCCCAAAAACGACTTGTAAACTGAGGACCTCTGTCAGAAACTATTGTGACAGGAACTCCGTGAAAACGCACTATCTCTTGCACATACAACTGTGATAACCTTTCAGCAGAATAGGTTGTTTTGACAGGTAAGAAATGCACTGTCTTAGTCAACCTATCTACAACTACCCAAATGGAATCATGTCCCTTGTTTGTCCTGGGTAGGCCAACAACGAAGTCCATGGTCACATGGTCCCACTTCCACTGTGGTATGGGTAAAGGTTGCATTATTCCTGCAGGTTTCTGGTGTTCAGCTTTAACTTGCTGACACACAGGACATCTCAGAATAAATTCTGCAACATCCTTCTTCATTCCAGGCCACCAATACAGATCTTTCAAATTTTGATACATCTTGGTGCCCCCTGGATGCATAGCATACATGGAAGAATGAGCTTCTTCTGGGACTAACTTCCTCAAGTCATCCACATCCGGCACTATCATCCTTCCATTATAACAGACTACTTGGTCATCTGAGTCATGGAAACCATCTCGCTTCTCATTTCCATACTCAGATCTAATCTGCTGAACTGCAGCATCAACATGTTGTGCCTCCTTAATCTGCTCTCTTAGGGTAGGTTTAATATGCATCTCAGCCATCAACCCGGCTACCAATGACACCTTCAACTGTACATTGTCTTGCCTTAAAGAGATAAACATATCTCTCTTAGAGCATACTAAAGAGTTTAGTTGTGCTCTATCCATGGTTGATGTTGCTGATTTCCTACTCAAGGCATCTGCAACAACATTGGCCTTCCCTGGATGGTAATCAATTGTACAATCGTAGTCCTTGATTAACTCCATCCAGCGATGTTGCCTCATGTTGAGTTCATGCTGAGAGAAGATATACTTAAGGTTCTTATGGTCAGTGAAAATCTGAAACGTCTCTCCATAAAGATAATGTCTCCAGATCTTCAAGGCATGAACCACGGCAGCTAACTCTAGATCGTGTGTCGGATAATTCTCTTCGTGTTTCTTAAGCTGTCGGGAAGCAAAAGAAATCACTTGTTTATCCTGCATCAACACACATCCAAGTCCATTCTTAGAGGCATCACAGAAGACTACATATCCTTTTCCTTGCTCAGGTAGCACAAGCACAGGTGCACTTGTCAACCTCTCCTTCAACAACTGGAAAGACTGTTGACACTTATCACTCCAAGAAAAAGGAGCATCTTTCCGGGTTAACTTGGTCAAAGGTAAGGCTATAGAGCTAAAGTTTTTAATAAACCTTCGATAGTAACCAACTAACCCCAAGAAGCTTCGAATCTCCGTCGGTGTCTTCGGTTGTTCCCATTGTAGAACAGATTCTACCTTTGCAGGGTCAACACAAATTCCCGAGGCAGATATCACATGTCCAAGAAAAGATACCTCCGGCAGCCAGAACTCACATTTGCTAAACTTAGCATACAACTTATGTTCTCTTAGCAAGGTCAAAGCTTGGCGAAGATGCTGCTCATGCTGCTGAGCATCCCTACTATAGATTAGAATGTCATCTATGAAGACGACAACACACTGATCAAGGAAGGGTCGAAAAATTCTATTCATGAGTTCCATAAATGCAACTGGTGCATTGATTAGTCCAAACGACATAACCGTGAACTCATAGTGACCATATCTTGTCCTAAAAGCAGACTTGGATATGTCACTATCCTTAATACGAAGTTGATGATATCCAGATCTCAAATCTATCTTTGAGAAGACTGTTGCACCACGCAACTGGTCAAAAAGATCATCAATCCTCGGCAAAGGGTACTTGTTCTTTATTGTTACTTTATTAAGTTGTCTGTAGTCAATGCACAACCGCATTGACCCATCTTTCTTTCTAACAAACAAAACCAGAGCACCCCATGGTGAAGTGCTTGGTCGGATAAAGCCCTTCTCAAGTAACTCTTGAAGCTATTTCTTGAGTTATGCCATCTCGGCAGGCGCCATCCTATACGGAGTCTGGGCTATGGGTTTCGTATCTGGGATCAGATTGATTTCAAAATCAATCTCCCGAGGTGGTGGTATACCAGGAAGTTCTTCAGGAAACACATCCTCAAATTCCCTGACTATGGGAACTTCAGCAGGATTGGGATCTTCCTTGGTAATATCTACCACATGGTCCAAGAATGCATAACATCCTTGTCTCAACAGCTTATCAGCAACCATAGCTGATACAAGACAGGTGGGAAGAATCTTTCTTTCACCTTGAAAGATCCATGTGTCGCCTTCATCAGCAAACACAGCCAACTTGGATTCACAATCCAAGACAACTTTATACCTTTCTAAGGTATCCATCCCGAGGATTATATCAAATCCTTGCATATCAAGTGGTATAAGGTCCACTTGAATGCGATGATCCGAAAAGAAGAGGATGCAGGGAGAACATACCTCCTGTAAAACGGCAGACCCACTCAACGGAGTCTCCAACAACAAACTATCTGCCCTATGACTAACCGTCATATTGCAGTTACGAATCACTCTCCGAGTGATAAAAGAGTGCGTAGCACCCGGGTCAATCATAACACATACAACACAGGATGTAGACATATCAGAATATAAAAGTTTCATCTGACCTGCCACTACCCGTGGATTGACCACTGCTTCAGGTGGGTTCATAGCATAGAACCTTGTTGTTGCCTGGTGTTGAGGTGGTGCTGATGATCCAGCTTGAGACGCTTGTCCACGTCCTCGAGCTGCTCCTTGATGTTGTCTATTCTGAGGTCCTTGTTGATTCTGTCTCGGAGGCTGTGTCACACTGACAGGCCTAGAACGTCAATCCTTCATCAAGTGTCCCACCTTACCACAGTTGTAGCAACTCCTCTCCTGTTGTTGTGGTCTGGGTGGTCTAGTTACTGACATTGATGCAGAACTGTGCATCCCTTGAGGCGGTTGACTCCGTCCTCTACCTCTGCCTGGTGTCCATTGAGTTTGAAAACTTGACCTGGGTGGTGGAGGGTTAGGTGCAGAGAATCTAGGTTTCTTGGGATCCCTAGATGAAGAACCCTGGAACTGTGGATATCTTTTCTGAGTTTGTCTCTTCTCAACCATAGATCTCTCTATCCTTCGGACTGACTCAACGAAGGTAGAGAATCTCTCTCGATTTTCTAAGGCAGACATAGGGGTTGATATATCAGCATTCAAACCCTTTTCGAATCTTCTGATTCTTTCCTCCTCTGTGGCAGCCATGTGCGGACAGAACCACAGCAACTCCATGAACTTAGCTTCATACTCTCTAATGTTCATCATACCCTACCTTAGTCTCTCAAACTGAGAGATCTTCTCATCTAGGAAGGTCTTTGGAAAATATCTATTGATAAATTCCCGACAAAACTCTTCCCATGAGAACTCTATTCCAGGTCTCTTCTGCTCTTCCATGTTCCACCAGTGACCAGCACTACCTTTTAGAAGATAGACAACATGTCTAACCTTCTCAGCTTCCGGGATAATAAGAATCTTGAAAGCCTTCTCCAACTCTGTCAGCCATAAATCAGCATCTGCGGGGTCGACAGTCCCAAAGTACTCGGTAGCTCCGACACGACGAAGTCGTTCGAACGTCTTACCAATACCTTGTGTTTCAGGTTGGACAGGCGCCCTAGGTGTAGGCATGGGCATCCTGTCAGTTATGTGTGTCATGGCAGTCATGAACTGCCCGAACATTGTCTGTACAGCTGGGTTACCCATGTCGGCTGGGTCAAACTGGGGTGGCTCTCTTGGTGACTCTGGTGCAGGCTGTTCTATTCTTGGAACCCTTGCACCACCTTGAGGTGCACTAGCACTACTCTCTTCCACGTGCTCATCATGAGGCTCAACCATCCTTATGTATCTTCTTCTCCTGAGGAGCAGAAGATTCTATTAGATAAGGAAGGAGTACTAAAGATAGACTCGACATCCTAAGTCCTATGCCTCTGTAGACTCAACTGACCTAGAGCTCTGATACCACTAATTGTGGGCTCTGATCTCCAAACCATGATATAAACACGATTCAAACTTAGCGGAAGTGATTCGATTAACAGCGGAAGACAAAAATCACAGAAAATTAAAACTTTTTGAAACAAGAGCTTGAATCCATAAAAACTTCTTTCCTAACAAGAGATAAACTGTTTACATCTCATGATAATTACTTCTTGAGTAATTATATACATCAAGATACAGACCACATGGCAGGCTAAATCTCCACCTGAGATTTACTGCTGCTCCTGGTACTGCTGCTGCTACTGCTGGGACTGGTCACCAGTGGATCGGTTCCTCCGTCTCCGACGTCCACCTAAAAAGTTGAAGTCTACAGGGTGAGACAATTTTTTTACATAATTGTCCCAGCGAGAGTTATAACTTTCCGCCAGAAGCTTTATTATAACATCAAAGAATATCTTAAGTAGTAAAGCTTTCAAAGTATTCAATAGTAGTTGCAGCTATAAACAAGAGCTAAACATTTATGAGACATGAAGAATATAAGCACTATTACAGTGTATCATCAATCAACAAACTCGTAGTTATCTCTAACATGTATACTACGCGGTTGATTATGTTTTACAAACAATATTATGCCCTGTGGAGATGAGGCATACCACTCATACTCCAACTGATTGCTAAGAAGTCACATCAGTATCATACATAGGTCATTAAGAGAGCCGAATTCTTATGACCTTCACCTTCCTCAGTCAGTAAGAGGATTACTTGTAGGACATCTTGTGTCTCTACTATTATAGCTCACCAGGGTAAACTGGTCCTTCGCTATTCTAGAGTTACAGTGGCATTCTGTACTCTCTTCGTCATCAGGAGATTTCATGTTTATCTCCACTGATACGGATATTTATGTTTTCTTCGTCATCAGGAGGTTTCATGTTTACCTACTACTGATACGGTATGGGATTGTAGTGAAGGATTGACGGATTACATATCTACATCAATTTCCTACACTAGGATGTAAGGTTCTACACATCCATATACCCCACATACTCACTAGTATGTGATCCAGGAGTTCCCTTAGGAAAACCTGTTTCGCCATCATTTGATCTATGACAATGATAAGTCTATGATCAGGGCTCTACATTATACTTGATTAGTTAGGTACATTCAGTATTCATTTAACATCACACTTTGTTCTCCAAACAATAACAATACCATAACAACTATAAAAGGAGAATACTAAATGTAACAAGCCTAACTCACATCAATCATCATTTCTCATTATACTCATCACAAGTCATCTCTAAAGAATGACTTTGATGGTATTCATGGCTCTCACAGCCCATTATTATCATAGAATGCCACTGACAAGGCATCAAGATACTTTATTTATTCATAAAGCTATCAATATGCCTTTAATGAATATAGTATCATCATCCATACCTGGATATGATCACCCCCATATCAGAACCTGCATGGTTAATTCAACTAATAAAGGTAATTCAAAACAATGATTATACTTTCCACTCTTGTCATAAGAGCTAAGTTCTTTAATTCTTATCAACTAGAGTTTAATACTCATATAACATGTCATCACCTCTGAATTAGGGTTTACTATTTACATCACATGTCATTACCCTTGAATTAGGGTTTACTATTCACATCACATGTCATTACCCTTGAGTTAGGGTTTACTATTCACATCACATGTCATTACCCTTGAATTAGGGTTTACTATTCACATCACATGTCATTACCCTTGAATTAGGGTTTACTATTCACATCACATGTCATTACCCTTGAATTAGGGTTTACTATTCACATCACATGGTGAATTGAACTCATAACATCATCATGTATGAGGAACATCATCATTGATGCTCTCAGATTAGTTTAAGATTCATCATATATCATAATTAGGGTTTTCATGATCTCACATAGGTGGATCATACCCTAATCATGTACATTCATGTGTATTGAAGGTTCTTTACTTGAGTTTCCACTCTAAAAGGGTACTTTCTCTCTCTTAAGGTACTTTCTCTCTCTTAAGATGCTTTCTCTCTCCTCAAACTAGTAGATGGTGATAACACCTCTCTAGATCAGGTTGGGTTAAGTCCTCATGGGCTAACATAAGCCAAAACATCATTAACATGTGATTATGGTTTTATTAGAAACAGGTATTACTCAATTAAACCCCTCAAGGGTATTTTGGTAATTTACCTCATGATCACCATCATGGGTCAATTCATTAATCACTTAGTCCCTTAATGTTCTAAGATACCATTAAGATTTAGATTAGATCACCATTGAACCAATTACCACTTCAAGTGATTATGTATAAATAACATTGAAAACCTCCAAACGGTTTCAACCTTCAACCACCAAACGGTTTGAAACCGTTTGGGTGCGTTGACCGTTTGCTAGGTTTGACTCCAAGACCGCATGACCTCAAGGTCGTTTTCCCAAACTGTTTGGGTGCATTGACCGTTTGGAAAGGTTGACTTTCCAAACCGTTTGAGCTTATGCGGTTTGAAACCGTTTGATCAACTTGTCTTGAGATCGATTGGTCCAAACGACCTTGAGATCGTTTGAGCCCAAACGGTCTTGAGACCGTTTGGACCCAAACGGTCTTGAGACTGTTTGTCCTCAAACGGTCTTGAGACCGTTTGGATCCAAACGGTCTTGAGACCGTTTGGTCCAAATGGGCTCAAACCGTTTGGACCTCCAACATGGTTCAAAAGTTACAAATGTTTATGATTAAGTATGTTGAAGCCCTCAATTGGCCAAAGCCATGTTAACCACTTATAAATTGAGTCAATTAGGATGAGCCTCAATCAATTGGACACCAAATTAACCCTCAATTGAAAGCCAAATAGGGTTAAGTCCATCTCAATTAGGGTTTCAAATCGGATGGTCATCAATATTCAACAATGTGAATCAATTCAAGGTTGAACCTATCAATTGACCTCCAATTGGGCCCAAACTTGGCCCAAACGGTCTTGAGATCGTTTGGATGACCTCCAAACGGTCTTGAGACCGTTTGCCCAAGAAAGCATAAAAATCTAAGTTGATTTGATAGGGGTTGAACCTTAATTAAGTCACAAATCAGCAATTTGATTATTTCAATAACCCATTTTAATTGGGCTCTCAATTGATCAATATATCTTAACCCTAGACCTCCAAACGGTCTTGGGTTGACACCAAACGGTCTTGAGACCGTTTGGATGAGTTACAAACGGTCTTGAGACCGTTTCCCTATCCAATCTTTGGACTCTAGTGAAAATTCATCAAGGTTGGATCTATTGAGTTGATCATCACATCAATACTTCATTGCAATATGATTTGGTACCTTTGGACATTCAATTGGTCAACTATACTTGACCCCAGACCTCCAAACGGTCTTGGGGTTACCCCCAAACGGTCTTGAGACCGTTTGGGTGATTCCCAAACGGTCTTGAAACCGTTTGGGCTAATCAACCCAAAATCTCAACTTAACTCATTGGAGATTCAACACTAATTTCAATTAGGGTTTGCCCTATTAATCATCCTTCAACTCATGACTCGTTTGGAATTAATCCCTCAAATTTGGTGGGTTGTTAATTAACATCATTATGAACAGTAATCACAAACTTTCAACGTTTGGTCAACCATCTTAAACGGTCTTGAGACCGTTTGCCCAAAAAGGGCAAATTAAACAGATTGAAAATCAGAACTTAATTCAATTGGTTTTGCTAATTGATTTGCTTATATATCACGATTCCTTTGGGGTTAACCTCGCAAATTTTGTGGGTGATTAACCTACATAATTATGAACAAGATTCCCATACGGTCTTTGCTTGGTCAACGGGACCTGATGGTCTTGAAGACCGTTTTCCCTCACACGACCCTGAAACCGTTTGCCCACCAAACGGTTTGAAACCGTTTGAACAATTGGTGGAGGTCGTTTGATAAAGTGGAAATCCATGGATAAGCATAGGAATTAACGCCCTTATCTTCTACCTTAATAACAGTAGCAGTTCTTCACGATTTTTCTTGCAAGGATGCAAGGGAAGACAGGGAAGAAGAAGAACTAGCAACTATATGCATAGAAAAGATGTATAATCAAAGCATAAAGTTTAGAGTTATAAAACCCGCCTAAAGGTTGTTCCTTGAGCTCCAAGCTTCCAAGCTCCAAGATTTAATGGCGTATTTGAGCTCCAAAGGTCGGCCAAGGTGAATTGTCCAAGGAAAAGTTGAAAAGGAATGGCTAGAAAGATAGAGCTAGGTGAGCTAGCCATGAATTCAACCTTGAAAACGAGTTTCCTCCATGAATTCAAGTCAAAAGGGATGATCCAAACTTACCTAGGACCCTTGGTCGTCCTTCTCTACTCCAGAGCCTAGCCTTGGTCGGTTTTGAGCAAGGGGAAAAGAAATGAAAGGGAGAGGGTCGTTCCCTTGCTAAGTGGAAAAGTTGTATATATACTTGGGTGAATTTTCAACATAAGGACATATGTTTTCCTCATTTCTCATCTAAGTCCTTCCTTTCTTCTTTGCACGTCCCCACATCTTATTTCTAAGGACAAACTTCTTCTAAGATCAAGAATTGAAGGCAAAGAGGATCAACCCATCACTAAAGCATACACATAAAAGGGCTATTATACATACACCTTGTTTATTCAATCACAAAGGTGTTCTTTGTTATATGATTATTCAAATGAAGTGCCCTCTTCATCATTTCTACTCTAAATGATGAAAAAAGCTATAAAAGATAATTTAGATGATGTATTTTACAAGTTGCACCCCTCAAATTGGGTAAATTGCACTTTTCCCAAATTTAGGGTTTTCAAGCACCGGGATTGCTTCCACAGCCGCACCTTGGTGCCCAAGCTTGGAAAATCCCTCAAACCTTACCATCATCATTCTCATGATGTCTCAACATCATAGGAACATCTCAACATGTGCAAATTGCAAGTTAACCCTTCTAACTAGGTAATTTGCGCATAGGTCCCTGTATTACAAAACAATGCTACAACTTTATATAAAAAGGAGAAAAAACTAAAATATATGCTTCTGAGAAACTTAATTACATGCCCAAAGTTAATCACAAGGATTTAATTTAATATTTAGGCAAAACACCTAGGGTTAACTCATAACCCAGGTCAGGGATGTTACAATAATGATGTGTGAAACTCTAATATTGGGTGATGCCATGTGAAACCCTACTGTAGTGATGTGATGTGAAACTCTAATATAGGGCGAAGGTATGTGAAACCCTAATATAGGGTAATGTTATGTAAGCCTTAATTGATAAAGATGGAAAACTCTATTCCTAATAATGGAATAGTGACTAATATATTGATAAGTAAAACACCTAAAGTGGTTGATAATGGATAACCTTATATCAATAATGTCTTAACCTGAGATGAGTCCACATCATTGATAATGGTTGAATACTTCAAATAAGTGACTTATGACCAATACATTACATGATAAATGTGATGAACTGGTGCATAAAGTATTAGGATGCGAAATACCCTAATACAAGATAAGTTGAAGAACTTAAGTAAGATAAAAGTGATGAGGGAAGTGATACATCAAGACATGATAGATATCACATTCAACATCTCAAGGCTGATATACCTTAATGTACCTTAAATCTAATATATTTGGATGAGTAGCACATGAAGTGTGTCATGTCAATTGTTACATTGAGATGTAATGCAATTTAATAAGTGTAGGCTAACATACCTTATGAAAAGGTTAAGCCAAATTAATAAAGTATGATGTAATCATATTCTGGCAAAGTTGAGAGAGGAACTCATATCTTGTGTTGATAACTCATTTAATGATAAATGATGAATAAATAAGTATGATTGAATACTTATGGTATCAATGTTGGATCCTAGCTGTGTGGAGCAATGAATTAGGGCTTGATCATTAATAATAAGATCTTAAGAACCTAAATGGTTAATAATGGAAAACCCTAAACCTAATGAAGGGTGATGATATGTAGGAGAAACCCTAATCAATAAGGAAGGGAAACCCTAACCCTAATGATGGGAAGGTTGTAATTCTTTTGTTGTATAAACCTTGTAAGGCATGTTAAATACTTGAATAAAAGTATAATGTGCAATGGCCTTGTGAGCCATGTGAATAGGTTGTTGCCTAGAGAGAGGTGACAAGATGTGAAATAGTCTTGTGATCCATGTGATTAAGTTGTTACCTAGTGAGAGGTGACAAGATGTAATGGCCTTGTAAGCCATGTGATAATTTGTTGCCAAGTAAGAGGTGACAATATACTTAATGGGCCTTGTGATCCATGTGAGATGCTTGTGTAACAAGTATCCTGAATACTTTGGTCAGATGACCTGGAGGTAATAGTTACCTGATAAAGGGTAATCATGTTCAGTGATGAACTAAGGGTTTGAATAACCAGATCCAGTAAACATGATGACGATGTTAAGGGATGTGGATTCCCAGAAATGAGATAAGTGATTGAGATCCCAATGTTTTATAAAGTTGAAAAGTACTTGATAGATATATTATACTTTTCTATGTAGCATCTGTCATAATAATTCTTGTTTGAAACTTGACTGATGCTAAAAGAATATGGTAATACATGTAATTAATCAAGTGTAATCTCATCATGTATTGCCTTGGCCAAAGATCCATCAGCGTCAGAATTTGCTGAATGGTGAAACGGGTTGCTCCGTGGCATAATCCAGAAACCACATATTTTTGAAGATGTGGGGGTAATGGGTGAATAAATCCTTACGCCTCATAGGAATGACTACAAGCCATATCCTATGCGCAGGAATGGTTATGAACCATATCCCAATAAGAGTACGGCTATGGGCCATAGCTCCATCATACCAGGCATAGGCTACGGGCAATATCCTAAAAAGAGTATATGCTACGGGATATAACTCTATAGCGAAGTTGCCAGTATACCCTGGAAAGCTATTTAGCAGAGACACAAGATATCCTGCATATAGTCTCGTACTGACCAAGACAGATGAGGTAATGGAGTCTGGCTCTTCCATTGACCTTGTATGGCACCGATTTCAACTTCACAATGGTCGGTTGGAGTATGAGCGGTATACCTCATCTCCTCAGGGCATAAGTGTGAATGTAAAATGTAATCAGCCTTATAACATGTTTGCTTAAGGATTGAATACAAAAATTATTGGCTGATGTTACATTTCTTTAATGCATCTTTAGTTGATAGATGATATATTTATGTTTCCTTACATTCCTTGCAAAGTAGATAGATGATGTATAATTCTACCATAGGTAGATGTAATGTTCTCCTTAAGAAAGGAGATTATCTTATTCTGTTCATACAATGATTAATACTACTATTAATATAAAAGATCTCCTGCTCAGTCTATTACTATTTATCTGCAATAATAATGTTTCTGGTGGAGAGTTATATCTCTCGCTGGGACAATTTCAATTGTCTCACCCCCGTGGGATCCAACATTTTTAGGTGGACGTGGAAGAAGAGGCAGAAACCCTATAGCAGGGAAAGAGCAGCAGCAACAACAACAATGACAGTAGTGATATTCCAGGTGGAGGCACTGGCTGTCATATTTTTTATAGAGAGTCCTATGTGTCGTATCTGTACTCTCAGGTCCTTGGAGTCCGTAGTTAGTACTTTTAATGAATCGATCTGATATTTTGTCTTGATGCCTCGAGGTTCTTATACTGCCTGTGTATAGTTTTAACAGAACAGTTGATGCTTGTAATCCTCGAGAAGGGATGGTACAAAATATGTACTTATGTACCAGGATGTAACTAAAATACTTTGGTTCTTGATAAAAGAGTTTTCCTGTGTTTGGATCTCTTTTAAAAAGGGTTTTGATTTTTAGTGATTTTTAGTAATCCGCTGTTAATGATCACTTCCTCTTAGTTAATGATGTTTTGTTCGAATGGTGTGTCTCAATTTAGTGGTATCAGAGCTTGAGGTTCACTGAGTCTACAGAGACATAGGACTAAGGTGTTGAGTCTGTTTTAGTGTCCTTCAGTATATCTTATAGTGACTTATGCTCATGCAGAAGATATAATAAAGAATAAAGATGTCTGAACTACTGAAGGAGTACACTGCTGAGAGCAATGTTTTTGCACCAACATAAGGTGCAAGGGACCAGGAAAGAGAAGAATGACTGCCTGAGAACCCCCAAGATGATCCAACTATGATAAGGAATCCTTCTTTTAATATCACTGTTGGGCAAGCTAGGACAGCAATGATGCATATAGTGGACCATATATTAGCAATACAACCTAGATTACCACCCCCAATGATGAAGTTTTGGACTCCAACAGGATTCTTGCTCAACATTAGCATGTTGGAACAATGAATAATGATGAAAGGAATAGGTTACAACCTAAAATCAGGATTTACCACAGGTGTAGGCAACCTGGACATATCAGAAAAGACTGTCCAGAAAAGGATAATGAGGAAAGAATTAAGAAAAGGCATTGTGAGTATAACGAAACTAGAAATATGGCATGGATATTTTTTATCACATCCTAAGTACAATAAAATGGAATCTGAAATGATCTCAGATCAATCTATGTGTATGAGGAAGTAAAAGTATAATCCTCATGATAAAGAAAATGAGACAAGGGAGATGATCCCTATCTAATAAATCCTGTGTGTATAGTAAAGATCTTCTCCCATAAAGAGGAAATGGGAATTGTGATAAAATCACAAAATGTTCATAAATTTTTTTAAAAAATAACAAAGAAATGAGTAATGACATGTAATCATTCATATAATTCCTATGCTGATAGCAAGGGATCTAGGATGAAACAAGAGTAAATGATTCATGAACAGTTGAAAGTTCATGCTATAATTAGAGGAGATGATAATCCCTTCTCTTTGATAAACAACCCTGGGTGATGATGGGGTGATAAGAGGAATATGTTTCTTTGTGTTCTCTCCTTTTCGGACATGGCAATCAATTGAGTACTATGACACTTGATGTGCATGGATTAGAAATAATCCAATGATGGATACTTCGAAAAGTATCAGTTTGTTTTGGACTTTGGTTCCACAATAAAGATATGTGTAACAAATAATATCCCAAGGATGAAAGAAAGATCCTTTTATATGCGTGACCTTGGTAAAAACAACAGAGAGATAGAAATGATGAGGATGTGATGTGTTTTTGACACATGTGATGGATACCAAAGTAAGGAATTATGGTATCTAAGAAATATCAAGTGGTATGAAAAAGTAAAAGCATAACTCCTAATTAGATGAATTATGTTGGTTACCTGGAATGGCCAACTGTGAAATCAGTATAATCACATGAAATAGTATGGACATCACATGTTAGGGGTTTATGTTCCGCATAAACATTACATCAATAAGGATGTATTAATTGAAGGAAAAATTGAAAAATCACTGTGGGAAAAGTTTATCAAGCTAAAAATAATTCCTTAGAATATCCCTACCTAGACCTGTTAAAGCAACTCATATATATGACATCTAGAGATACCTCTAAGATAAGTTCTTAATTGGTAAGTAACCTCCCCTTAGGACAAAAGTATGTACAACTAATGAGATAGTTGGTACAAGTAGTATGAAAGTTTAGTGTTGTGTCAACAGATTGGATGGCACAACATATGTATGATAATACTTGTAGTCATAAGTGGGTGACAAAATGTAACTCTAGTATTTCCTTGGAAGTGAAATGTTAAACTAAATGAGGAGTATGGGAGACTCCCCAGAACCAAGAATCATGTCACATAAAGTTATAAGTTGAGAAAGGTGATTAATCAGTGAAATTTGACACCTGAATAGAATGATGTATGTATATTGTATCTCTCTAACAAGAAAAAATGCTACCTAAAACAGAGTTGACTCTACAGTCAATAATGAAAAGAAACAGTAGAGTATGTGTCCTGTATGACAAGTTCTATGATAACCCTCGATGGAAGGACTTTGTGTTGATCAAAGTTCTATGGCATCTCCATGACACTAGGATGTTATGTGGAGACTTGATGATATGATGAATAAATAATATATGTCTTCCTTTACCTAGGATTTTGGGGACGAAATCCTTGTTAGGGGTTTATAACTTGTAATGACCCTAACCTAGGTTATGAGGTAACCCTATTTGTTTTGGCTAAATAAGTTTCTTATAACTTTAATATTATCCTCTAAGGTGTTTTGTTATCATGTGACACACTTATATTCCAAATTTGGTCCTGATTGAATGATGTTGGAGCAATGTTCTTTTGTTTTGGACCAAAGTGCAAATTACCCAAGTTGAGGGGTTAACTTGCAAATGTTACATGATAAATGTTCCTCAAGTGTTGAAGCATCATAATAATGAAAATGATGCATAGTTGTGGCTTCCACAAGCTTGAGCACCAAAAAGAGCTTATTAAGCAGTGTTTGTGCATTAAAACCTAGTTTTGGTGTAATGTGCAATTTACCCAAAACCTAGGGTTCAATATGCAAAATACCACTTATAGAGAGTCCCTAATGTTTCTTGGTATCAATTAGAGACAAGAAAATCAGAGGGGCGTCTCAATTGAATCTCTTTGGAGGAGAGAGAATATTGATATTAAAATAATCAAGATTTAAGCATAATTGAAACCCTAATTCAATTTAATGCAAAAATAAATATATTAATGGAAGTGCCCTTCAACCAAAAATGTGATGGTTGAATTTGTATAAGTATGGACGTCCTTGTGCCTTGTAATGGCACCAAAATATCTAAAGTAAGTGGAGAACCCACTCACATTAGTTAAAGAAAAAGTAATATCCACTAATTTTTTGGATATTATTATTATATTGATTATGGTGGTTAATTTGTTTTCTTTTAATTCTTGGATAAAGAAGAGGATTTCGAAGGAGAGGATTACGGCTTCATATGCAAGGAAGTGAGGGGGATAAGTGGCACCAATTTAAGGAGTTGAAGGATTTTTATAACACTTTCTCTCTCTTGAAATTCCCTTATATACACTCAATTTTTCACCCACATGAAAGGCTTTTTCGACTCTTCTTTCTTTCCTTGCTTTGTCCGTGGACAAGGGAGCTTAGGAGAAATAGGAGGACATACCCCAATCTGTAGGTGAGCTCCTTCATAATCTTCAACCTTGATTTCATGGTGGAAATCGAAATTCAATGCTTATTTTCTTCTTTTCTCCATTCAATCTTCAACTTTGGCCATTCTTTTCACTCAAAGACTTGAGAACGGACCTTGGACAGTTGAGAAAGCTGCATTCACAATTGAGGACGTGAAGCTTGAAGCTTGGATTCAACTTTGAAGTCGGGTTATATAACTTGAACCCTTGAATATTATTATTGATCTCATTTCTTCATCATATCATATGTTGATTCCTTATTCATTCCCAAATTTCCTTTGGATTAATTGTTGAAATCACCACAAAGATCACATCAAGTTTCATAGGTTTGAAGATAGAAGATGATGATGTCATCTTAGAACACACCTCAATTAATATTATGAGAAAACAGTTTGCACTTTGATGACCAAACGGTCTCAAGACCGTTTGGTGATCAAACGGTCTTAAAACCATTTTGAGAGCAAACAATCTCAAGACCGTTTGAGGTTAAACGGTCTCAAAACCATTTGGGGTTAATTGCTGATTTGGATGAATGAAGAACTAATGGTTCAAATTTATTTAATTATTATGGTTTCAAGAAGGGATGATCCATTGATTACAAACCCTAATTGGATTGATTGGTTGAAACCTTAAATTGATTGAATCAATTTCATGTTGATTGGCCCAATCAGTCTCAAGACCGTTTGGAGGTCAAGGGCTATGATGGATGGTTGGAGATCCAAAGGTTATAAATTTATGTATTTTCAATGGTCCAATTGATGAATGATTCAATGAAGGAAACCCTAAATCGATTGATTGTAGAAACCCTAATTTAGAGTTAAACATTTTCAAGATGATTGAGACCAAATGGTCTTTGACCGTTTGAGGACCATTCAGTCTCAGACCATTTGAGGGCCATTTGGTTTCAAATCGTTTGGGGCTAATTAATATTTAATTCAAATGGTCTCAAACTATTTAGGGATTTTGAGATCAAGACTGTTTGATGGTCTAACGGTCTTAAGACCGATTGAAGGTTTTGGGACCAAGACCGTTTAAGGTCTAACAATCTCCAGACCGTTTGGAGGTTTGGTTCAAGACCTTCTGAAGGTCTAAACGGTCTCATACCGATTGGAGTTTTGAACCAAGTCCGTTTGAAGGTCAAAGTACTTCAAGACCGTTTGAGGGTATAATACCTCAAGACCGTTTGAATGTCTAATTGATTCAAAGCATGTAAGTACAATTAACCCTATGATTGTTAATGGTGTTTATCAAAGATAATTACAATGGTTGTATCTTTAAGGTACTAGGGTGATTAGTACCCTTAGAAGGGTTAACCTTTGATGTTTATGGAAGAAATATCTCAATACACCATGCTAACCCTAAATGTGTGTACTTGAATGAAGGGTTGACCTAATCTAATTAAGTTTGAAGTAATCAACATCCTAGAGAGGATGAGAGAGCGAGGAATTCATGCATGTATAATAATCATGTAGTGGTTAAACCTCAACACTCTCAACATGAATAAAATATGTCTTTAGGGTATGATCCTTGATAAAGAGATCATGAAGCCCTAATCAAGATGGTTGATGAGCCCTAAACCTAATTTAGGGTAATGCTAGGTGAAAACCTAATCTAGAGTAATGGTGTAACCCTAATCTAGGGTGATGATATCAGAAATCCCAATTCAGGGTAATATAATGAAAAACCCTAATTTAAGAGAATGCTCCATGAAACCCTAAATTTGTGTAATAGTGCATGAAACCCTAATCTTGGGCAATATGATGATAAACCATAACCCTAATTTTGGGCTATGGGTTGAGAACCCTAATTCCGGGTAAAGTTATATGAAACCCTAATTAGGGGAAAGTTATAAGGAACCTTAATTCAAGATAATGATGTGTGAAACTCTAATCTAGGGTGATGCCATGTGAAACCCTACTGTAGTGATGTGATGTGAAACTCTAATATAGGGTGAAGGTATGTGAAACCCTAATATTGTGACGTACAAACCAGTCTTAACCAATGAAACAAGATTAACTAATGCTGAAGCATTTGCTAGCAGCGAGTTACTAAAAATCACTAAAAATAAAAAACTTTTACACAGAGATCCATTCTCAGGAAAACTCTTTAAACAAGAACCACAATATTATATTTACATATTGGTTCACAAAGTACATTCCATGTACCATCTCTTCTCGAGGAATATATGTACATCATTGCTTTGCTAAAAAGCACAAGTAATAAAATCCTCGAGGCATTCAAACTAAAATCTCAGATCGATTATAAAAACACTATCTACTAACTCATACGACCTGAGAGTATAGAGATGACACATAGGACTCTATATACAAAGCTTGACAACCAGTATCCCCACCTGGGATATCACTGTTGTCCCTGTTGTTGTTTCTGCTACTCTTCCCCTGCTACAGAGTTTCTACCTCTTTGTCTGCATCTACCTAAAAATGTTGGATCCCACGGGGGTGATACAATTTGTTAATTGTCCCAGTAAGAGATATAACTCTCTGCCGAAAACATTATTATTGCAGTTTAATAGAAATAAATTGAACAATGGAATCATATATTTCAATAGAAGATAAATCAATATCTATGTAGATTAGAGCAATATTCCTATTCAAGTATTTCAGCTATAACTTGATAAAGCATCATGTCTCTTATTCAATATGGAATTAAAGAACATAAGTAACATTTATGTATCAGGGACATGCTAAGCAAGATAACATCAACCAGTGGTTCTCGTATTTCAATCTTATGCAAATATGCTACACGGCTGATTACATTTTACAAACATACTCAAGCTCTAAGGAGATGAGATATACCGCTCATACTCCAACCGACCATTCCAAAGTTGAAATCGGTACCATACAAAGTCAATGGAAGAGCCAGCTTCCATGACTTCCCACATCTCAATCAGTGTGAGATCACATGCAGGACATCTTGTGTCTCTGCTACATAGCTTTCCAGGGTATAGTGGCATCTTCTCTATAGAGTTACAGTGGCAGCTGTACTCTCTTTGCAATCGAGAGATTTCATGTTTACCTCCATCGATTCGACATTAACATCATCGGGAGATTAGTGATACATCCATCCCGACACATATAATGAAGGATTGAGAGGTTTAATGTTTACCTTCCATCAATTCCCCCATTAGGACGTACATATATTTTCACCCATCGACCCCCACATATTCAAAAATATGTGAACTCCAGGAGATCATATAGGAAAACCTATTTCACCATCACCAGCTACTGACGATGATGGATCTATGGTCATAGCACTACATGAAAATATTTCACTTGGTTAATTAAGTACATTATCATATTCTTTTAGCATCAGTCAAGTTTTCAATCATAACTTATTAGGACAAATGCTATACAGAAACATGTACTGTTTTCATCAGTTACTTCTCAGTCTTTATAAGACATTAGGATCTCAGTTCCTTATTTCAATACTGGGAATTATCATCCCTTCACAATCTCAATACCACAATCATATGGTTCTGGGTATTCAAACCCTTAGCTCATCACAGAGCACTATTACCTCTTTTTCTGGTAATTATCACCTTCAGGTCACATGACCAAGGTAAACATGACACTTTCTACACAAGCATCTCTTATGGCACTTGAGGCTCATTAACTCTCTTGTTACCATTTCCTAAGCAACAAGGCACATTATGGCACGCAAGGCCCAATAAATAATTTCAATAAATAAAGCATCATAGCTCATACCTGGCTATGTTCATTATCTCAGGATACCTGCATGGTTAGCACACATGATAACGGATATATCAATCATATTTCAGTTCCATGCTATTTTAGGGTAACACCACTATTCCCTTACCAGGGTTAGGGTTTCCCATTTCATTTCAATCAGGGTTACACATCACGTTTGTTCAATTAGGACCAATGATTCATCATTTCATTGTCCAAAATTAGGGTTTCATGCTATATAGTATAACCAAAAATTAGGCTTTCACACATCTTCACTCTATTTAGAATTTAGAGTTTACTATTCACATCACATCACCCCAAATTAGGGTTTATATTCAATAACCCACAATTAGGGTTTACTATCCAGCCCAATTAGGTTTTCATATTCAATTACCCATAATTAAGGATTACAATTCCTCTGAATTAGGGTTTTACATTTCATAACCCTAACTTAGGATTACTCATGTCTTCACCCTCAATTAGGGTTTCACTATTACCCTAGATTAGGGTTTCACTCAGAATTGCCCTGAATTAGGGTTTGAGTTCATCAATCAACTCAATTAGGATTTCATGATCTCTTTATCAAGGATTATACCCTAATTGTATATCACACTTATTTTGTATGTGTTAGGCTTGATTGCTACATTATTATCTTTACATGTATGAATCTCTCTTTCTCATCCTATTCAGGATGTCCACTACTCAATTCTTGATTAGATTGAGCCTACTCTTTATTCAATTACATGCATTTAGGGTTAGCATGATGTATTGAATTATTGCATCATTATGCATCAATGATTAATCCCACTAAGGGTATCAACCATCTAAATACATTAGGTGTCCAAAATATTTGATCAATTGAACCTTCAATTACATGAGGTATCCAAACGATTTGACCAAATGAATCTTCAATTACATTAGGTGTCCAAGTGGATTAACCAATTGAGTATTCAATTATATTAGATATCTAAATGGATTAACCATGTTGAACCTCAAATGGTTTTGATTACTTAGACCCTAAATGGTCTTGGTCTCTCAGAATTCAAACAGTTTGAAACTATTTGGGAAAATTGCCCTTGAAACCGTTTAAGCAAGAAATGTGTTGAAACCAAATGAACTTGGGTCTCCAAACGGTTTGAGACCGTTTGGTCCAAACTCTCTCAAAACCGAATGGACCAAAAAGGTCTTTCAACACTTAACCAATTCAAGGTTTCAATCAATGAACCGACTATCAATTGAATCCTTGATTCATTCATCAATTGAACTATTGAATCATCCTTCACTTGGACCATAAATTAGGGTTTTGAACCCAATTCAAATAGGATTTATAATCAAGAAACCATCAATTAGGGTTTTGAAATCGAGGAACCATCAATGGTTAACACTGTGGAACTAATTCAATTGAAATCAATGAATCATCATCAAATTTTGACATGACCTGACCTCAAACGGTCTTGAGGTCATTTGGATGACCTCCAAATGGTCTTGGTTGACCTCCAAACGGTCTTGAGACCGTTTGCCCCATCCCTCATTAAAATTTGTGAAATTCAATTCGGGTTTACATCATTGGATTGATCATCAAATTAGCTATTGATTGCATTTCAATTTGATATCTCTGGATCTTCAATTACTCAACCATACTCAACCCTAGAACTCCAAACGGTCTTGGTTGACCTCCAAACGGTCTTGAGATTGTTTGGGTGATCTCCAAATGGTCTTGAGACCATTTGGGTTAATCAACCCAAAGTTTTAAATCAACCAATTGAAATTTCAGCACTTAACCCGATTAGGGTTTCTGATTGGAGGATTGTCCATATATTGAATCAATCAATTGGATCCATTAGATCATCATCCAACATGTACTAGGGTCCTGACCTCAAATGGTCAACCCATACAAATGGTCAATCCTTCCAAATGGTTTGGGATCCAAACCTCCAAACGGTTTGGTGAAACTGTTTGGACCAAGGTCTTAAAACCGTTTGCAATAGAAAATTGTTGGAATGTGTGCCTAAGATGATGTCATCATCATCAAGCCTTAGTCCATAAAAAACTACTGCCATAATCATGGTAGTTGCATCAAATAATCAAAGGAATTGTAAGAAGAGCAATTGAACATAATTGATTGAGAAATTGAATTCAATAACAATGAATAGGGGTTCAAGTTATATAACCCGCCTCCAATTGAGCTTCAAAGCTTGGAGCTTCACGTCAACAATGGTGGAAGAAGCTTTTTCACACCACAAGGTTCGTTCCTCAAGCTTTTGAGTGAAAAGGAATGGTTAGAATTGAAGATGGGATCGAGATAAGAAGAAATCATGCATTGATTTGTGATTTCCACCATGAAATCAAGGTGAACGAAGGTCAAGAAGCTTACTAATAGGTTGGGGTCATCCTCCTATTTCTCCCAGATCCCTTGGTCATTTTTTAAAGAAAAGAGAATAAGTGGATTCAAAAAAGCCTTTGCTTTGAGTTGTAAAAGGTGTTTTAATAAGAAAAATCAATGAGAGAGAAAATGCCTTACAAAAGTCTTTTAATTCCAAAATTGGTGCCAACTCTTCTCCTCAATTCCTTGCATGCAAAGATATCTTCCTCACCTCCGAATTCCCTTCCATTATCCATGAATTAAGGGAAAAAAAATTAAGCACCTTAACCCTTATAATATTATTATCCATAAGTTAGTGGATATTTCTTTTTATTTTCTTAATGTGAGTGGGTTCTCCACTCGCGTAGATATTTCCTTTGCCTTTGCAAGGCACAAGGACGTTCACACTTGAGAAAATCCAACCATATCATTTTATTTTTATTAAGGCCCTTCAATTACTTTATTTATTTTTGCATTAAAATGAATTAAGGTTTCAATTATGCTTAAATCTTGATTATTTTAATATTAAGATTCTCTCTCCTTCAAAGTAGATCAAATGAGATGCCCTTCTCATTTTCTTGCCTATATAAGATGCCAAGAAACATTAGGGACTATATTGAAGTGTAAATTTTCATATTGAACCCCGAGTTTTGGGTAAATTGCACATTACACCAAAACTAGGTTTTTAATGCACAACATTGCTTTATCAACTCTTTCTTGGTACTTAGGCTTGGGGTAGCCATACCTCTGCATCATCTTCATTCTCATGATGCTTCTACACATGAGGAACATATTATCATGTAACATTTGCAATTTAACCCCTCAACTTGGGTAATTTGCACTTCAGTCCAACACAAGAAAGACACTATTTTCAACATCATTCAAAAAGGACTAAAATTGAAATGTAAGTTCCTATTGAGCCTTAATTATTTTTCAAAAGATAATATCAAGCATATAATTATCTTTCTTAAACAAAACGCCTAGGGTTAAAGCATAAACCAGGTCAGGGATGTTACTAATATAGGGTAATGTTATGTAAACGTTAATTGATAAAGATGGAAAACCCTATTCCTAATAATGGAATAGTGACTAAGATATTGATAGGTAAAACACCTAAAGTGGTTGATAATGGATAAACTTATATCAATAATGTCTTAACCCGAGATGAGTCCACATCATTGATAATGGTTGAATACTTCAAATAAGTGACTTATGACCAATACATTACATGATAAATGTGATGGACTGGTGCATAAAGTATTAGGATGGGAAATACCCTAATACAAGATAAGTTGAAGAACTTAAGTAAGATAAAAGTGATGAGGAAAGTGATACATCAAGACATGATAGATATCAAATTCAACATCTCAAGGCTGATATACCTTAATGTACCTTAAATCTAATATATTTGGATGAGTAGCACATGAAGTGTGTCATGTCAATTGTTACATTGAGATGTAATGCACTTTGATAAGTGTAGGATAACATACGTTATGAAAAGGTTAATCCAAATTAGTAAAGTATGATGTAATCCTATTCTGGCAAAGTTGAGAGAGGAACTCATATATTGTGTTGATAATTCATTTAATGATAATTGATGAATAAATAAGTATGATTGAATACTTATGTTATTAATGTTGGCTCCTACCTATGTGGAGCAATGAATTAGGGCTTGATCATTAATAATATGATCTTGAGAACTTAAATGGTTAATAATGGAAAACCCTAAACCTAATGAAGGGTGATGATATGTAGGAGAAACCGTAATCAATAAGGAAGGGAAACCCTAACCCTAATGATGGGAAGGTTGTAATTCTTTTGTTGTATAAACCTTGTAAGGCATGTTAAATACTTGAATAAAAGTATAATGTGCAATGGCCTTGTGAGCCATGTGAATAGGTTGTTGCCTAGAGAGAGGTGACAAGATGTGCAATAGCCTTGTGAGCCATGTGAATAAGTTGTTACCTAGTGAGAGGTGACAAGATGTAATGGCCTTGTAAGCCATGTGATAATTTGTTTCCTAGTAAGAGGTGACAAGATACTTAATGGGCCTTGTGAGCCATGTGAGATGCTTGTGTAACAAGTATCCTGAATACTTTGGTCAGATGACCTGGAGGTAATAGTTACCTGATAAAGGGTAATCATGTTCAGTGATGAACTAAGGGTTTGAATACCCAGATCTTGTAAACGTGATGATGATGTTAAGGGATGTGAATTCCCAGAAATGAGATAAGGGATTGAGATCCCAATGTTTTATAAAGTTCAAAAGTACTTGATAGATATATTATACTTTTCTATGTAGCATCTGTCATAATAATTCTTGTGTGAAACTTGACTGATGCTAAAAGAATATGGTAATACACTTAATTAATCAAGTGTAATCTCATCATGTAGCGCCCTAGCCATAGATCCATCAGTGTCAGAATTTGCTGAATGGTGAAACGGGTTGCTCCGCGGCATAATCCGGAAACTGCATATTTTTGAATATGTGGGGGTAATGGGCGAATATATCCTTACACCTCATAGGAATGACTGCGGGCCATATCCTATGCACAAGATTGGTTACAGACCATATACCAATAAGAGTATGGCTGTGGGCCATAACTCCATCATACCAGTCATTGGCTACGGGCCATATCCTAAAAAGAGTATATGCTACGGGCTATAACTCTATAGTGAAGTTTCCAGTATACCCTGGAAAGCTATTTAGCAGAGACATAAGATGTCCTACATATAGTCTCGTGCTGACCGAGACAGATGGGGTAATGGAGTCCGACTCTTCCATTGACCTTGTATGGCACCGATTTCAACTTCACAATGGTCGGTTAGAGTATGAGCGGTATACCTCATCTCCTCAGGGCATAAGTGTGAATGTAATATGTAATTAGCCATATAGCATGTTTGCTTAAGGATTGAATACGAAAATTATTGGATGATGTTACATTTCTTTAATGCATCTTTAGTTGATAGATTATATATTTATGTTTCCTTACATTCCTTGCAAAGTAGATAGATGATGTATAATTCTACCATATGTAGATGTAATGTTCTCCTTAAGAAAGGAGATTAGCTTATTATGTTCATACAATGATTAATACTGTTGTTAATATAAAAGAGCTCCTTCTCTGTCTATTACTATTTATCTGCATTAATAATGTTTCTGGCGGAGAGTTATATCTCTCGCTGGGACAATTTCAATTGTCTCACCCCCGTGGGATCCAACATTTTTAGGTGGACACAGAAGAAGAGGCAGAAACCCTATAGCAGGGAAAGAGCAGCAACATCAACAACAGGGACATTAGTGATATTCCAGGTGGAGGCACTGACTGTCATATTTTGTATAGAGAGTCCTATGTGTCATGTCTGTACTCTCAGGTCCTTGGAGTCAGTAGTTAGTTCTTTTAATGAATCGATCTGTGATTTTGGCTTGATGCCTCGAGGTTCTTATACTGCTTGTGTATAGTTTTAACAGAACAATTGATGCTTGTAATCCTCGAGAAGGGATGGTACATGATATATACTTATGTACCAGGATGTAAATAAAATACTTTGGTTCTTGATAAAAGAGTTTTCCTGTGTTTGGATCTCTTTGAAAAAGGGCTTTAATTTTTAGTGATTTTCAATAATCTGCTGTTAATGATCGCTTCCGCTTAGTTAATGATGTTTTGTTCGAACGGTGTGTCTCAAGTAAAGTCCCTTGACTTGGGATACCATAGTCCAAAGTTTGGAGTTTTTTATAGGTACCTTAAAATCCTCTTAACAATTATAAGATGAGATTTCTTAGGATTTGATTGAAATCTAGCACACAAGACAACACTAAACATTATGTCAGGTCTAGAGGCAGTTAAGTAAAGTAATCTTCCAATCATATCTCTATAGAGCTTCTCATCTACCTTTTCTTTTTCTTATGTAGCTACCACTTTTTCCTTTTGGGTGATGTTGAGTTCTTTAAGAATATGAATTATTTCATCTGCAACATCATCATTTGAAACAATATATTTGGGAATAGAGGGGTTAGTCTCAATACACTTTACATTAATAGATTCTTCTACCTTAGAAAGATCAATATTATAAACTCTATATGCCTTGCTAGTAGTGCTATAGTCAATAAAGAAAGCCTTATATAATTTCAGATCAAACTTGTCAAGAGAATCTTTCATATTCAAAACAAAACAAGGATATCTAAAAATATGGAAATACTCGATAGAAGGCTTCCTATCATTCCATAGCTCATAGGGGGTTTTCTTAAGCGAAGGATGAATGAAAATACGGTTTTGCACAAAACAAGAGGTACTGACAGCTTCAACCCAAAACTTCTTAGGAGTATCATACTCAAGAAGCATGGTCCTAGCCATCTCCTGTAGAGACCTATTCTTCCTCTCTACAACCCCATTTTATTGAGGTGTTCGAGGTGAAGAAAATTTATGTGCATAACCTGATTCGTAACAAAAATGCTCAAAAGATCATTTTCAAATTCTCCCCCATGGTCACTATGGATGGAAACAATCAGGCAAGAAGCTTCATTCTAAACTCATTTACAAAAACTAGAGAAAACATAAAGCATATCACTCTTTGAAATGAGAAACAAGGTCCAAGTATATATAGTAAAATCATCAATAATAACAAGGCAATACTTGGAACCATGAAGCGATTGCATTTGCATTGGTCCAAATAGATCAATATGAAGAAGCTTAAGAGCTTTATTAGTGATAAGGACTCCTTTGGATTTGAAGGAGGACTTGGTTTGCTTTCCTTGTGTACAAGGTTGGCATTTCTCATCCTTTTCGAAATCCAATTTAGGAAGTCCCTTAATTAAGTCCTTTTTGCTCAACTTCTTTAATTGATGCATATTTACATGACCAAGCCGACAGTGCCAAAGAGAAATAACATTCGAATTGGCTACAAGGCATCTACCAACCACAATCTTAATATAGTTAAGAACAATAGCATAAAGATTACCACTTCTAGTTCCCTTATATATAACTTGGTAGTTGAGGGAATCTAGAATCAAGCATTCAATAGAAGTAAATAGTACAAGGTAACCATTATCACAAAGTTGACTAACACTTATTAAATTGTGATGTAGGCCATCCACAAAAAGAACATTCTTGATGCATAAGGATTCACCTACATCACCCTCACCTTTGACTTTACCTTTCTTGTTGTCCCCAAAGGTGACATATCCTCCTTTCTTCTTTGTGAAATTGTTGAAATGTCTTACATCACCGGTCATGTGCTTTGTGCAGCCACTATCAACAATCCATCTATCTTTTCCCTGTAAGATAGGAGAATGTTGGTACCCAACTCAAACTTTGGGATCCAGAGTTAGCTTGGGGACCCATTTCATCTTTGGGTTGGTCCCCTTAGGCTTTTAACGACAATAAGTAGAATAATGATCATCACATTTGCAATAAGAACAACCCATAGGATTCTTAGTTCCCGAAGATTCTCCTACTAAGAAAAAGATATCCTTTCCATTTTTCCTACCTTTGGCATTGCTCTTTCCCTTTAAGGCTCCCCCTACAAATCCCAAACCACCAGTACCACTTTGTTGGGTAGAATGATCAAGGATTTCATTTAGGGAGTTCTTCCCTTTGAGGAATTTCTATAGGGATGCTCTTTATCTATGGTTATCATCATTCAAAGAAACAATAGTAGAAGATAAACTAGATATGCCATCCCTAGCATGAACAAGGTTAGCCTCAAGACATAAAGCTTTAGTAAGATATAAATCCTTTTTAAGAGAGATAGCAGCTACATTAACACTAGGCAACAAAGGTCTAGAAAATAGATCATTTACTTGACTAAGAAACCTAGAATTTTGAGATTTTAGCAATTGAATCTCTTTGAGATAAGAATCTCTCTCTTCTCTACGAGCATCAATAAGAAACTTAAATTCAACATTTTTAGTTTTAAGCAATTCAAGTTCTTTTAGGCAATTTTGGTTCTCTTCCTTAAGATTTTCAATGCTCTTAAGGTAGATTCCATTCTAAACTTCAACCCCATTGGTGTGGAGTTCAAGATCAAGGTATTTCCCTTGCAAATTATCAATGCTCTCAAGATTTGTTTTCTCATTCAATTCCAAAATTTCAAGCTTAGCATAAAGATCATTAATGATTTTTCCTAACTGTTTTCTTTTAGATTTACATTTAGCAAAAGAAGAACGAGTAGTAACAAGCATGTCAATAATAGCTTCTTTAGGAAAATCATGCAAACTTACCTCACTTACCTCACCAATGTCTTCACTTGTAGAGGTCATGAGTGTAAGGTGGCACTCTCCATCTTCTTCGGAGCTAGAGTTACTTGAAGCTGAAGCTTCCCAAACCGCATGAGCTGTATTCTTGTGTCTCTTTTCCTTCTTGTCCTTCCTCTTATGCTTTCTCTCCTTCTTGTAATCCTCTTCTTTCCTTGAGCTGCTCTTGTGGTGAGACTTTCTTGACTTTGGGCATTCACTCTTGTAGTTCCCCTTTTGACCACACTTGTATCATCTAGGAGTACAGGAGGAGGAGGTTTGATTTCCCTTGAAGTGCTTGCCCTCAACATAGTTGTCTTCATGCTCACTAGGGACTTCATCTTCGCAAGAGGAGGGGGAAGAAGTCTGGCATGCAAGTTGTTGTTGAAGGATATCAACCTCCACTTGTTATTTGAAAGCACTATCTTTGATCTTCTTGGCTTCCTTCTCTTCTTTCTTGGCTTCTTCTTCTTGCTTCTCAAGTCTAGGCTCATGGGCTTGAAGATTGCCAATGATTTCTTCAGTTGGGATGTCACCAAGGCTCCTAACCTCTTCAATTGAGGTGACCTTTGACTCGCATCTCTTTGGAAGAGTTCTTAAGATCTTTGAATTGATGATGCCTCTATCCAAAGTGTTGCCCAATGTAGCCAGCCCATTGATGATGACATTAAGCCTTGAGTACATCTCCGCAATGCCTTTTTTATTTCCCATCTTGAAGTTCTCTAGGAGTCTATTCAACATGTAGATCTTTGCCTCCTTGACTTGCTTTGTGCCTTCATATGTGATGCATAGCTTGTCCCAAATCTCATAGGCGGTGTCCCATGATGAAATCTAGTTGAACTCTGTGGGGGTGAGGGAGGGGGTGCGTAGAGGATGCTAATGGCCTTTGCATTGAGTTGAGCCTCCTTGAGAGCATCTTCACTCCATGTAGAAACAACTCTGGTTGGCTCCTCGTAAGGTGTGACCATCACCTTCCACATATCAAAGTTCATCCCTTGAATGTACAACTGCATTCGCCTCTTCCAATAGAGGAAGTTGGTACCATCAAAGACCGGAGGACGCATGGAGAAGCCTCCCTCTAGGTTGAGTGAACCAAGTAGGTTGTTGCCCATCTTCTCATCTCATGGGAGATTGTTAGAGAAGATGCTTAGCTCTGATACCACTTGTCAGATCTAAGGGCTCTGGGAGGGGTGAATAGAGCTACAAAATTTCTCACAAAATAGATTAGACCTTCAAATTATATCAATTAGGAGAAATAACTTAATGGAAATTTGAAATCCTATCTAACAAGCATATCAAGGATGAGATATATTGATAGAAAGCACTTGATAAATGGATGTAGAGTGGTTCCACACTTTAAACTAGAAGTGAGCCAGTCCACTACCTAGAGAGGTCAACCTCTAGGACTTTGCAAGTGCTTTTCTCTATTATATCACCACAAATATTTACATGCTCAAAGGTGGAGCTCTCTTACAATAATCATAATTTACTCACAAATCATGAAATGAAGTGTAAACTAGAGAGAGAAAGGGGCTCAAGGGGTGGTAGCACACTCAACTATAGCAAGGACCTTGTGTGTAGTGAATGAGAAACCTTACAATGAACTCCAAGTGGTCCTATTTATAGTTGGGGGTGCTCCCTTGAGTTGGGGAACACTTAGGGCCAAAATATAGCCATTTTTACCCAAGGCAATGGATCTATTTTCATCCAAACAAGTCACCAATGGTTAGAATTACTTTTTTTGTGTGTTTTCCATACAATACATTTGGTCAAGATTCAATAAAGGTAACTCGATCGATTGGCTAAAAGACAAACCCAATTTTCAAACTATCAGTCGAGTTTGTCCTGGGAAACTCGACCGATCAATTAAAATCACATTTGGTCAGTAACCTGATCGGTCGAGTTCTGTGAATGCACAACTCGATCGATGCACTCTTCAAAAAATTGATCCAAGGGATCGGTCGATATTGTAACTCGACCGATCAATAGTCTGTGATCAATTTTCTAAAGTGATTAAAAAGTGATTAAAACTTGGTACTAAGTGTCCCACACATTTTTCTCATCTTAGTTACAAGTCATATCATCAATACAAGTGATTACAAAATTCTTCTAAGGTTTTTTGAATGGATTTCCTTATTAGCACACTTGCATTGCATTTGAATTGAACTTTGACAAGCTAGGGCTTGTGTAAATTGATTCTTTTCATGTACCTAAAACCTGAGATCAATCTTGAATACACATGTTAGATACATATGAATGGAATGGTTGAGTCATTATCAAAATATGGACAATGTATAACCTCTAGGTCAACACCTTCCTCGTCACATTTCCCCTAAAGTAATGCTTGAGATGCTGGACATTGACAAGGAATGACTTAGCCCCATTGCTAATCTTCACAACTCATCATGGGGGAAGGCCTTAATCACCTCAAAGGGTCCACTACATGCAGACATCAACTTACCAGGATGCAACTTCAATCTAGAATTAAACAAAAGGGCCTTCTATCCTGGAGTGAATGTCCTATGCAAAATATGGTGATCATGAAATTGCTTAGTCTTCTCCTTATAAATTCTTGAGCTCTTATATGCATAAAAATATAAGCTCATCTAATTCATTCAACTCTAACAATCTCTTTTTTCCTGCACTGCCCAAATTGTAATTAAGTTTTCTTAGAGCCCACTTAGACTTCAGCTCTAACTCCACCGGTACATGACAAGCCCTCCCATAAACCAACCTAAAAGGAGTAATACCTATATGTGTTTTATAGGTGGTCTTATACGCCCATATAGCATCATCAACAACATGCTTCAGTTGGTCATGTTGGTTGAACTGTCTTTTCCAAAATCTTCTTGATCTCCCTATTAGACACTTCAACTTGTCCTTGAGTACCTACTCTATGTTTCACCCCATACCTACTCAAAAGTGCCCCCAAACTTCCTATTGGTGAAATGAGAACCACCATCACTAATCATTAGCTTGGGCACTCCAAACTTGCAAAAATGTGTTCCTTCACAAATCTACATACCACACGTGCGTCACTGGTGTGGGTTAGAATTTCTTCCACCAACTTAGACACGTAGTCTACAACAAGTAATATATAGAGATTTGAATTTGAAGACATGAAAGGGTCATGAAGTCTATTCCCCATAGGTCAAACACAACAATTTCATGAAAAAAATTTAGGGGAATTTCATGTCTCATATTACCTACACATTGACATGCATCACACTAACGAACATAGTTGTATGCATCTTTAAAAATGGTCAACCAATAAAAACCACATTCTAAGACTTTAGCCACTATCCTAGAACTAGCATGATGACCTCCTGTCGGTAAAGAATGACAATATAGAAAAATACTCTGGAATTCACAATCCGGAACACACTTCCTCAGAATACCATCCCTACACTGCCTAATCAGAATGGGGTCATCCCATATATAGTACCTCAAGGAGTGGAAGAATCTTTTCTTCTCCTGGTACCCCAATCTCCTGGCAACTCTCCACATGCCAAATAGTTCACAATGTTTGCAAACCATGGGTCTTTGATTCTCATAGCAAAGAGCTTCTCATCAGGGAACTCTTCCACAATAGGTATAAAAATATCCTTTTCATCAACCCGTTCAAGCCTAGAAAGATGATTCGCCACCACATTCTCAATGGCGGATTTATCCTTGATCTCTATATCAAATTTTTGCAATAACAAGATCCACCTGATCAACCTAGGCTTGGCATCTTTTTGTTGTAGTTAGTATTTGATAGCTTCATGATCTTTACATACCACAACCTTAGCCCCAATCTAATATTGACAAAATTTCTCAAAAGCAAAAACAACCACCAACAATTCCTTTTCAGTTGTTGTATACAATTGGGCATCATTTAAAGTTTTGGATGCATAATAGATGACAACAAGGACTTTGTCCCAACATTGGCTTAGAAAAGCCCCTACGGCATACTCTAATGCGTCACACATCAAGTCAAAAGGTTGGCTCCAATCTAGAGCCTGGACAATGGGTGCGGAGACCATCTTCTCCTTCAATGCCTCAAAAGATCTCAAACATTGCTCGTCAAATTTAAAGTCAACATATTTTTCTAATAATTCAGAGAGCGGTTTAGCAATCTTAGAAAAATCCTTGATAAAGCAGTGATAAAATATGACGTGTCCTAAAAACATCCTTACTCCATTCACCGATGATAGTGGTGGTAGTTTGAAGATCATCTCTATTTTTATCGGGTCTACCTCCATTCCTCTATTAGACACCTTGTATCCCAAGACAATTCCTTCAGTCACCATCATGTGACACTTTACCCAATTCAAAACAAGGTGAGTGTCCTCACATCTTTACAAAACTTTATCTAGATTGTTAAGGAAATCATCAAAGGACCCCCCATACACTGAAAAATCATCCATAAACACTTCCAAACATTTCTATACCATATCAAAAAAGTGGCAGACATGCATTGCCAAAAAGTGGCCGGTGCATTGCAAAGACCGAATAACATACAATGATACACAAATGTGCCATAAGGACAAGTGAAGGTAAACTTCTCTTGATCTTGTGGCTCAATGGAAATCTAATTATATCCCAAATAACCATCAAGTAAACAAAAATGAGAGCAGCCGGCGAGCCGCTCTAAAATTTGGTCAATAAAAGGGAGTAGAAAATGATCTTTGTGCGTTGTGGTGTTCAAGCGTCTATAGTCTATGCAAACACGCCACCCAGTCACTAGTCCAGAGAAATCAACTCATCATTAGAATTAGTGGTGACCATTATTCCTCCCTTTTTAGGAACCACCTGGGTGGGACTAACTCAGTTTGAATCAGAGATATCATATATAATAATTGTAGATAAAAAATTCACTACCTCTTTTTTCACTACCTCAGTCATGATGCGGTTGAATCTCCATTGAGGTTGCACTACAACTTTGGCTCCTTCCTCGAATCTAATCTTGTGTTGACAAAAACTAGGGGAGATCCCCTTTATGTCTGCCACAGACCAACCTAATGCAACATGATGGTTCTTTAAAATGCCAAGCAATTGCTCCTCTTTTCGCATGCTTAGTGAAGCCAATATCATGACTAGAAGTTGCTTGTCACCACCAAGAAAATTTATTTCAAATGAGGTGGAAATGTCTTCAGCTCCAACTCTAGGGTACTCAACAAAGAAGGAACCAATGGTGGTGGGGTTGGTCCCAAATCTTCAAAATGTCTTGTATAGTAGAATGGCAAGATATTGAGAAGCAAGAAACAATCCTTCAAAGAACAATGTCTGATATAATCATCTACCATATTCATGAGACATGCCTCTAAACGCAACTGTGGGTATTCCTAACAAGTGTGGTAGAGGTTGCCTCCTCCATTGTTGTTGGGAAAAAGTCTTCTACTATATAATCAAGAACCACCTTTATTAAAGATATATCCTTTGTGTGTCTAAGATGTCCACTGCTAGTGAGCTTTTGTGGACTTGAGTCATCACATGTGCCATCTCAAGAAATGGATTTCCCAGAGACATTGACACATTTTCTTGGAGGTGATGCAACATATGACACTGGGTTTAGCTTTTGTAGTACGTGTAGGCTCCGGAATTAAGATTCCAAATCACTCCTCTCTGTTGCCCATTGTCAGTCTTCCTCTACCCATCTCTAGAATCATATCAGTTATGGCTTGGAATGGCCTCCCCAGTAATAGCTCATTATCATGCTTGTCTTGAATCTCCATGACAACAAAGTATGCTAGAAATACAAACTTGTCCACATTGACAAGAACATCCTCACAAATACCCTAGGGCCTTACCACTAAGTTTTCTGCCAACTGAATAGTCATGCTTCTATTTTTGGACTCCTAGAGACCTAGCTTCCTAAAGTTGGTCAAGGGAATGAGATTTATGCTAGCCCCAAGTCACATAAAGCCTCTCCAAATCTAATCTTCCCAACAAAACTAGTTTTATTAAAACAACCCAAATCCTATCTTTTAGGTGGCAATGTTCATAGAACAAAAGCACTGACTTGCTCCTTTAGAACTACCACCTCAAAATCATCTTTCCTCCTCTTCTTGTTGATCAGATCTTTTAGAAATTTTCCATAGAAAGGGATTTACTCAATTACATCAACCAAAGGGATATTGACATGCAATTTTCTGAAGTTGTCTAAAAATTTCTAAAATTGTTGATAAGTCCTTGTTTCTTTTAGATTGTTAGGAAAGGGTACTGACTTTACCACTTTCCTTTGATGAGGTGGGATATATGTCTTTTTTTTATTTCCACTATATCATCAACCTCTTCCTCAGCTGTCTTTTCCTTTGTTATAATATTTGGTTGCTCTGTATCAACCATCACTGCTTTGTCTTCAGCACTGGTGCTCTCTCTTGCATCTCAACTAGATGGTGTATCATTCAACAATTTTCTGCCACTGTAAAGTAGAATTGCCTTGACCTATTGATTTTTAGAAGTTACATTAGTATTTGATAGGAACCCTTACTGACATGGCTTCTTCAAGGAAGCCACTTCTGTTGCTATCTGAGAAATATGTGTTTCAATGTTACAGATTTGTGCTCCTTGGTTCTAAAGTTCTCTTTGAATCTGGCTGATAAGCACTTCATTTTGGCTTACTAGCTTTCCGAGCATCTCTTCAATGCAGTCTATCTTACTGGGATGCATGTCCTGTTGTTGACAACCAACATGCTGTGACTTATTCTGTTGTGCCTAAGATGGGTCTTGTTGGATATTATTAGGATCCTTCCTCTAAGAGTAGTCATTATTCCCGTACTACTGTTGTTGTCGTGCAAACTTGCACTCACCATATTCCCCTTCTGAAGAATTTCCATCTTTCACACACAACTTCTTAGCAATCAAATCCAACTTCTCATTTAGGGTTAAAATAACCTTAGACTCCTCAACACTTTTAAGGGTTGTTGGATGCTCTCTTTCATCTCCCCATGTCTGATTCTTAGACATGTTCTTTAGTATTTCATGATAACAGACTGGCTTGTTGTTGAGGAAGAAACCTGCTCCTACACTATCAAGCGTAGTCCTTTCTCCCTTATGCAGAACATAGTATAAAATCTTTGCCTACCCTAGCAAATCGATGCCATGGTGGGGGACCTTCCACAACATGTTCTATAATCTCTCCCATGTCTCAGAATATTACTCATCAAATTATTGTCTAAAGTTGTGGATCTTCTTTACCAGGTCATCTATCTTCTGTGGTGGTAAGTACTACTCGAAGAAAGCATCAATCATATGTTCCCATGTTTTAATGCACTCATCGTCAAGGTTATGAAACCAAGACTTAATACTGTCTGCCAATGATGATGGGAATAGCTTCAAGTATATGACAGTCACTGACGCCCTATCTATCTTGATCATATCATAGCTTTTGACAAAGTTGTTGATATGCATCATTGGATCTTCAGAGTTGTGGCAATGAAAGGCCTACGATTTGACTAATGACACCAATCGTGGATCGATCTTGTAGATGTCGACATTGATGAATTGTCTCTTAGTTGGTACTTTTTGAGCAGTACAAGAGGATGCCTTGATCCTTTCCTAGATCGTCTATTCTTCTTCTTGATCACCCATTTATGCTAGCTCAGGTTCCTCCGGCGCCTTAGGTCCTTCTAGAGGAGGTGTAGGTGGTGGAGTTTGATTAAATATGTCCATTGATATTCCGTACTCCCATTCTCTCTGAAGGAGCTCTACCTAACCTAAGTCTGGTGGGGACAACTCTCTGTAGTCGTGGGCTTGGGTATGCACCATGCACTAGTACCTACAAATAGGAAAAATAGTTGTGTGAACCCAACACTAATGGTAGAAAAATAAAGATATTAAAATTCAGCTTTTAATAAATAAAAAAAATAAAAGGGTTGGCCTAGAATGACCAACTACATCACTCGTAGTGTTGAAGTTATCGTTTCCCAGACAATGACACCAAAAACTTGATAGGTATTTTGTATACTCTCAAAATGAAAGTATATGCTATCCTAGTAATATAGGCTTATGAGGCCCGAATGTCAAACATAGGGAAACGTTACTTCAAAAAATAGTACTAACTATAGTATGATCATCTTTGGCTGAAGAAAACTTGAGTGATTGGTTTGGTTATCTGAACAGAAAAGAAATATAAATTATGGCCGTTGTTCTTAATTTTAGTGAATTCCTTAGGATATTGTTTCACCACGACTAGCATTGCACTTAAGTACTAATACATTAATAAAAATCTCTCGTAACTCTAGATTAAGAGCCTATAGTGAGAATTACCCACTTTCATAGTGTAGTTCAATACCTAACCAAATACCAACCCCACTCTTGTATCGATTGTGTTATTAGATAGGCGCTTTATTAAATACTCTGGGTAATCTCCTCACATTTTAAACCACCTTTCTCAGAGGGTTTTATGAAACATGTATTTCTATGAAGTTTTGACTATTAATATTCCTTTTTTCAAGAAATTCATAGTCCAAATACTATCTATGGTGGTCACGCACAAATAGTTCGTTCATTCACATAGAAATAAATACAAAAATTAAGATAAATTGATAAATTAATATATAAGAGTCAAATACAATGCATAAATGGGATACTCCCAGGTCCTAAGGAATGTGGGGATTAGCCCCTCATGGTTTCCATAGTCAAAGACATTAAAGGAGAATGAAAAAATGTGGAGAACATGAAGAACCGCTAAAGTATACAGTTCAAATGATCCCTTCTCCCGCACGTGCTGATTTGCTACCTTTTGTCTACAATTCCGTCAGCTAGAAGTGCTCGAATAGTGCATTTTGCCTCCTTCTTCTCTATGTCCTCCTCCTCTCTCTCCATTGTCATACGATGGAAAACGACGAGATCTTTAGGTCTGGCCGCAACTCACCTTAGTCATAGGCATGCCTTTGGGCGAGTTAAAACCCTAGCCGTCAGATTAACTAAGCCTTCAAATCTACCTGATCTCGATCTGTCAATACTACCGAGTAGATGTCAGTACTATAAACTCCTCTAAATTCATGTCCAACTGTCAAGTTGTTTATTTTACTGACAGTTCATCGGTAGGCACCGAGTTACATCGATAACTTTCTGAAAAAACACTGTAACATCATCAGTAGTATTGATAGTCCCATCAGTACTACTGAGTCTTTTTGATTTATTTCCACTCCAATATTGAGCAAGTGTCAGTACCACCGACTCCAAAGATGGTAGTATTGAGATGTGTAGATTCTCATATCCTCCTAAAATGCATAAAATTCGAACATAATCTCTGGAAAATTACTAAATCACTTGGAAACATTAAAATTATGCATATTTGATGCAAATGAGTATCACATGTTACTAAAGTAAATCATGCACAATTAATATGAGATTTGACTACAAAGTGTAAAAAAATAACTACAAAATAGCATGTGAAAATGACAAAGAAACAATGTATCACAAGTTCAAGCCAAGCACGAGCGTGATCGACCAACCTAGTTCTATCAATCTCATATCTTGGCGACCCGATTCTCACCGTCAACAATCTAACGGACCTACTCTGCCCCAAGCTAGGACCGAAAGGAGGAGGAAAGCTGTCAACAACCCTGTCGACCACTTGCCTGATCAATTGAGAGTTAGGTAGATCGATTAGTATATCTACCCTTGTATCAATCCATCCCTTTTCTTTCCTTATCATGATTTGTTCACATTGTAATTTGTTTCTTTCTATTTGCATGCGTGGATAAACTCCATAACTTAGGTTGGGAGTAGCCGTCAGACTCCCCCAACCATGTAATTGTTCATCTTTCTATTGTATGACATATGTTCTTTAAAACTTTTGTTCCTATGATCTTATGTTACTGCATCAATTGATGATTAGCTACCCTCTTCCGACGTTTGATACATATATTGTTCGATAGAATAGTTTTGACTAGATCTGGAGTATAGGATAGCAATGATACAAGAGAGTGAGGAGTTTCTATAACAAAAAGTCATACGTTTTTTCCTTGATCTTTCAGTTATTACATTGAGAGAGACAATCATGGTAGATAAAAATCTACAGGAAGGAACATATATTTTCTTATAGCGATTTGCAAAATGATTAGAGAACATATATAAAATAGGAATGAGGGTTTTACATGGTTCTGGTTGGTTTGATTGGTGAACCCTAATCCAAGTTCCTTTTTATTATAGTCTTCTCAAATCACTTTTATTTTTTATTTTTGTTCTTTCTATCTTAGATTTACTACCCAAATTAGATTATGTCATTATTTAACCAGAACACATCAAATTCACTTATTTGGTTAGACTAGACTAAGCTAGGGTTTCACATTTTTATTGTGTTATTCCCCTTATCCCTATGTTTTGACCTCGTACTACTGCAATAGACTCCGTATTTAGTTGCAGATGTCACTTATAGTCGAGTATAAATTTAAAGTCTGATATCTTTGACTTGACAATTGTGTTTACACTTTTGACCCACAAAAAAGAGCAATCAACTTTTGGTGTCGTTGCCAGGGAAGCTTTCGACACCATTAAAAAGTCATTCTTCTCAAAGATCAGAAAGTCATTATTCATCCCCATATAATGACTGCCATCCCAAGACTATTGGCAAGGCCTTCAGACAAGCTTTTGACACCACCAATAAAGCAACATCTACGTCTATGGCTGCCAATCCTAACCTTAAAAAAGATGTATAGAACATTGTTTAATAGGTCCAATCTCTTGATCAGTAAGTCAGTCAGATTGGAAACATTCCTTGCCATATGGTTACTCCTGAGTTCTAGCTTAGTGACATCCTAACGGTGCAAAATCATATCTTTCTGCATGCCACACAACAAGAAAATGATGGAAAGCTTAGAGAGGACTGACATGCAATCCGTCGTGAACAATGTTGTAAATTTCATGCTTGTTTTGCTGAAGCCTCTTCTTCCCCGTCTTCTTATTCTTAAGTCAACTCATATATTCCAAATAGTGCAAATGCAGATGCTGGCCAACCAGAACAACATGCTAGATCAGTTTGGGAATATATTTCCCATGTATCAGAATCAATTATGGGGACCACTAAAGTCATGCCATCAAACAACATCCCTCAATTGCAACCTAGTGGATTATCTCCTACTAACACTTCACCTATGATCAGTCCATCTAAAGATATCCATGGATATCTATCAGCGAACATTCCATCTCCATCTTCTCCATCTTCTATTGATTCTTTTGAAAGGGATATGATGAGGAAATTGGATGAGGCTATGCTCAATCTGAGCCCAATCCATTCCCTCTTCAATTGATATACATCGGAAGAGGATATTTCTATTGTCCATTACACTATCAATATGGACCTCAGAGTGGATGCCAACGGTCCTTCAGACACTAAGAATGCTTCTTATGATGAGGATGCTAGTGATCTCTCCATCTCCTATCTGCTGCACCACCCAGATTATCCAACCCAGTGTTTACAGAACCACTACTTCCACTTCCACCTCAACTTCCTTTGAAGATGAGTGGACTAGATCCTGATTGTTTGAAAGGTCTAGATGTCTATGATATTTTTGTATTATAGGACATTCTTCATGATCAACATGATGGGAGCCTTGTTATTTACAATAATGACTCAATCACCCTTTCTCATTTCGATTTGCAAAATTTAATTTGCAACCCTACCAAATTTATCAAGAAGATGTTTACTATCTTAACGTCAACTATACTGGAGGATGTCATTCCCAATGATAAGGATTGGCCATATTATAATCCAACTCCATCCTTATTTGACTTCTTATTTAAGAAGCATATGAAAGATCTATCCATTTAAACCCTTAAAGATAGGCTCAAATTGAAGAAGACAAGAGTTATCCTATTACCTTTTCACTTCTAGGGATTGTGGCTACTATGCATTGCTGATTTGAAGAAATGTCAAGTCACACCATTCAACACTTGTGTTGAAGAGTTGAAAAATTCTAACATGTTCTTCAAAGATCGTGCTGCTGAAAAATTTCCTGACATTCCTATTCGTCGACAAAGGCTTGTCTGAGAGGTCCATTATTATCAACCTAATCGGACAAGTTATGTTATTGCACCTTTAACTTAGCATCACAACCCAAACAAGAATGAAAATGCATTCATCATCCTCAGAGTCATGGAAGCTCTCAATCACAAAATACCTGTTTCTATCCTGGATCCAGACATTTTTACCCCTATCTGTGGACGTTATGCAATGGAAGTAATCCACAATAGACATTTCTTTCAAGATACTAAAATCCCTGAGAATTTGTGAGATCTCTACCCGCTTATTCCATGACCTATTAAAGAGCCATTATGCAATGTTCTTGAAAGAGAAGAAGTAGAAGAAGGACATATATAACCATCACCTCTTGCCACTGAACCTCCTACTACTTTACAACAACTACAAAAGCTAAAGAGGCTACTTCTATACTTGAGTTATTAGATGAGCCTGAGTTGTTCCCCATGTATGGCCTAGTATCAACTATCGAACCCAATTTTGAAAACTTTGACCGCAGTTCTTATTGTGAACTTACATCTTCTCAATTAAAGATGTTAATGCAACATTTCCAACGCAAAGGCAATCATGTGGTTTTCAGTTGGGATGATCTTCTGGTAATGAAACATGACCTCCTAGAGACTCATCAACCAAGAGGATGTTTATCTCATAGCTTCATGGTGGTTTTGTCAAACTCTTATTTGCCAAAATGTTGATGATGTCTGTATGGTTGGCCCTGATCTTGTCAATGAACTCTGCTAGGGCACTGATTCTAGTGAAAAGGACCTCTTTCTTCGTCAACTACAAAATTCTATTCCTCAATATATTTTTGTATCCATTCTTCACGATGATAATTGGACTTTACTTATTGTCCTTACTCGTGAAAGGGAGGTCGTACTTTATAATAGTCTTGATGCTTCTTTTGATCATGAAGGCTCTAAATATTTTGTGCTATTTTGTAGTACACACAAAAGCACTGTTGACGCATGTACTAAGGAACTTGTTCCGCTGGTTAGAGAATTTGGAAGTGGGTATGCTTCTCAGGAACCAAGAAGATGGAATGTTACCTGATTCTAGAATCGTTGTCCTCAACAACATACACTATCCAATGATTGTGGATTCTATGTCTTACACTGGATGTACACCATCAAAGTCCTCTACACTTCTATAGAAGAAGATCACAATGATAACTATCATTGCATTTGAGGACACATGATATGATGTTGTCTGAGTTTCCATGGGCAACAATCGACCTTTGCTGATTCCTCACTTGTTTACATTTTCCTTTCCTTTCTTTTTCACATTCTGAGGACAGTGTGTATTGTAAGTTTTTTTTTGGGGGGGTGTAATCCCGTGGATATGTATCTATAGTGTCACAAACATTGCTTTCTTTTTCTTTATCCTTTCTTTTCATTATTTCAATATCTTTAATTACATGTTTCAATTTCCTTGAATAAAATCATGAAGATGCTGATGATGGAAAACTCCCTCTACAAAGAATCAAGTTTGCTATCAAGCTATACCTTTTTGCAATATTTCAAGATGTCACAAAAGAATCTTTTTATTACTAATATTACTTTTTAGGATGTCCTCTTATCAAAACATGATTTTTTCCTCTATTTTTATTTTAACTTCAAGATGTCCTCAAATGATTCTTACCAAAAATATTCAATTATATTAATAGAGAATCATATCGTGTCAAAGGCATGTTTTCACAAAAACAAAGAAAGAGCTACCTTGTTCCTTCTTCCAAAATTTTTATTAAATCCCAAAAAGAGTGAGGAGTGAAAAATAATCTGAGAGATGTGTCATTATAAACAGCTATTAGAACGGTGTATTGCTGTGCTCATGAACACATATATGTTGATTTTATTTAGCCTCTAAAACACTACCTCAATTCCAATGGACTTCATTTAAAGGTATCACAATCCATGACAGTGATACTTAGGATGTGCAATCACTGCAATAAAATCAATTAGTTTGGAATGTAGGGATCACTTGCCCATCTTAACAGACATGTACTTGGATGACCCAAAAGAAGAAAGGAACATCCATAAGCCTTTTTGCCTACCTATTTGTTCCACATAATACCCTGACAAGAGTGAAATCTACTTTGAAAAGTGATATATATACTGGAGACAAGTATGTCTCAAAAATAGATAAAGAAAGAGTCTTTTGACAATATGTCATTCTTGATAAAGTTAGACCATTTTATGAAGAAATGAATAGTTTTGACAAGAGGATTATATAAAAAATTATTTTCAATATATTTTGGATTCTGTTTTTCCCGATCAATTTAATTAATGCTTCTATAAGCTTGAGGAGAAGCTAAATTCTAAGTTTGGGGGAGTTGATAACATCATTTTTGATGCACTATTCATAGCCTTTTTCATAATAGAAATCATTAGAAATAAAAGTTTAGATGAGTAGTTTTACTCATTTTAAGTTCCATTCACCTATTGATAGGTTCTAAATTAGTTTTGTTGACATTTGAAGGAGTTTGGTACAAATCTGATGAAATTAGTGAAGTATAAACAAGTTGCTTGACACACTCCAATTTGCTATCGAGTAGGATGGTCGACAGGTCTGTCGAGCGTCACATTGACGAGCAAAGAAACCTTGACATTTAGTTGTTGAGCGGTGGCATCGAGCACTTCAAACAATCATCCATCAAAGAAATGATCGACAAACCTGTCGAGCTAAGTTGGAAGACTACATCAACAAAAGTGACACTGATAGAACTCTATTGGTACCAAGATATCAAATGAATCCTCACCAATCCTATCAAGGAATGAATCATCGATGTCCCTATCGACAATCCTGATAATGGATCATGTTGACACCTTTGTCGATGTTGTTGAAGACAAGAAGACTCTTGTAGAAGAGACATCTCAATAGTATTATCGACATCATTATCAACACAAATAAAGATCAATAGTTCCTTGTTGAAAGCATGCCTCATTGACATTACTTTCAAGTGATAGACCTATCGAGGAAACCCTTTGTCATAATTGAACATCGACAGGATGGTTGATTCCATGTGGATCACCTACCTCAATAGACTGGGGTCAAAGCCTATAAATAGACCCTCAAAGTCTCGCTTTAAAATGATCTTGTACCCTGAAAGTCTTTAGAGCCAAAAGGCTGCCGCCAAGTTCAAGTCAAGGACAATAGCGATTGACCAACCTAGTTTTGCTAACATGGATGACGATCTCATCTCTTGGTGACCTGATTCTTCACCATCAACAATCTAGCAGACATGATCTACCCCAAGCCAGGATCGAAAGGAGGAGGAAAACTATCGATAGCCCTATCGACCACTTGCTTGATGAATCGAGAGGTTGGTAGATCAATCATCTGACCTACCCTTGTATCGGTCCTTCCCTTTTCTTTCCTTATCATGAATTGTTCACACTACAATATGTTTGTTTCTGTTGTCATGAGTGGCTAAACTCCATAACTTGGGGTGGGATTAGCCGTCAGGCCCTCCCAACCATGTGATTGTTCATCTTTCTATTTTATGACATATGTTATTTAAAATTTTGTTCCCATGCTCTTATTTTATAGTTCGATTGATGATTAGCTACCCTATTTCGACTTTTGATACAAATATTGTTTGAGTGAATAGTTTTGACTAGATCTAGACTATAGGATAGTAACGATACACCAAAGTGAGGAGTTGCTGTAAGAAAATATCATATAGTTTTTTCCTTGATCTTTCAGTTATTACCTCAAGAGAGATAATCATGTTAGATAAAAATCTGCCCAGATCTCAAAAGAAGGAAGGTACATGTATTTTCTTATGGCTATTTCGAAAATGAGTAGAGAGCATATATAGAATAGGAATGAAGGTTTTAAATGGTTGTGGTTGGTTTGATTGGTGAACCCTAATCCAAGTTCCTTTCTATTATAGCCTTCTTAAAATCACTTTTATTTCTTATATTTGTTCTTTCTATCTTATATTCACTACTCAAATTAGATTAAATCATTCCTTAACTAAAACACATCAAATTCATTTATTCAGTTAGACTAGACTAAGCTAAGGTCCCACATTTTTATTCTTTTATTCCCCTTATCGCTGTGTTTGACCTCGTACTACTGTAATAGACTTCATATTTAGTTGCGGACATCTCTTCTAGTCAATTATACATTTAAAGTCTGATATCTTTGATGAGACAATCATTTTTTCACTTTTGACCCACAAATAAGAGCGATAAATGAGGTACCATTTCTCTAGCACCCAAGTTTGGACCTAAGTTTTATGTAGGATGTAGGATGATGAGACACTACAACATTTATAATTTCAAAGAACACCTCAAGGGATGATTGTAAAGGTGGGATTGTGCGTAACATGTGGAATGTAGAAGCTAAAAAGATATTGTATGCTTATGATGGCTCAATGGAAAATATACTAAGGGGGACTTATTTTAATTATTCAAAGTTATTCCTAATGGTCTTGGATATGAACCAACTTTTGAGTTGCACAAATATTCTCATAACTTACATTTCTTACCTTTGCAAAGTATCAAGAGACCCTTTGTTGTACCATGTCTAAAGAAAGGTATGGAGAAATTCCTATCCTCTTAGTAGTGGAACTTCACTTGACGGTCCCATGAAAATTAAAAGACACATGCTCAGAGTCTCCACCACATTTAAATGGTAAATGAGGAAAACATGATAATTCTTTTAGGGCTTGGTGTGAAACTGAGTTGTCATCTGAGTCAGTTAGATAAAAAAAGAAATAAAAAAAACTAGATATGTCAAGTTTGGTGATCTTGTTAAGATTTGTGAAGGATTAACACCCCCATCTCGCTTGATAAACTACCACTTAGAAAAATGATAAAGGTAGAGAATGGGTGGAATTTGGATTGGGCTCCATCATTAGCTAGAGAATTTACATTAGTTGTGAACTTCTTTCAAGTGAGAAAGAATGGAGTGTCAATAGTTTGCCTCTCTCAAGGCAAGGTTAGAGATAAGAGTGAGAACCATATGCTTAATCCAATTCTTACACCCATTTTTGGTCACAAAAGGCCATAAAGGTTGGACTCATCAAAAGATGTTCTAAAAAACCTTATGGAGGGTGGAAAGGGTATGTGACATCTTTTCCTTCTAAGGATGATTTGATGAAATAGGCATTTGTAAAAAAACAAGATTGGGTAAGAATGATTTCTCTAGACTAAAGGGTATCCTTCGACTGAGGCCCTTACCTATGTCTAACTAATCGTGCATTCCCCTAAGGGTAGACTTCGACTAAGGGTATGAATGATTTCTCTAGGATAAGGACAACCTTCGATTGAGGCACTTACCAATGTCTAAACAATTGTACATTCCCCTAGAGTTCTGATGAGCCTTAAGAGGTTTATCAACTATAAAAGTGACTCTCATCATTATTTTTTATTCTCAAATTAGTACATGTCTAATTCTCTAACTAACTTATGCCTTAGTGAGAAAAATGTGGGTGTGAAAAGAAGATGAGGTTTGTGATTTGTCAAGAATAATTAAGATCAAGAGTCAATAATCATGAAAAGCAGTGGCGACTGCTCTACATGTAAGAAGATCTTTAAGAAAGAGTAATCATCCCTTTTCCTATGCATCTTTAGTTTTCATTTTTTTGGAGTGGGCCAATTTAGAGTTAGGATCCAAACTCTTAAAAAGGAAAAATATGGGGATTTTTCCTATCTGGGATAGGGATTGGATCATTAATATTGGAAATTGAGTGTTAAACAAGCTCCCAGACTTAAGATGACCTTTTGTTCAGTGACTGCTTTAGTAAGTTCTCTTGATTAAGCTGAGATTGGACACTTAGGTGATTATCTAGTGAAAGGTGGCTCCTCCCCTAGGGCGTCAATGAGTGGCTATCCTCAACTCTCTATTTCTTATTTTAGAATGTTTGAGATTTGAGCCATAACTTAGGGTCATAAAAGGGTACCGACAATTTAGTTCATTTTCAAGTCATGATCCAAGATTTTCTAAGGATGTGTGCATGAAAGAAAAATTATGCCCTAGTCATGATCTGGGGTCATTTTAAAATATTTGACTGGAATGGTATTCTTGATTTACAAATGTGAGGACGAGATTGGTCTAGTTTCAGATTGTAGTCCAAGACCCATGTATATATGAAAATGAAGCTTTAAGGTGGCCCAATTTTAGGTCATGATGTGGGACCCAAAAATATTGGAAGATACATGATGATTTTGATGTAGTTTAAAGTCATGATCTGAGACTTAAAAAAATTGGAAGATGACACAAATGGTTCGTCTAGGTTTAGGTCATCACCTGGGATCCTGGTGATCATAGTTAGATCCAAGTATTATTTTTCTTTAGAATAACTGAATTTTGACTTTTCAAGCCAACATTTAGGATCTTCATATTTCTACATTTTTGGTACTTTTTCTGCAATTTTCTATTTTTCTACAAATTTTTGCGATTTTTTTTAATATTTCGAAGTTCTGGAAATTCCGTTGAAAATCCAAGGACCTATTTGCAAAATTTTCCAAAATTTTGTTTTGAAAAGAAGGGAAATGGGATGAGGTTGAGAATCCATCCCATTTCTTTTCGTGTGTGAAGTAGCATCGGCGGAAACCAACTCAGAGACTATTGGGGTGACGATGATGATGAGAAGAGAAAGGGAGAGAGTCAGCAGATTGAGTCGATCTGCCAGTCTCAGAATGATGGATCACTACGCTCTGCTAGCTCTCCTTGGTAGTGCTACTGGTGGTAGTCTTCAGTTAGAAAAGGAGCTTGAAATCACCTTATTTGGTAGTGTTTTTGTGTGAATTTCGATCACATCCATCTCAAGAAAAGTATAACTTTAATTTTTGCACTTGCATTAAGATCTAGATGTTGAATATGATCCTGATATGCACTATGATTTATAATCCAACTAATTTTGTTGTTTTAGCATTTTCTCAACTATCCATCACCCTATTGAGCCGATTTCAATTGATGTAGAAAGCTAGCCGTTGTTGTATTTGTGTTATTGGTGGCTCTTCAATGGTATGAGGAGGATTCCATCATGTATGAGTAGGATTTAGGCGAAAATGTTAGAATCGAGGCATATGCACGATATGAACGATAGATTCTTTTTTGAAGCTCTTATTTGATTTATAAGATCTCTAATTAGTCTTTACTCTGGGCAGGTGTCACATCGTTGCAAGCAAGATCTTGGGAGAGTTGCATCCGGGTGAGTGGTTCGTTGTTCATACAAACATCCTATGAATTAACATGCGTAAATGGGGTGGTCGAGTAGGCAATGAGGTATAATTTGGAACTTAGCTCCATGTTATTTTCTTTCCCTTTTGTCAAGCTTGAATAAAGCCTTTCTTCTTGTGGCAACAGTCTTGACTTTGTCTTATGTCTTGTTTCTTTAGGGACTTGGATGCCAAATGTGTAATGGTGGACCCATAAGAATGATCTGGGGTTGTTATATGATAGTTTAATAGATGAGGAGGTAGACTTGCTTGAGGGGACCAGTTTTAGTAGTATATGCCAATGTAGGATGATTGATAGGCTCTGTCCCTCCTCTAATTTAACACTTTAACCCTAAGCTAGCACATTCCATTTTGCTTTTGGTGAACTAGCCATCACCCCTAGTGAGTTTGTCGGGATTAGTGGGTTAGGGTTTGGTAGGAACCCTATCCGTTCTTTGCCTGACCAACAAGAGTAAGGATGTCACTATTTGGATGGGATCTTAGGGGTGAACCCCAAGGATATTGATAGAACCTCTATATATGAGGTCAATTTACTTGATTGAAAGGCACCTTCATTATTGAGGGTGAGTGGTGGGGTTCCAATGATCCTTTTTATGCATTCGTGAGGGTCAGGGTGTTCTTGTTTGTCTTGATCTCTGGTTGGTTGTTTAGCAATAGAATGGGGAATATAGTAGCATCTAGTTCTCCTTCCTTCTATATTTGGATGTGGTTCCCTCCTTTAATTGGGGTGGCAGTGTGTATGCCCACCTCTAACACACCTAAGGAGATGTCTTGTGGGAAAATATAAGGGGGAGATATATGAAGGGCTATGGTGCTTCATAGGCATGATAGTGGTAAGTCTTTACATGCTATCTTGTATTTTTTTTCTTAAAACAACTATAGTTGTTGATTTCACTGATCCTTATTTTGCAATTTTAGGTCTATGACCACTTATGTCTTAGAGACATATCACTTAGAGCGGTCTAAAGGTTTATCTACACATATCCCTCCCCACCTGTCGTCATTGAGACTGATGTAGTAGTAGGGATGATACGAGTAGTGGAGGGGTGAACTGGAGACAATGACTGTATATGAGGTATGCGTAGTACCTTATAAATGCATTATCTTTTGCATTCATATGTTACCTGACTCTGATTCATCATTGTTCCTAGGTCTGATTAAAGATCTTCTCTAGGTTCCAATGTGGCAAGGCAACCACGTCATGTGCAACCTTCTTTGAGACATTTTCTCTAGATGCTTGCTGGATCTAGTTTGAGTCACCCTTTGGGAGTGTGTTGTATTTGGTCAAGCATGTTTTGCTTCAATGGGCCAGTGGCTGGCATATTCCTTTCAACCCTTTGATGGATTCGTTCATCCTTGTCTTAGAATCTATCAAGCAGATTGGGAGCTAATGTATGGTCAGGGAACACATGATGAGTACTAGGAGTGGTACTATGTTCATGGTCAACTAATGCTTTTTCCAAAGAGGCACATGATCAACTTCAACATCTCCTAGTTGTAAGTATCATGCATTTACTTGACATTCATTTTCTATAGGTGGTTGACTTTGATTCTACTAAGGAGCATGATGATTATGGGTATGAGTATCATCTTCCATTTCCTCCTCAGGTAGTTCCTTCTCCTAAGGCTCCACCTTCTCTACCTATTGATGCTCATGGCTGTGATGACTTTACTGAGTTGAGGACTCATCAATACTTTGGCATGGGAGGCTTGTGTTAGTTTTGGGTGGCTGGACCTTGTCCTTCTAAGGGGAATATGTACATTCAGATGTGGAGGGTGGACTCTTCAACTCAAGTATCCCATGTGGATATGGGTACCATCAGAGTTTCAAGAGATCTACTTGCATTGGTGAGTTCTCCTTGGACGTCCCAATTCAGACTATAGATCCTCCATCAGCTAGCATTGAAGCACATTTATCTCATCATACAGATGCTTCTCTAGTTGTGCCTTCTAACATATCCTCTTAAGGTCACCGATGGTCTACCAGTGGTATTCATTCAGAAGCGAGCATGGTGCATCATTCTTTAGGATCTTCTTCCACTAATCATCATCCTTTGGCTAACTTTTTGACATGGTGGTTGAAGAAGAAGCTAAAGAAGTAGCATTCCTTTTAGCATTTCTATTTCATGATGTATTTTCCTTTCCATGATCATCATGACAGAGCTATTACTTGGAGATATCATTGAGCGGGTGATAGCCACTGCTATTAGATTTATGGTCTCCCTTTTGAGGAAGAAGACCGTCATTTCCTTGATATTGTGAAATTTTGTGAGTACTTAGATGAGGCCTAATCAACCAAGATGATAAGGGGACCCTTCAAGGTCCTACAAAGTTATCTCAGATTTCTATCGGCCATTGTAGATTGATAGAGTCTTCAAACCCTTATTATAGTGTGGCAGAGATGCTCTTGTCAAGGCATATTTAGATCACCGAGACCCTTCATTTGCATGGTGATAATGTTTAGTGGTGTTTCTAGTTAGAAGTCTATGGACGTGCGTTGGGGTGGATGGAGTTTTGTCTTGATAACTCAGATTGTGGAATTTCCATGCCTGGCTTTCAATGACTACTCATCTTTCCTGGTCTGGAGGGTTGCATTGCATACTACCCCATGTCAATGTTGAGGTAGTTTAATCATTGTTAGTGAGTGTATCCATTTGAAGAGTTCCTCCTTTCTTCAAGAAATTGGTTATAGACTCCTATAAAGTCCATGAGAAGGTGGCACAAACGTGTTTGAACCATAATAAGATGGCTCAAGATTCTTTCCCCACTCTATAGGACATGGGTGTCATGCTAAGTGCTAAAGTCATATCATGTTGTAGGTGTATCAACAACAACTCCTTACCTAGTTGGGCCAAGGAAACAAGTGTCGAAGACACCCCAATAGGCTTCACTTCCAACATGCTTCAGTGTAGCGATCTAATAGAAGAACGTGGATGCCTAATTAAAGGGCTTTCGTATCATTTCTTGTGAGGTGTCGACTAGCTATGGGTCTTTTCATGTGAAGATTTTGATTGGACATTGATGCTTAGGGATTTATTATAAGAGCCCAAGATAGAGTGGGGAATGAATGGGGTTATCCTAGAAAAGCTTTCCCACCTCATCACTCACATGTCATTCTATTTGGAGTTTGGTCTTACCTCTTTCCAAGAGATGAGACAAGGATAGATGCAATGAGTTTCAACTTATACCTTTTAGGTTGACCCAAACATATGTTAAACTTATTACATCTACTTGGGTATAAAAGTCAGGATGTTGATTGTAAGGATCAACTCTAACTTGCCTCTGGGGACTCATAGTTGGTACCCTCCTCTTATGTCATTGAACATGGGATTTCACCCTGCCTTTTCTATAGTCATGAACGTTTTGGGTGCATTTTGTTAATATGGACCCATTTGAAGGAGTTATATTTGGGTTGGAAAACCTCTGGGGCCTCAAGATAATGATCATGCTCCTTCTGTCCTAGGCCCTACATTCTACTTTGAGCTTTCCACTTCAAGGTGCACAGGGGGACATGGTCAAGTACTTAAGTAGATTTTAGGTTTTTTTAGGGGGTAATGAGATTTTGGCTCCCTTAAAAGGCTCCTTTCCAGAGGCTTGTCTTTTATTGAAGCTTGATCATTAGCAGTAGTAGCGCTTGATGAGGCTAGTGCTCGTGTGAAGAAGATGGATATCTCTATCCATGTCCTTTTAGGTGAAATCTACCCCAGTCATAGATGTTGTGGATGATCCTCCCATTTAGGATTGAACATGACCCAAGAATCAACATTCGGAATGACACACATCACTGGTCACCTTTCTAAAAGTTATGGGGTCAAACCCTCTTGTAGAATGTTCAATCCATTCGTTCTTGATAACATTGTGCATAATGTAAAGCTCTTATTCATAATTCTTTAAGGGTATTGAAGTATTATATTTGATCCTAAAGCCATTCTGCCTTTGGAATATCTACTTCTCATAGTATGAAAAGTGAAGAGATCTACATCTCAGTTGGCAAGACTTCTTATGTTACATATACTACATTATATGGCATGGATGTTGTAGAAATCCTAATAGAAGTGTGTTAGGCCCATTGGGCCATTGAGAGGTGTTCAAGCCATTTGGCATGGGAGCTAGTTGTTTTATTTAGAATATTGATAAAGTTCTTAATGGTAGCTTGTACGAATCCATTCATATGGGGTCAATAGGGTGATACATGATACCCAAAAAAACTCAGATACTCTTTGACAATCTTAGAAATGAAATATGTACTATTATCAAAGATGATCTAGTTCATACAAGCTTATGCTGCTATTCTTGAGGAACTTAATGACTTTTTTGGGTTGATATGTTGGTCATGGACACTACTTATACACATTTGAAGAAGTAATCAATTGCGTATGGAATGGAGCAATTCCCATTTATTGCCTTAGGATTGATTTTTCTGATCATGTTGAATCCCCAAGCCGAGAACATCCAAGGCATATCCATGTTATACCATTGATTGGTAGGTGAATGAATGTAATCTACAAGGATTTGACAGGCTCGACACTTATAGACATATTCATAGCAGTCTATTTCCATGGTGTTCCAGCAGTACCATAATATTTTTATTTTCTTAGCTAGCATGAATCATCTCATGTGTGGTGTCGCATGACCCTACAAAACTCCTTTATGAAAGGTTCAACTTCTATTTTCTTGACACATGAGAAGAGTTTGGTTGTAGGATATGCGATATAGTTGTCCTTCCCCCCATGGCATACTGTTAGGCCCTTCATTTGAGAGCGTACTACTCTATCAAAGAGAAGCTCTCTGGGATGGCTTGATTTGAAAGATACACCTGGATGTCATGGAACCAAGCCTTTTGTTCATTGTTAGGTGTGTTGTTGATGACCGTGCAATAGGCAGACTGAGATAGTACCAGATCCTTGAGGAGAAGGTCTAGTCTCCTTGGATGTCGATCCAATAAGTGAGGGTTTCCAGAGCATCGACAAACACATTGTGCTCTCTAGTAATGAAGTGTCTAGAGATGCACTCAAAGTCTCAACCCAGAGAGGACATGTGTCCTTGATATTGGACAAGGTTCTGATGACACATCTTCCAATTTTTCTAGGCTTGAGATATCATGAGAAGGAAATCATTGTAGAATAGTAAGTGACATGCCCCTTGCTACCTGATGAGCTAGAGTCCTAAGATGCAAGCTTCATATTCAGTCACATTGTTAGTGGCATTGAACTCCAACCATCTTGATACTGGCACATGTTCACCATGGGAGTTGTGAAGGAATACGACTATTCCGACTCCTCTTCAATTAAAATATGTATCCAAGAAGATTGTTTACTTGTCTGAGACTAGATCGACCTCCATGTCAGGTGAACTGATCATCCCCGTGTCTTCGTCTGGGAACTCATATTTATATGCCACTTCTTTTGGGAGTGCGACATCTACTAGTTGATTTTCTAGAGCTTTTGCTTCAATGCCTTCATTGGTATATAGGTGATGTTGAATTCTAATTGAATTGCTTTCCATTTAGCTGCATCATCTGGTTAGGGTGGGGTGATCACACATATAGAATAGAAGATCATGCTTGAAAATTAGTTGTATGGAATGCACAATTAGATAGTAGCACAACTTCCTTAATGCATGGATTAATGCTAGGCAATATTTCTCAATGGTGGTGTATAGAGCCTAGTATCATTAAGTTTCCTAGAAATGTAGTAGATAACATGCCCACCCTTGGTGTTTTGCAGATTCATAGGCAAATGATGAGAGGGTATCCTAGTATGAATCACCTTAATACTGGGGGATTCACGAGGTAGTCTTTAAGCTTATAAATTTCTCCTTCACATTTCTCATTCCATCTTGAGTCTAAGTTCTTCTTTGATATCTTGAAGATGGACTCACTGATAGGTGTGAGTTTGGCGATGAAGTGGTTGATGTATTGGAGATGACCAAGCATACCTTATATCAAATTCTCTATTTTGCAGAAGGGCATTTTCCAGATATCTTGAGCCCTCCCATGGTCAACTTTGATTCCTCTCTGACTGATGATGTACCCAAGCAAATCACTAGATTTAACCCCAAAGGTAAATTTAGCTGGATTTGGTTGTAGGGAGAGTCATCATAGTCATTGAAATAGCTTCTCAAGATTGGTGATGTGAAATTCTAGACACTTATATTTGGTGATCATATTGTCCATGTAAACCACCACCTCTTTTTTCAACATGTCATGGAATAGGGCAACCATTTCCCTTTGGTACGTAGCTCCAACATTCTTGAGCCTAGACAACATGAGTCAATAATAGAATACCCACTATTCAGTTATGAAGGCTGTATTTTCTTTATCTTCCTTGAACATCTTGATTTGGTTGTAGCTCCCAAACCCTTTTAGGAAATTGAGTAGAGCAAGGATGGTTGTGTTTTTGATGAGTATGTCTATGTGTGAAAGTAGGAAGTCATCTTTTGGAGATGCTTTTTTGAGGTCACGATAGTCCACACATATTCATACCTTGTCATCCTTCTTTGGTACTAGCACAATGTTGGCGACCCATGTTGGATATTTGACTAGCTCTAAGAAAACAACACTATACTATTTCTAAACTTCTTCCTTGATCTCGAGGCTCCATTCTGGCCTTGGAAGCCTAGCCTTTTCTTTGATAGGGAAACACTAGGATGATAGGTAGTCGATAAAATATGATTTCCTCATCCAACCCAGGCATGTTGGCGTAGCTCCATGAAACACATTGATCTAGTGGTGTAGAATCTCTACCAACTAGTGTTCAATACCTTGTGGTAGATGGAACCCTATTTTGACTTTGTGTTGCTCAAGGCCTGAGCTGAGATTCATTGTCTCTATCTTGCATTCAATATGAAAAGGTTGATGCTCCTTTGTCATATACTCCAAGATAGGGACGTCCTCGATCTTGGCATCTTTGTTGTTATGGATCTATGCTACTTAAGTGAAATAGCTACCAAACTCCTAGAAAACCTGCTCATCTTCATCTATTTTTGGGTTTTCTAAACTTTGTATTTTTTGGAGAATTTGTGAATTTTGCAAGTTTTTTAGGATTTTGTAGGGGTGATTGGGGTGTGCTAGAACATGACTAAATAAACATTTTGGTATGTCCACTACATCAATGTTCCATCCCTCTAATGAGATTTTTTGGGTGCATGGAGGGATCTGGTCCTTAGGAAGTTGTGGTCACATATACACCAGTTATGGGATTCCTCATTGTTCAGGATAGGGTGGATGTAGGCTCGTGGGTCTTCCAAAATCTTCATATAGTAGATGGTGTTGATGCCCCATCCCTTGATCATGTCATAGGCATCATTGTAGCCTTCCCATGTAATGCTATAGGCTTCCTCCATGTCTGCAGTTGCTATAGTCTTCGAGTCATCTAAGCTAGGCCAGCTGGGGCAATCCAAGGAGGATCATAGCCGACTATGTTGGATGGCATCTCCATCACCTCAGGTGTTGGGTCAATGATTTATAACTTTATAATAGGAACATCTTGGTGATGTTTGATTCCTTTGCTAGTGTTTGGGTTCTTTGGACATGGTTTGTTGACTGCAAGATAGTCATGCACTTGATTGTTTCCTTGTTTAGAGGGATGCTATTGTTTTTGAACTGTTGGTTGTTCTAGACAGTTCAAACATCATGGATTTGTTCTATGATGAGATGCATATCCCTATTGTTGGTTGCTATCTTGGGCTAGTTGTCCTGGTCATCGTTATTGAGCTCTTGCACAAGCTAAGGTATCATTACGAGGATAATAGCGTTGGTATTGCTAACATCTTCAATTATTTCCATTGCATAAAGATAGTACAAATAAGAACCTTTATGACTAGGGTTGAGGTCCCATTGATCCAACAACCTAATTTGACACTCTTCCTCTACCCGAATGTGAGGATCCTCACAGCTTAGGTCTCAAATCGACAATAGAATTTTGAGCTAACCCATATGGGTTAAGTCTGTTGTCATGGACAATAAGGTTGTGTGCTTCCAATATGACATCTACTTGATGATTCAAGTTTGTGTGTTGTATGGTCCATATAAACCTAGGCCCAACCCCTTATATATTGGAGGGATTTGAATGATCCCTATACGTCCTTGTCATCTAGGTCCCCCAGTTCTTGATCAGAGTGGATATGCATCTCCCGTAGTCATTAGGCAAGCAATGTGGGATTATATGGGAGATGGAAATCTCTTCTTCGTGGTAGCGCCCAACTGATGTTGGTGATATATAGCTTCTCAATTATAAACTGAAGATCATCTTCTACGATTTGAGCTATAGTTCCAGGGTTATTGGCTTGAACAATGAAGAGGGTGTGTCTTAGCTAATGCTTTAGTTTGTGATGTAGTGATGAGGGAACCAATAGTTATGATGAATCCATGGCCTTCCCATGATAAAGTTGAAGTAAGGACTCAACTGCTTGACCATGCAAAATACTACAAAAGTCTATGTCCTGATTTGTAGATCAACAATGGTTTCTCCAAGGGCATCTTTAATTACTTCATTAAAATAAGTCACTTCCTTTGTTGTCAAATGTAAGTTGAAAGGATCCTTCCCCATGATGATAAGTGTCTTCATGAGACACACATTGAGGAAAATGCCATTATCGACAAAGTATGAAGGTGTTTTGAGACTTTTGTATATAACTATGATTAATGAGGGTCTATTGTGACTTCCTCAGGTAGGTATCTCATCTTCAAGAAGTGAGATCAGGTGCGGGGTCATGATTTACTCGATAGTGGCTATAAGAGTTTCTGGCCTCACTTCTTTGGAGACGTGGATGGCCCTTCTAGAGTTTTCATGACTACTATGGTGTGTGGGGAAATTTTCATCACTTCAGTCAGTGAGGATTGCCCTTTTGGTTCATCTAGGAAATGGATCATATTCTGAGCCTTCTGAATTAGTTTCCTTGCAAAGCCCAACATTGGTGGTACATTCTTGGTGTCAATAGATAGAATAGAGACCTTGCTTGTATCTGCCTATGTCATGATAATAGGGGATCCCACATACATAGCTATCTTCTCCTTGTTGAATCTATAATGGGATCTATAGGAGGGAATGAATAGAGCTAAAACTACTTAAAAAATTCATTATATCTTCAAGATATATTTCAGGATAATACTGTAGATATGAAATTTGAGCATAAATAAACATGTATAGAAAGGGGGAGAGAGAGACTGAATAAGCACCAAATAACAGAAGTTATATATAGAGGTTCCAACCTCCAAACTAGGAGATGTACACCACTACTATTGCACCCTGCCCAAAAAAGGGAAAAGAGGTATATTTAAAGAACAAATCTCTTGCCTTTTAGATAGTGAAACATTGCATGAAAAAGAAGGTTGTTCAGAGTCACCATCATGTTTTGTACGAAAAATGAGGAAAATAAAATGTATCATGTGAGACGGTGTAAACTAAGCAATTATCCATGTCAGATAGGAAAAAAAAAATAAAAACAAAAGCAAAGATCAGATCTGATGATATAGTTAGGAGTGGGGAAGGATTAGCTGTAGGGATATATGTCATTAGATATCAAACTAGAAACAAAAATTTAACTGCTATAATCCTCTTAAACAATAGATTGTGTCAACAACTATAAACTGGGAATGAAGCTTCCAAGGTATATACCTAGTCTTGGAGCAAGTCCAATGACTATCCCTTGCTAGAACATGCTTCTTTCTTCAATTTGCACCTTGACGACATTGGAAGCGGCCTCCTCGTTGATCACCACAAATGATGGTTGAGTGCATCCTACTAGCGCGTGGAAAAAGCCTCTATGCCTCTGTAGTAGTCCTCGCAGACCACCGAGAACTCCTATTGTGGTACTAAACCTAACTGGAAGGAGTTGTCCCTTTGAACATCAACATGCTAGGATTGATTGACTCTCTTATGTAGTCTCTCCCCTACTATCCCTCCCTTCTATGGGTGAGACTTGCTCAACTCTCTAGTTACCACAACTAGAGAGGACAACATGTCAGAGAATATTGTTGTCTCTAGAAAGCCTCGACTACCCCTCTAATTATAGGAGGGCCAGGGTCGAGAGTTCTCATTTGAGTGAGAGTTAAAGAGATAAAATTTCATGAACTTTTTGGAAGCTACAAATGTTAAACAGGCTAGTTCATAGATAAAGCTATAGTTGCACATGTGAGCCTATTGGTTCAACCCTCGAACTGATCATTTCACCATATTTCCTATTCACAAATGTATTTGCATTTAATATTTGATTAATGCACAACATGACATAAAAATCAATCCCTAATCCAATTGTATTGATCATTAAATCGAGCAGTTCACCAAGTGACCCAGTCATTTTAGACCTTAAATTGGTCGTTTCACTAAGTAAACTAGTCAAGTTCATGTCCCAGCTCAGGTAATGTTTAGCAAATGCAGTTTAAGTTGATCGGATACTTGAATCGGTCGATTCAACACTTCAAATGTTTGGTTCATAGTCTAGTAAGCCAAATTTCAACCATTTCTCTTTAAATTGAATAAATAATCACTTTAGTAGTTAAATTAAACATCACTCATGAATAAACTCCTATTCCAGATGCATCCTATGTGTGTGACCCTATAGGTCCCAAATTATGTTGGTAGTGAATGTGCATAACCAATTTATCACATCACAAGAAATGAGCGGTATCTAGCAATACATCATTGTTACCCAAGTAATTGGAAAGTTGGAGAACAACTTCAACCTACAACCTATGATTGGAGTTACTATGATCGTATAGTTCCTTTTTCTCCAATATGTGATTTGAACTTGAGAGATAGAACCATCATCCTCTTCAACGTTCAATCCATGTTCCTTGAACTAGAGTAGATGTGAGATGCATGTGAGTTTAGATATCACATATTGTGTCACATGGGTATGGCCATATGTTTCTCAATCTCACTTATCTAGTGGCGTAGATAGCAATCTCTTATAGGAGGGACAAATCCCATCTCCATCACTCACACTCAATCCCCATGTGTCACAACATACCTGAGCATCACCTTAATGGCAACACTTATTCAAAGGTCATGTTGGATGATTTAAAAATACATTGAACACCATGTGATGGGTGTAGTGACTTCAGGTATAGGAACTACAATCATCACTATCACTACGAGACTTGATTATGACTACCATTCCATGGTCTTCATGTATCACCCTCAAGGTGGGTCTGTCTGGTGCACTATTCTCTAACATGTACCTATGTGTTTGATTTGATATCACATTTCATGACTGATGGGATTATGCCATCGACCAACACACTCTAGTCTTATGTATTACCGTTTTCTATTCTACTTCTACAACAATATCTGACTAGGGGCATAACGAGAATGTACATACTCTTATCATACATACAATCTCATTGTTCAAGTCCTCAACCTGATGACATATGTCATAGAGTACCATCATTCTTTATACCTATACCATGTTTGTGTCATCATCTCAAGATTGAGACAAACATAATAGACATAATTACCTTTATCATTATTAAATCAGGTATCTAATGTCCCCTTACAATCATCGCATGATTGGCTCTCTAGACATACATACCAACATACTCCCACTTGCACTTATAGCCAATCACCCATGAATTTTATTCCAAGTGGTCTTAACATGTCTATCATGTTTTTTCTGCACAAGAACTTTATAGCGGGTTAGAAACGTTTGTTGCTAGGTAGTATTTTACGAGTTTCACATCTTCTCATTGTATGACTTCTTATATGAGATGGAATTGTCGTAGTATGCTATCTTAGATTCATTGCCTATCAGTAGCTCCATTGTCGTCATAGTATTTGTACCATGTCATGAAAGGTTAGAACATTCCACAAGTTCATCTATATGAACTTGCTGAACCATATAATATCCTCTTCTATTCTCAAAACATCAAGGTACTCAACTTCTATTGTAGAATTAAACTACTTTATCTTTCTTGAAACTTTTCCAGCTTACAATTATCATTTAACGGTAAAAAAAAAAATTTAGATTGCGATCATTAATTTTATTTATCATTTTGGAAGCTTGCATCAATGTAACCCTTTACCTCTAACTCCTTCTTATTACCATAACTAAGGAACAAATACTTTTGGTGCTTCTCAAGTACTTAACGAAATTCTTTATAATAGTCCAGTGGCTTTCACTGGGATCTAACAAATATCCACTTATCATGTCCGATACATACGAGAAATGAGATGAGTACATTACATTGCATACATGATATATCCAATTGTGAATGCATATGACGATTCACTGATGTTTACCAATTCTTCACAAAAATTGGGACACTGGGCTCTTGAGAGACTAATCCCATGGAACATGGACATATTTTCTCTCATTGAGTCCTACATACTAAAGCCCTTAAACATCTTGCCAATGTATGTTCTCTTTCTTAGGTCAAGAATCTTTCCATATGTATCTCTATAGATCCCAATTCCTATCACATAGGATGCTTCGCCTAAACCCTTCATAGAGAAGATAGTTTCCTTGCCAGGTCTTAATATTTGTAGTATAATGTTATTATTCCCCATCATTATGTGGAGTGAAAATATGCCCCCACTAAATTCTTGTAATCACATATTCCATCTTCATTTTGAGTAAGGTCAATACTCTTTGACTATCTTGTTAAATCAAAGATTCCAACTCTGAGATGCTTACTTCAATCCATAGATTGACCTTTGTATTTTATAGACTTTATTTGCATTCATGGGCTTATAAAACCTTCAAGATGTGTCAAGTACACATCCTCATAATATTCCTATAAAGGAATGTGGTTTTAATATCCATTTTGCCAAATCTCATAGTCTTAGTAAGCTGCATTGGCAATCATGACCTTGATGGAACTAACCATGGAAACCGGTGAAAAGATTTTGTCATGTTCAACACCTTGAACTTTTTTGAAATCCATTACAACAAAATTTCCCTTATAGTTTGTACCTTACCATCCATGTTGGTCTTCTTCTAGAAGACCCACTTGCACCCTATGGGTTTTACCCCTTCAGGTGGATCCACCAAGGTCATACCTTATTCGTGTACACGGAGTCCAACATTGATTCCATGGCTTCAAACCATTTCTCACATTCTAGTCCCTCATTAGCTTCTAGGTTGGTTGTTGGATCATCATTTATGACCAACTCACTACCTTTCTGACTTATAAGATATCATAATGTTTCAAGCTCAAGGTGTGTCCTACTAGATATATGAGGTTTTGTGTTACATAAGGAACTTGAGATTTCACAACAATTTGTGGTTCTCTTTGTTCATATTGTACCTCTATAGGTTCAATGTTTTCTTATTGGTCTTGAACTTTTCAAGTTCTACTTTTCTTCCACTAATTTCCTTGAAATTGAATTCCCTATAGGAGTACAACAATCTTGGCAACAAATACTTTTGTTGTTGGATTTCAATATAAAAGTAGTATTCAATGAAACAAAATTTATGTTATTTGTGGACTAGGCTTTTCAAGAAACTATTTTCTTGCACAAGCTTTCAATCCTAATCCTTATAAAAGACATGTCAAGACACCTACCATGCCATATCTCACATGATGTCTTTTGAACCATTTTAAACGATATATTGTTTCGTGTAAAGTATGTACCAAATAGAAATTTGGAAGATTAGTTAGATTCATTTGATAATCAAAGCATGACTAATAGGGGGTGATTACTTCTTCCTGATCCATCAAAAGGTTCCATGTAGAGTTTGTTGTGATACATTATCTCGGTCTCCCAGAAGGTCCCCAAAATTTGGTTTAAATATTTTCCACATCGATCTTATCGAAGTGTTGTAATACTTACACCAAGCAAGTTATGTGCTTTATTCATTATCTCCATGCACACTTCAAGAGATTCATACTTTTATTTCATTAAATACAAACTACCATATATAATGAGATAATCAGTAAATATAATGAACTATTATTAACAACCTCTAGCATTTATTCTAAAAGGTCTACATACACCAGTATGTATGGGACCTAATAGAATACTCGCTCTCCCACTACATCTGAAAGGTCTTGTCATATTACCCAATAAATAAGACTTGCATGTCTCTATTGGTTCATTAACTAAAAGAGTATAGAAAATCATCATTGTGGATTTTAGAAATGCATTTCTCATCTATGTGCTATAGATGACAATGCAATCGATATTCATTGTTTGACTCATCAAGTTATTCAGTATATGTGTTATATACATTTATCTTTAGAACTATCAAGTATAGACTATGAGACATAGGGCATTTCCATACAATATATTATCTTTTAGATGAGACATCAATTTATTCATAGTATTTTTGTCCATACAAGATACTGGTAGCACCCAAATTTAGGCATTTATGCTAAGAATTTATTCATAGTTTTGTGTCATTGTAGCCTTACTATGCCCGAAATAACCCTAGGTTCTTATATTTTAGTAATTTATATCTTTTCTTAGATATAGTTTCTCAACTAGAAAATTTTGGGACTAGTAGGTATCGAACTCAAGAAGACACCAATTCCCTAGATTCTACCCCACAAGCTCGCATTATGTGTACTAGCTTAGGAAACGATGGTCCCGCTAACTGACTCGTCGGCCCAAGAAACTTTTGATATCATAGATCTTATTTTTTATGGCCATTCCTTTATCAAAAAACATATTCATTATTCAGAAGGTTCATTGACGCGGGCCCATCGACCACCAATAAAGCCCCCCAGTTGGGTTTGTCTTTAAAGAGCAAGGGTCACAACCGCTACACCATCTCGACTACTGCACTCAACACGGCCATGCCCAGCCTAGCATGGTCGGGCCGAGGACAAGGTGTAGCGACCGCTATAGGGTTTCAGGATTGATACAACCACAACCACAACAAGATTGTTGTGACCACTACACTCGTCATGACCATGCCACTCGTTTTGACCATGACACGAAGCAACCGCTATAGAATCTTATCCGCCGCTACTGAGACACCCAACATGGTTGTGTCGAGCCTGACACGGTCATGTTAAGGGCAAAGGCCGACACCCATCTTGACTGCAACATCCATATCGACCGCAACACCTGGCACAGTCATTCTGAGCCTGGCACGGTCGGGCTGAAACTGGGGTAGTGATCGAGACACGTGTCATGACCACTATTACATACACTCCTCCTTCACCTATAAATACCCACCCCTCGCTACCTAGAGAGGGGTTCCATACATTTTTGTTCCTAGAGCCCTATGGGAGAGTTCTAAGGTCCAAAAAGCTTGAAGTGCTCATCCCACATTCATCCCTTTGATTTGCTTCCATCTTCCATCATTTTCCACCACCATTCACCCATTTCCTACCATTCCCATCCATCTCCCACCTCCATACACCCACCAAGTTGTTGTTTGGGGCAGAATCAAAGAGAAAGGAGGCCAAGGAGTTCACAAGACCAAGGAGGACAATCCAAAGATGAGATCTGACCCATACATTGGCTAAGGAGCGAGAGGCACCTCTCCTCTATGGGCTAAATCTCTTCTTCTTCTCCTTTCTTCTAATGTTCTCTTTATTTTCTATACAAATGAAGTTTTTCCATCTTTGTTCGGTGCCAACTATGTTTGTCCATGACTAGTTGAGCTCCTTCTTGTCTATGTAGCCCATTTTGGGCATGGTTATGTACTTTAACCTTAAGCAAGTGGTTTTATTTCAGATCTAGTGCATTCCCTCTCGAACATCTATCCTTCGATCCCTCCCCTTGCCTCTAGAGAAGCCATCTTGATCGATTGAAGTACTCTCAGGGTAGAGATTTGTTCTTGATTTCCTATTAGCCAATAATCCCATGAATGGGCTTACTGGAACTGGGTGCTTGTGTGGATCTTCTCTGACCTTATGAGGTTATCTTGTCAACCTATCTTTTCTTTCTGGTCATGATTGCTAGTTTGGTTGATCTCTTTCTTGCTTGAACTTCTATTTCTACCTATATCGTGACATTCATAGTAGAAATAGATACATGAAGGTATTTTGAATCATAATATGAAAAGAGAGTGGTTCAAGGTGATTCGTGCAGAACCAGAGACCTGGGCACGACCAGGCCCAGCCTGGCATGGTCGGGCCCACCATCAGGTTTTTCCCATATCACATCTGTTCCTAGCATCTGAAAATATTCTAGACCTGAGAGTGTATCTGGAATATTCTAAGGTGTTGTTCTGTCATCCTAGAGAGAGGTTTCATATCATCGATGGATTATAGTCATGCTATGCAAAAGTGAGTGGGACGACCCCCATAGGAACAAATACCTCAGTATGTACTATATTTGGATGTAGGTTTCTTGCTAAGGTGTTTGATGATTGTCTACACCCAAGAATGGGTGCATGGACTGCCCAACTTGTGGTTACATATCCATTAACTCTTTCTCTCTGATTAGTAGAATCCGACAAACTCTATTTTCTTTTCTTTTCTTTGTTTTGTTTTATTTTGTGACATTTTGCTGGACTCATTATAGTTCTTTACTTTTGTCAACTATCAGGATGGCTTAACTGACTTAAGAGTGAGATCTTAAGCATCCTAAATGTACTCACATCCATGTATTCGACCCCGTATATCTACTTTGACCCCGTAATAAATTTGCGGGGGTCCTTGAAGGTTTCAGGTTATAAATTCAAAAGTCCAATCTTTTCTATGTCGCCTCTCTTTGAGACGTGTGATTTAGGGCTATCAAATACTTGATGTATTCATCAATAGAAAGTACATAATAGTAATTCACTAACTCTATTACATGGTGATTAGGCTGAATGACGGATTCCAACCATAGTGGCAACAAATCTTGGTCCATACAATTTCTAGCATACTTCTTCTTAGGTCCTGAAGTATAGATATCTATCCTCTTCTTCTTCCCAGGATCCTCTATGTAAATAGGGTAGTTCCTTTTCCAATTTCCAGGCTGGTGATAGTGGTGGCACTTTCCTTCCTTATTCATTCCTCCCTTATTTTTCAATGCAAAAGACTTTCATTTCTGGCTAGCTGTAGAACTCTTCTTAGCTTTTCCCTTGCCCTTAGACTTTCCTTTGCTAAATATCATCATAGATTTAAATTTGAACTTCTTCATCTATGCTTCATATGTCCTCAACATGCCAAGTAATTCCTGACAATGGCTTGTCAAAATCATTCATGTTGTAGTTCATGACAAACTGGCTATTTTCTGGTAGTGACTGTGGAATCACATATGTGGCCAACTCTCGACCTAATGGAAATCCCAGTCTAGGAAGGTTCTCCATATACCCAATCAACTTGAGTGTATGGGGACCTACTGGATCTCCTTCAACTGTATTGCACTTGAATAATGCCTTAGAGACATCGTATCTCCCTTATGTTGCCTAGTCTTGCTATATGTTCTTAAGATGTGTAACCATGTCAATAATATCCCTATTCTCACGCTTTCTCTGCAAGTCATAGTTCATTGAACACAACATCAGGCACTTGATGTTCATGACATCTTTAGAGTGCTTCTAGTATGCATCCTGTCAACCTTAGGCATGGTGGGAACAAGTTCAAGACATCTTCATGAAAGTTGTTCCCATTCAACTTGTCCTTCCATGGAACGATGGAAAAGAAAACATATTTGTGTTTGCCATTAGATTCTACGGCAAAGATATTGAAATTTGTGTCTATTTTTTATTTGATTTGATAATATTGATGATATTACATAGGCCTTTAATTAATAATCACTCCCACTATTTTGTTCGAATTGATAGCCCCCACATATCAATTAGGAAGATTGTAGCATACAATCTTCTAGTGAGAAAAGATCAAAAACAATTGAAATATTACCCAGCCAATGCTAGCGTCCATAACCAAATATTAAGGTAGGCAACTTTTGCCAGTCACATCTCATGCAATTCTTAGATAGATGGTATGCGCAATGATTTGCCATAGTCATCTGCATGCTTCTAGGTACACAATGTCATTAAGATCACCTAGTTAAGCCTGACCGAAAAGCTACCACGATAGTAATGCACCCTGCTAGGCAAGCCTACATGACTACCATCACACTTCCACAAGATGGATAGGGCACCACGCTTGGCGTGCCCACAGATAGTCAATCAAGCTTTTCATATGTGCTTCTTATGGAAAACATCTAACACTTGATATTAGAGTGAATGATTTATATTTATGAATACATATACATATCCAATCACCTCCACATACTTATAATACATATCATATACATGCTATATCCACAAATAAGACATGCAATTATAAAAAGACGAGCGATGGTTATGGCCATAATATTGTAATTTCTTGGAGCCCTAAGGAATTACTACCACCTAAGGTCTACATCATATATATAAACTTGTTCTTGATGAATATACATTCTCAAACCAATCCAGATCGATCAATTGAACTCTTAAACTGATCGGCTTTGGCCTCTTGGTCGGTCAATTGGTCTCTTGGAATGATCGTCTGGTTTTCGGTATAGTTGACGTTTTAACTCCTCTAGTTGATCGATTGGGCCACCAATCGATCAATTAGCTCGTCTTGTCATATGGTCTCCTCAGTCCTCCAACCGATCGGTTCATCTTCTAAAATGGTTAGTTTCGCTTGTGCAAAACATCTTTTTTATCATAACAAAAAAGAATCTATCCTAATTCTATTTAACATATTACATTGTAATAGGGAAACCTCAAGTTACATTTGAGGGCAGCATAGGAAGGAAATAATTAATAGTTTTACATATGGAAAAGGAAATATGCAAATTGATATATAAATAGGAATAAAAACCATCCAACCAAGAACAAAGATCTAGGGGGCTATTGGCCAAAACTATGCTTCCAATAATCATCAAAATAATTTTAAGGCGACACGTATATATTGCATAAATATATTTTATAAATAAATAAATAAAATATATAACCAGATTGTATGTGGTATTTAATCAGATATGCACATTAATCATTTAAATATTCACATTGCATGTAATAAGTAAATGATAAAACCAACATCTGGTCATATCGATTAAATCCCAAAACATAGTAAATTGATGTTGCCCTGATACCACTGTAGGGAAATATGGCATCAGATATGGAAGAGGAAACAAAAATTTAATTGCCATATTCCCCTAAGATAGTAGATAGAGTCAACAACTATAAATTGGGAATGAAGGTTGCAAGGTATATACCTAGCCCCGGAGCAAGTCCAGTGACTATCCCTTGAACATTGTGCTTCTTTATTCAAGTTGCACCTAGATGACATCAGAAGCGACCTCCTAATTGATCACCATGGATGATGGTTGACTGTATCCTCCTAGAGGGTGGCAAAGACCTCCTTGCCTTTGTAGTTGTCCATGTGGACCACCAGGAACTCTTGTTGTGCTACCACAACCAATGAGAAGGAGTTGTCCCTTTGAATGTTAACCTACTAGGGTTGATTCACTCTCCCGTGTTGTCTCTCCCTTGCTGTCCGTCCCTTTTACGGGTATGACTTACTCAAGTTCTCTAGTTACCACAACTAGAGAGAACAACAACTTGTCAAAGAACATTGTTGTCTCTAGAAATGCTCGACTACCCCTCTATTTATAGGAGGGTTAGGGTTAAGAATTCTAGTTTAAGCGGGAGTCAAAGAGATGGAATTTAATGAATTTTGTGGAGTTTGCAAACATTGAACCGGTCAGTTCACAACTAAAATGATCATTTCACATGTGAGACGATCGGTTCAACCCTTGAACTAATCATTTCACCATGTTTACTATTTGAATTACATTGACATTTAATTTCCAATTAATGCACAGCATGACATCAACATCAATCCTTGATCCAATCATATTGATCACTGAACATGAGGGTTTAATAGGTGAACTGGTCATTTCACTAAGTGAACCAGTCGGTTCATGTCCCAACTCAGTCAATGTTTAGCCGATGTAGTTTCAATTGACCCGACACTTGAATCGATCGATTCAACACTTGAACCGATCAGTTAATAGTCCAGTCAACCAAATTTCAACATTATTATTTAAATTGAATACCTAAACACTTTAGTAGTCAAGTTAAAAATCATTCATGAATAAACTCCTATTCTAGATACATGCTATGTGTGTGACCCTATAGGTCCCAAATTACATTGGAAGTGAATTGCCATAACCAATTTATGACATCACAAGCAATGCGAGGTATCTATCAATACATCATTGCTACCCAAGTAATCAGAAAGTTAGAGAACAACTCCAACCTACAATACATGATTAGAGTTACTATGATCATATAGTTCCTTTGTCTTTGATATTTGAATTGAACTATAGGCATGAAATCATCATCCTCTAACATTCAATCCATGTTCCTTAAACTAGAGCAGACTCTATGAGATGCATGTGAGCTCATATATCATGTATTAAGTCACATGAGTATGGTCATACATTTCTGAGTCTTGCTTATCAAGTGGACTAGATATAATCTCATGTAGGAGGGACAAATCCCATCTACATCACTGTAACTCAATCCCCATGTGTCACAATGTACCTGCGCATCACCTTTATGGCTACCCTTGTTTAAGGTAACGTTGGTGATGTCAATACATCAAACAACATCTGATGACTGTAGTGAGTTCAGGTCTAAGAACCACAATCACCACTATCACTATGAGGTTGATTCTTACTACCATTCCATGGTCTCCATGTGTTTCTCTCAAGGTGGGTCTATTCAGTATACTGTTCTATAACATGTACCTATGTGTTTGGTTTGATATCACATATCATGACCGATGAGATACTGTCATCAACCAAAACACACTCTAGTCTTATTTATTACTATTGTCTATTTTGCTTCCACGATAATATTTGACCAAGGACATAATAAGAATGTATGTAGTCTTATTATACATATGATCTCATTATTCATGTCCTCAACCTGAAGACATATGTCATCGAGTAACATCACTCTTTAGACATCTACCATGTTTGTGTCATCATCTCATGATTGAGATGAACATAATAGACAAAATTACCTTAATCATTATCAAATAAGCTATCTCATGTACCATTACAATCATCGTATGATTGGATCTCTCGGCATACATACCAACATTACCAACCCCATACCGCCCGGTAAACTAGTATCAAAACACTGTTGATTTGCGAGGAAATTGAGCAAGTCATGATGGTTAAGTTAAAGAAAACATGAAAACAAGATTAAAAAGTGATTTTTATTGTGGGTGGGCTTTTGGGGCTAAAGATGTATGTGAATTTCTTGTCATGGACCCAAAAGTCCTAATTTATAGGTGTGTCATGGTCCTAATCACCTCAAAACCTTCCATGAAAGAGATATGTCATTGGTGATAAGGATAGATGCGTAGGATGTTAGAAAATGAGTAATAGAAATATGCACAGGAAACTAGACCTTATTCTTGCAGAAATAGTAAACAGGAGACAACTATAAGACCTGTTAAGTAGTTATAGCAAATTATACATCAGATGCACTAGTAGATTAAGTCAGGTAGAAAATTTATGGATCATAGAAACAAATAGCATATTTAGTAGATAGGTGCAGTAGCTAGAGAAGTTTACCGTTCTATAGATTTAGCAGTGCAGGTGGTGTTAGAGGAAGGATCCTCTGATCACATGCAATACAAAAATACAAGAGAGGTAGTCATTTATCTAGATTCATGATGCGATGATTTTGAGTCGCATTTATAGACCTATTTCATATGTGTTTTGTGCTCTAATTACTCATTTTTATGGATAATATTGCATAATTCACTTAATTTGGTCTTTGCCATCATATTATGTCAAATCCCCTTTGTTTTACTATTTTGAGCATTATTTATCATAATATTATTATATGTGTGGATTTACTTGGTCTTGTTGTGAAATTTCAGGAAAAACAAGTATTTGCTTCCGTCAATACCATCGACGGAAGTCGATACCATCGACCAAGCCACAGGTTGCTAGCCGAGAAGAGCAGCACATAGTCGATACCATCGACCCAAGTCGATGCCATCGACACATGGAGAGCTACAACGTCGCTAAACGACAACAACCGACGCTAAAGAGAGTCGATACCATCGACACCCAAGTCGATGGTATCGAGATCACCACAGGCGCTCAGAATAAAAGAAAGGAAAGCTGCCGCTAATCCGCTGGGTCGATACCATCGACCCGCGTCGATGGTATCGACGCCGGCAGATATGCGTTGGATTCGTTTTGATCTCAATCGGACGGCTGGAGTTATTTGACGACCTAATTAGGGACTTATACCTAATGACGGTCGCCCAAACGTGAGGGGATCTCATTTTGGATTGCACGAGTGCCGAGGAGGAGAAAAAGGAGAACGGAGGCCGAGAAGCTCATCCCGGGTGATTCGGACGCTGCCGAAGACGATTTCCACCACCGACAGGCGGGGAAGCTCATGTTCTACGCCAAGGATCCACCGGTTCTTCTCCGTTTAGGGGTTTTTCCATTTATTTCCCGTTTTTCTTATGAATTCCCCAATTTCTACCATGTATTCGTGTGAGATGAACATGAGAGGCTAAAACCCTCAATCTTTAGGACCGGGAGTAGCCTGGGAATGCATTGTATGACATTTTTATATCAATAATTCATATTTCTCTCTCAAATCCGTGGTATAGATTCGTTTTCTCTATTTCTATTGTTATGCTTGATCACCATAATAATAATTTAACACCCTTAATCACTTCGACAGAAGGATTAATGGTTGTATAGAGACGAATTCTACATTAATCAATAAAACCCTTGACAAAGGAGTTGTAAAATTAATGGTGGGAACTGAGGGACCATTTATAATGCACTTAGTTTAGGGGAATGATTACTACGACGGTGGAATCAACCTAAACCTAAGTAGTGAATTACACCACGACAGTGGGTAATTCTCATTTCAGGCCACTACCCGGATAGAGAGAGAAGTGTGAGGAATTATATGAAACCTAATACAATGTTGACCCGCGGTGAAACCACCATCCTAAAGATATCCCTTTGAATTGATTAAATTAACCTTTAATCGATTGTTTTCTTTGTTTGATTTTTATTTTCTTTTAATTTCAACAACAAAACCCTATTTTGTTAATCGGTCTAGCTGATTGCGATTAGTTAGTAGAAGTCTCCAATAATTCACGTATCCCTGAGTTCGACTCGGGCCTCACAAGGCCTATATTACTCGACACGTATACTTGCGTTTAAGCGCGTAGTAAAATACACGTCAAGTTTTTGGCTCCGTTGCCGGGGATACGGCGAATTATTGGCACTTTGAGTGCTAAGAGCGGCCACTCTAGGCCACATTTTTTTTTAATTTTAAAACAATTTCAAAAATTCCTTTATTTCTCTATAATTGTGTTGACTCGTTCAAAGCATTGTACTGAACCCCTATTTCCATATTTCAGGTACTTTGCATGGTGCACACACGTAGTCGAGACTACGTGAATCGAACACCTGAGGTTCCATCTGCGGGACCAGAGGATGAGGACTACTACGAGCAGGAGCACCAAAGTGATATAAATTTTGAATCTGAGCAAGAACAAGAAGAAGCAATGGCTGAAGCACAGACAATATGGGAGAAGATCAAGGCGTCTTCTTCCTCGGCATCAAAGGGGCCTATAAAGAAACATGGGCTAAACATTCCAACCTACAAGATCGACCCAACACTGATTAACTTGGTCAAATCCAACGCATTTCACAGGCTGAAAAATGAAGATCCAGTGGCACACATTAGTCAGTTTGTTGAAAATTGCGATATGGTGAAGATAGACCAGTTTCCACAAGATGCGTTGTATCTCAAGCTATTCCCAAGTTCACTGGCAGGGGCGGCGAGAGAGTGGCTTCATAACCTCGATGATGAGTTCGTAGAATCATGGGATCATATGGTGGAGGTTTTCTTCGAGAGGTTTTTCCCTCCTGAGAAGACCAATGACATGATCAGGAAGATTCACAATTTCACCCAACAAGCGGGTGAAACATATTCTGAGACTTGGGAGCGATTCTAGGTCATGTTGAGGAGATGTCCACATCATGGATTGGACAAGGAGACACAAGTGAAAATCTTCTATTTTGCTCTCTCCGAGCACGATAGAAGTAATCTTGATTCAGCCGGATCCGGATTTTTTCTGAATAATACGGATACCAAATGTTGGGAGATACTGAAAAACATGGCTAGGAAACAGTCATGGGGTGATAGAGGGGCTGTGGAACATGTCAGGGCTGCTGGTGAATCCAGAATAGTGAGGGAGCTGAATGCCAAGTTAGATCTTCTAGCCAAGAAGGTGCTAACTAAGGAGGATGCATCTGATGATGGGGAGGCCCAAGTGAAATTCATGCAACAACAGGGTTATAGAAACAATGACTATGCATGGCGAAAAGACAAAAAGTTTTCATGGAAGGATCCAAATAATTTTCTGCAGGATCCGGATGCCAAGCCACAACAGAGAACTGAGGACAAGAACACTGAATTGCTAAGTCAAATGGTTCAGCAAAACCAAGAGATGATGGCCATGTTTGGTAAACAATTGCAATCTCAAGGTGACATTCTAACCAAATTTGGGCAGATGCTGCAAAGCCATGGAGCACAGATGCAGGCATTAGAGACCACTGTGGCTCAAATTTCGAGTGAAGTGGTGGCCATCAAGCATGCCAATCAACAGAAACCGGCTGAGATTGTGAATGTGCCACAAGCACATCATCAGGTCAAATAAATGTCTGTGGTAAGCACTGAGGAGGAATCTCAGGTGCAAGAAGCTGTAGAAGAAAGAAAGATGACTTTCAATGTGAATGCAACACCGGCGATACCATATCCACGCACGTACTATGGATTGTCGGGCGGAAACCCTTTCTTCAGAAAATCACAAAGAGTTGTGAATACTGTATCTCCACCTAGGCAGGCAGAACAAGTGCAAGTTGTTTGTGCACATGTGGAGACATCTAAGGCGAGAGAGGAACCACAACAAGCTGATACTATTGAGGATATCTTGCCAAAGCCCACGTCGGAGAGAGTGATTGAAGCAAGCTTAGGGGAGGTTCCCCCGAAAAGCGCGTATGTGCCACCTCACAGGTGTGTTGATGCAGCTGATGTTTCAAATCCGGCCAAATCTAAGTCAAAGAAAGAGCATCGTCATTTTAAGAAATTCCTGGAGATATTCCGAAAACTCCACATCAATATTCCCTTAGTGGAGATGATCGAGAAAGTACCCGCCTATGGGAGGTTCATCAAGGAAATCATCACTAAGAAGAGGCGGATAAAAGACGATGAAATTTATTGGATGAATGAGACAGTGAGCTCTATGATTCACGGGAGTTCACCAAAGAAGAGAAAGGACCCAGGAGGTTTTTATATTCCGTGTTCAATAGGTGGTCAACATTTCCCTAAAGCGCAATGTGATTCTGGCGCTAGCATAAATCTCATGCCTTTGGCGACATTTCAAAAGCTAGGGTTGAAAGAGATAAAGAAGTTGGCTGCAACAATTGAATTGGCAGATGGGTCTACCGTGAGACCATATGGAGTGTGTGAGGATGTGCTCGTCAAAGTGGATAGATTCATATTCCCGGTGGATTTTGTTGTTATTGATATGCCACCGCTCCAAGGCTGTGAAATTCTTCTAGGAAGACCGTTTCAAGCAACAACAAATGTCGTTACTGCCTTAGGCAGAGGGACTTTGTCCTTGGGTATTGGAGGAGATCGAGTCGAATTCAAATTACCGAATGATCCTCTAAGCCCAGTTCCCAAGGTGAAAAGAAGATGACTGTCATACGTCTAGCCTAAGACGTTAAAGAAGGGCGCTTGTTGGGAGGCAACCCAACCATTGGTACATTAGGATAGTTTAGTTAGAGTTGTAGATTGCTTTTATTTCGTTTAGATTTTAGTTTAAAAAAGATACCTTGATCCGTTTGTTAAATGTGCAGGAACAGGCAGGGTCGATACCATCGACACACTGGTCAATGGTATCGACATGGGTTTAGGTTGACAGCTGCAAAAATCGCACTGAGTCGATACTATCGACGGTCCCGTCGATGGTATCGACATACCTACAGGCAGGCTGCGCAATAATGGTCGATGGTATCGACATGCCAGTCGATACCATCAAGATCTCTGGAGATTTTCAGAAGAAAATGACTCAGTAGAGTCGATACCATCGACGGGTGTGTCGATGGTATCAACATTTTCAAGTGAAAAAGGCGGCGGCCGGACTCGCGAGGCAGTTGCCCTAATCAGCGAGTCGATACCATCGACTTCCGTCGATGGTATCGACGGGCACACAGCATTGTCGGTGTCAGTTATTCAAGACGGAGTTATTGGTCAAATGAAGTCATCAACGAGTTCTTCCTCCACTTGTGCCAAGTGTCATCCAGAGCAAATCCGGACCCTACGACCCTAGCAATACCCACCACCGCCTCCGCAGGATTGATCAGGGTATCACTGTTCCACCCTGAAGTTGGTTTTTGACTATGGGCCATAGTCGAATTCAAGCTTAGGGGGGTAGCTGGAACAACTCTATCTTTTTCTTTTGTTATTTTTAGTTTTTGCTTTGTTATTTGTTCTTGCAATTTTAGTTTTTGTTTAGGATCCACATCTATCTAGTGTAACCGTGGATGTCTTAAAAATTTTCATCTCGCTGTTTTCATGGGAAATTTAAGGGAATTTTAAAATTGGTTGTCCTTGGGGAACTTGTCCTATGAAAATGATTGATTATGTCAACTTTGAAGCAATATGTCACACCCACACCCCCTTTGACTCATGAAAAGTGGATAGTAACGGTTGTTTGAGCCTAACCTAATCAAATGGTAATGAGACCTTAATTGGATATAAGAGAAAGAACCCTTTGAACTACTACACATGTCACTAAGGAGGGACACATGATAATTTTCTAAGGTTCAGTAACTTAATCTTGTGATCATTCCACTTCATATTTTTCCATAATCTACCAAAGAATTGGAAGTAAAGTACAGTTTTAATTCCTTCTTGCGTGCATAGCATGTAGATAGGATTTGCATTGTTATTTTCATACTTTTGCATAAAACGGAAAAAAATGTATAGTGATTCATGCACATTACCTTTAGGTGCATGTCATGTAGTTGCACTCATAACGTTCATGATTTTCACGCATAAAGTACACCATGTATCTCAATTTTTCTTCAAAAGTGATCTAAACTGTTCCATACCTTCGAAATATCGCAAAGATTCCAATCATGAAGAAAACAACCCAATACATGTATTTCTAGGCAATTATGGATATGTGGGCTACAAGAAAAAAAGAGAAGAAATTTTTTTTTTCTGAAAATCTGAAAAAAAATGAGAAAAGAAAAAAAAAAAAAGAGAATTTAGAAGAAGATGGAATAAGAGGGAGAAAGGAACATGATATCACTTGCATAACAAGGAAATTGAGTACATGATGTGGCTTAATTAGATTTCCATCTCATTTTGAGGTGGAAGGTTAGTGCATGCATCATTTCACCCAATTATAGGCATTAGGGCATTTCTAATGTGCATTTGCATCATTTAGGACATTTTGTTTTCAAGCATTTTGAAACTGTGTAATACTTCCAAATTCTTCCATGAACCACCCATTCCATCCACCCGTTGCTCGGATTGGTAGGCCACCGTGATTTTCTCCTCACTCATGTTTATCAGGAGAACTGCTTCCATGTAGATGGTAGTTAGGGCGAGCAACGTAGTGTAGGCGATCACAAGATGCACTAATGCTGAATCGGCAAATTTTATTATGTTAACTGCCTATGTGATAGTGTTCATCGGTTTGAAGGATAATTTCTTTTATTGATGATTATTGTCGCCTGTAGGGTAATTACTGTTCTGTGATTAGAAAAGGCCGGTTTGAGAACGTCCAGTGGGAGTCATGTGTGGTGTGGGGTGATGTGTTGATTTTTAGTTGACATCTGCAATCCTATTCTAAGGATTAGTTGCTCGAGGGCGAGCAATGTTTAAGCTTAGGGGAGTTTGATGCGATGATTTTGAGTCGCATTTATAGACCTATTTCATATGTGTTTTGTGCTCTAATTACTCATTTTATGGATAATATTGCATAATTCACTTAATTTGGTCTTTGCCATCATATTATGTCAAATCCCCTTTGTTTTACTATTTTGAGCATTATTTATCATAATATTATTATATGTGTGGATTTACTTGGTCTTGTTGTGAAATTTCAGGAAAAACAAGTATTTGCTTCCGTCGATACCATCGACGGAAGTCGATACCATCGACCAAGCCACAGGTTGCTAGCCGAGAAGAGCAGCACATAGTCGATACCATCGACCCAAGTCGATGCCATCGACACATGGAGAGCTACAGCGTCGCTAAACGACAACAACCGACGCTAAAGAGAGTCGATACCATCGACACCCAAGTCGATGGTATCGAGATCACCACAGGCGCTCAGAATAAAAGAAAGGAAAGCTGCCGCTAATCCGCTGGGTCGATACCATCGACCCGCGTCGATGGTATCGACGCCGGCAGATATGCGTTGGATTCGTTTTGATCTCAATCGGACGGCTGGAGTTATTTGACGACCTAATTAGGGACTTATACCTAATGACGGCCGCCCAAACGTGAGGGGATCTCATTTTGGATTGCACGAGTGCCGAGGAGGAGAAAAAGGAGAACGGAGGCCGAGAAGCTCATCCCGGGTGATTCGGACGCTGCCGAAGATGATTTCCACCACCGACAGGCGGGGAAGCTCGTGTTCTACGCCAAGGATCCACCGGTTCTTCTCCGTTCAGGGGTTTTTCCATTTATTTCCCGTTTTTCTTATGAATTCCCCAATTTCTACCATGTATTCGTGTGAGATGAACATGAGAGGCTAAAACCCTCAATCTTTAGGACCGGGAGTAGCCCGGGAATGCATTGTATGACATTTTTATATCAATAATTCATATTTCTCTCTCAAATCCGTGGTATAGATTCGTTTTCTCTATTTCTATTGTTATGCTTGATCACCATAATAATAATTTAACACCCTTAATCACTTCGACAGAAGGATTAACGGTTGAAAAGAGACGAATTCTACATTAATCAATAAAACCCTTGACAAAGGAGTTGTAAAATTAATGGTGGGAACTGAGGGACCGTTTATAATGCACTTAGTTTAGGGGAATGATTACTACGACGGTGGAATCAACCTAAACCTAAGTAGTGAATTACACCACGACAGTGGGTAATTCTCATTTCAGGCCACTACCCGGATAGAGAGAGAAGTGTGAGGAATTATATGAAACCTAATACAATGTTGACCCGCGGTGAAACCGCCATCCTAAAGATATCCCTTTGAATTGATTAAATTAACCTTTAATTGATTATTTTCTTTGTTTGATTTTTATTTTCTTTTAATTTCAACAACAAAACCCTATTTTGTTAATCAGTCTAGCTGGTTGCGATTAGTTAGTAGAAGTCTCCAATAATTCACGTATCCATGAGTTTGACTCGGGCCTCACAAGGCCTATATTACTCGACGCGTATACTTCCATTTAAGCGCGTAGTAAAATACACGTCAATTCACAAGATATAAGAGGGGCCTAGAATACATTAGGTATGGTGGTATACTTATAGTCTGGGATTAGGGTTCAAGATTCTAGACAAAACCTTCGAGAAGAGGTGACATATCATTCTAATGCACCACACATGGTACATGGATCGAGGCAATACACCCACATGGCACCTGCAGAGGGTTTTGATCTGCCTAGTGTTCCATGGAGAATAAAAGTTAATTTCTCATTTTTCCGTTAATTTTAGGAATATTTTGGAAAAAAATGCAGAAAACTTGCAGAAAATCATAAGTTGAGGTTATATCTTAGATTTTTTGAAAAAGGCAATTGGAAAGGGTATATTTAATTCTAGATAATTCAATTGGGAAATTTATGATAAGATAACCTATTTAAGGTAGAATTGAAGAACACTTGTAGTTTTAGTATGAAAGAAGGATTCTTTACAAAAGAGCCCAAACTAGGTGAAAGTGGACAAAAATGGTGATTTAAATAGGAGGAAAAATATGGGAAATTTTAGAAAAATGTGGAAGTGGGGTAGAAGGTGAATTGGATTCCAACATTATTTAGAAATTTGACGTTAATTGTGAATTTCTCTTGAGTGAGCAATAATGGGGTATCAAGAGTTTGCCCCTCTTAAAGCAAGGTCTGAGATAAGAGTGAGAGCGACATGCTTGCACCAAGTATAACCCCCATTTTTAGTCATAGATGGTCAAAAGGTTGGAATCATCAAGGACGTTCTGACAAACCTTATGGAGGGTGGAAATCAAATGTGATGTCTATTCCTTCTATATTTGAATTAGTAAGGAAAAAGTTGGGAATAAATGATTTCTCCAGAGTAAGGGAAACCTATGACTTAAACAGTTTCATGTGTTTGCCCAATCATTCATTCCCCATAAGTTGTGATGAGTGTCTCCCATCATATCTACAATTCTAAAACCAACACAAGTCTGATTCTCCCACTAGCTCATGCCTTAGTGAGAAAAAGGTGAACATGAAAAAGAAAATGTATGTGTGGTTTGTCAGTGAAAGATTAAAATCTAGAGTCAATGATTCATTGAGAAATAGCGGTAATTTCTCTACAAAAAATATATCTTGGATCAAAATAGTACTCATCCCCTTCCCTACACATCTTTAGTTTTAGTTATTTTTGAGAGTGGGCCAATTTAGAGATAGGATTAGAAATTTTAAAGGCACATAACGAGAATTTTTCCTAGATGGATAGGGCTTGGATCGTCAGGATTAGCGTTTGCATTTTGATAAGCTTTTAGATTTAAGGTGACCTTTTCAACCAGTGTGTGTTTTGGTTAGCTGTATGATTGATTAAGGAAACTGAGAGTGCATTGAGATTGTATGCTTAGACTATTATCCAGTGAAATGGTAGCCTCCACAACATGTTCCTTTATCGATTCGTCTTCCTTCCTCTAGAGTGTTGATCCTCCTCGACTCTCTAGATCTCAATGAAAGAATCTAGATTTTTGATCCATAACTAGGGGTCATGATACATGCTTGGTAATTTGGTTAAAGTCATGATGTGTGACTGTTGAAACACGTGTGAATCAAAGAAAGATGATAACCCAGGTTGAAATCTGAGATTGATGAAAAGGATTCATATTAAAAGGCAATCTGGATTTCCATCAAAAGTCATGAGTAGAGACCGCATATGAAAAGGAAACAAAATAAGGGTAGGGGAGCCTATTTAGGATGAGGATCATGGTCTGGTTTAAGGACTTTGTCCAGGACCCAAACAAGTTAAAAATGAAGTATTGAGATCATGATCTGAGACCCTAGAAAGATTTCTCAATTGATGCACATGATTTGTCCAGTTTTAGGTCACAGTGCACGACCATGAAAGATTTTTGGAAATTTGATGTGGTTTAGTTTAAGGTCTTGACCTAGGACCCTAAAAGGATTTGGAAATTGAAAATGCAATTAGATTAGTTTAGGGTAATAATCTAGGAACCTAGAAGATTATAGACAAATCTAGTGAACATCTTTGAAATAAATAGAGTTTTTTTTGTTTTGGAGTAAAAAATTGACATTTTCTGATTTTTTTTCCATTTTTTTTAAATTTTTTAGGGTTTTGAAAATTCTACTAAAAATCCAAGGACCTATTTGCAAATTTTGCATTAGTCTTTAGTCTTTAAAAGAGGGAATGGGAGGAGGGTCAAGCATCTTTCCCATTTCCTCCTAATCTAGTGGAAACACTTGTGCGAAGAGAGAGTCTGATAGGACAAGTGTGGAGATCGCAGCGAGAAGGCAACAGCCATGTTGGTGGATCGTGTCGATCTGCCACCTTTGAACTAGCGGATAGTGGTGTTCCACCAGTGAGGATCGATAGTGCGATGAGCTACTCGATCTTGGTGGCAGGAGAGGCTTCCGAACCACCTATTTTGGAAGAGCTTCATGTAGATTCATATATGTTCTCCTAAGGGAAGGTATATCTCTTGTTTTTGCATTTTGGTTTGTCCATTTTTGCCCTTGATGGAGAAATCCATTTTTTCTTGCATTCTTGACATTTTTCATAGTCTGGAGGTTGAAGATGACCTAGATACACATTCTATTTTGTGATCCTCCTGATTTTTCAATTTTTTCATTTTCTTAGTCATCCTTTATCCATACATTCGATTTCAGATGTTGTGGAAAGCTCTTACATTGCCATTGTGGTCGTGCAGATAGCTACTCATGATTGGAATGAGGCAAATTCTCTTGTAGAAGAACAAGATGGAGACAACGATGCCAGGGTCGAGGCATATACATGGTATGCATTTGCCATTATGATTACATTTGTATGTACTCTGTGAATATTCTGACAGAAGGCTTCCTTGAGTAGAAGTCATGGTGGTGGGAGAAGGATTGAGGGGGAACTACTCCTTGTTGAGAGATTCTTCCATAATCCAGGCATGAATCTACATCACCGAGGCCTTTGAGCAGGTGATGAGGTATAACTTGGAAACTTTGCTCCTTGTTATTTTCTATCTTCCTTGCTGAGTTTGAATTAGGCTTTGTTCCATTTAGCGATGATTTTGACTTTAATTTCTGCTATATTCCTTTTAGGATATCGATTTGTCTAACATTTAATGGAGATCCTATTAGAATGAGTTGGGTATTTGTATGAGAGCCTGGTGACCGAGGAGGTGAAATTGTTGGAAGGGACTGACTTTGATAGCATTAGTCCGTGCATGACCATAGATAGATCCTATTTTCTCCATCTAATTGACAACTTCTGCCCACATACCAATACTTTCTATTATGCCTTTGGTGAGATGGCCATGACCCCTAGTATGTTCATGGGATGACTGGATTAGGGTTTAGTGGGACTCCCATTAGTTCTCTTCCTGACTAAAATGAGTAGGGTTGTCACCACCTGTCTGGGATTCTAGGAGTGAATGCCAATGATATTGACATGGACTCAAAGTATGAATTCAAGTTTACATGGGTAAGGTGCACCTTATTTTTTGAGGGTGATATGCAAGGTTCTAGTGATCCCTTGTATGAAACCCTAATGGTCCAGGTGTTCCTATTTGTTCTGATTACGGGTTGCTTGTTTAGAAACTACTCGGGGAACAAATGAGGCATCCGTTGGTTCTACTTTCTTCTGGATCAGGATGTAGTTTCTTCCTTTGGCTAGGGTGGCTGCGTGTATGACCATCTAGTGAGACACTTGTAGAGATATCTTTTGGGTGACTTCAAAGGAGAGACACTTCAAGATACATAAAGCTGTTAAGGCTCTTTTGGCTTGATTGAGGTGAGATTTTACCCATTTTTTTGCATTTTATGCTTTGAAATAACTTCCATAAAATGATTTTCTCTGATGCGTTTTGCATATGTGGGGCTATGAGAACTTCCAGATACATAGATTGTTACTTTAAGTGGCCCAAAAGGCTATTTGTATGCCTACCTCCCTATTTTTTTCCATTGGATCAGTTATTCAAGTAGGGTGTTGTATGAGCAGTGGAGAGGTGAACTAGAGATGATGATTGTAGCTGCGGTATGCATAATAATTTAAACATTGTATTATATTGTGCATTTGTACTTTAGCTGACTCCAATTCTTTATTCTTCCTAGGTCCAATTTAGGATCTTCTCTAGGTTTCAGTGATGTGAGGCAGCCACATATTCTATAACGTACTTTGAGGTGTTGTCTCTTGGTGCTTATTGAATCCATTTTGAGTCTCCATCTAGGAGCATGTTGTATATGGGTAAGTGTGCTACTCGTCAGTGGGCTATTGGTGCTGGCACATCCATTTCGACCCTTTTCCTGGGTTGGTCCCTTTTGGACTTGGGATTTTTCAAGCTTCTCAGGAGCTGATGTATGGGAAGATTATAGTTTCTGACATCCTCATGTCGTGAGTGTTTGAGTCTGATGCTTCTTTTTGAGTATGTTTGCATCATCTTTGACATGTATTTTCTTATAGGTGATTGATTGGGATTCAGATGATGAGAAAGATGATCAGGGGTACAAATTTCATTGTCCACCCCTTCTGAGGTAGTTTCTTCACCTGAGGATACACCTTCTCCATCTGTTGATGCTTTTCACTTTAAGGACTTCCCCGAGTTATGACCCCATCAAGCTTTAGGTACAGGATGATCGTGTCACTTCCCATGTGACTTTTTTTGGACCTCGTCTTTCACAGAAATAGATTGGATGTGGTGGGTAGACTTTTTCTCGAGTATGCCACCATACTTTGGGCATAGTCAGCACTTTGCAGGACCTTTTCATGCTGAGGTCCCTTCTGCAGACATCCTTGTTCAGGTTATAGATCTATCTTCAATAGGTGCAGGTGTAGGTTCTTCTTGACCTAGAGATGTTGCCCTAGTTGTCAAGGTGACTTCTAGGAGTTCCTCTTTTGGTCACCAGTGGTCTACCTGCAACATTTGCTTTGACGCAAGTGGTGAGTCCCATTCCTTAGGCTCTTCTTCCATTGATCATTAGCCTTAGTCAAAGCACTTCATTGGGTGGCTGAAGAAGGTAAAGAAATAGCTATTTCATTTTAGCATTTTCATTTCATGATGTACTTTTCTTTCCTACCAGAAAAATCATGTATTAGTCATGTTGGTGTTTTTGTAAATATTTTAAATTCAAATTAAAATTTGAGTTCAAGTTTATAAATGGTTGTGAGGTTTTGTATTCTTCAATTTGGGATCAAATTTCTGAGTTAGATCATTGAAAGATGATTGGTTATTTGATGGATTTCCTCATTCCACATTTTGATCTTAGGTGGTGGATCATGGTGATCCGCTGGCTTAGACTCAAAGTCTTTCCTGGATTGAGATGCGAGTTAGCGTTGGCCACAGATGTAATGGGATTTTGTTAGTGAAAAGGACATGGAGTCCCCTATTTCTAAAGACGAGTTTGTCCTATAAATAAAATTGTACCCCTCATCTTTTCAAGACAACTTGTTTCTCATGACTCAGGGTCATGGGAGCGAAGGAAATCCGGGAGATCCCCCTTTTATTGTGTCCTGCCATCAACTTGTCCTTGGTGTGCTGTTGCATCACTAATCTTTATGTTACCACAAAAGTCAATCTAGAGAGCTTTGGTGTGACTCATCATCTTTTTCACGTGGCATACATTCATGTGGCAAGGGAGTTGCTATCCGATGTGGACCACTTCTGAGACCCTTTGAGACACACCTTCAATTTTGGTGACGTCATTCCAACTCCACCTTACAGGATGTGGCTAAGATCACTCAACTTCCTCTTCATGACTGATGGATTATGGTACCGAAGAAGTCAAGTTGGGGCACTAAGATGGGGAAAATTCTTGGCATGAAGAAATCCCAAGCGATTCTATGCTTGACTGGTGATAGTCACTTTATTCAAATGGTCTCCCTGTGGGAGTCATTCAAGATTGAGGCTCGTTGTGATGTTGCTTCTCCTGATATGCCTCACCTATGGGTGTATACTTTGATCATCCTAGAAGAGATATTATTTGGAGAGACTGTTGGACATGTGATGGATGTTTCTTTCAATAGTCATGGCCACTCTGTCAAAAAAGGAAACCATTGTTCCTTGATACTGAATGATTTGTATATGTGTTTGGATGAAGCAAAACTGATTGAAAAGATAAGATGAACCCTTCCAAGTCTTGCAGATTTATCTAGGAATGAGCATAAGTCCTTACAGATTGACAGAGTCTTAAAATCCCCATTACAACATGGGGAAGGAGTTTCTGTCGAAGCACATTCAGATAGGTGAGCCTCTTCAGCTGCATGGAGATCTATCTCATTGGCTAGCTGGTTTGAAGGCTGCAAATGTGCATTGGGGATGGATGGAATTCTATCTTGAAAACTCAGCATGTCATGTGGCAATGCCTACTTTTCAATGGTTGATCATGTTTCTATTTGAAGGGTTGCATTACATATTACCTTGTGTCAATGTTGCGACAATTCAATAGTCGGTAGTGTATGTATCAAGTTGAATATCTTTCCCAATTCTTCAAGAAGTTGGAACTAGATTCTCAAAATGTTATTGAGAAGGTTGTAATGATGTGGTTGAATCAGAATAGGATGATCCATGATTCCTTCCATGTGGGTCGGGATTGGTCTTCCAAGCACTTAGAGTGGCTTTCATCCACACCTTCAATTATAGTGACTTGCAATTCTTCTGGAGAACAACAATAATTGTCCTTTTTTATTTGTTCATTTGTTTGTTGGCATTAGGTGCCACATTTTTGTAATGATTTTATTTTTGGAATGGACTCTACAGGACCTAGATGTCGTGCTAAAGGCTAATTATACTCATGTAGCAGGTGGGTGAGTGACGATTCTCTACCCAGTTAGGTCAAGGTGCCAGATGTCAGAGACCTCCTAATAGTCTTTACTCCTAACATTCGTCAGAGAGAAATTGACCAAGAGCATGTGTTTGCTTGTTTAAATGATTTTTTTGGGTTTTTATTCAATTCTTTTCTTCTAAAGGTACCCACAAGCCATGGGTGTTTTCATTTAAAGCTTTTGCTTTGACATTGATGCTCATGGCCTTAGTATGAGAGCCAAGGGTTATGTGGGGAATAAATGAGGTTTGTCTAGTGAGGGTTCCCCATCTCATGAATCTCAGGTTTGCTCATTCAAAGCTTGGTCTCACCTTTTGTCACAAGGAGATGACATTAGCATCAAGTGGTTTTCAATCTCTATCCTTCTCTCGAGGGTCCTTCCTCTCTAGGTTTACTCCGGCAGATAAAAAGGTTATGGAATCTCCTTGGGTAGAGATGTAAGGATGTTTGGTTGTGAGGATCAAATATGCCTTGTCTTAGGAGAATCATAGCCTCTACCATCTTATTGTTTGATCATGAGGCTTCTCCTAGATTTAGCTGTCATGAATGATTTGTTAGGTTGGGCCTTTTAAGGAGTTTTTTTTAGGTTGAAAAACTATTGGGACCTCAGGATAACTACCCTGATCCTTCCATTCTATGACCTAGGTTCTACTTTGACCTTCTCACTTTAGGGTGCATGGGGGTACAAGGTCAACTATTTAAGTAGATTTTATTTTTTTGGAAGGCCAAGAGAGTTTGGCTCATTTACGTCATTTGTTTTCATTATTTTAGTCTGATCACTAGTAGTAGCATTTGATGAGTTTGAGGTTATTAACCTTTGAAAAATATTGTTTAATACCTTCACAAGAAAAGGGTTAGCAACAATCTCAACAAAATTTCAGCAATGAAGACAAGACATATGAACAAGCAATAGACATCCCCATTTTATCCCATGGGTTTATATATGTGTTACATCCTCACTCAAGCATGACCTATATAGGAGGGATGGGTTCTTATATTCTCTATGGATCGATGGAAATCATCGAGGGGTATCTCAGGTTTAGAGGATAAAGGTAACTCTCCCAGTACACCTAATGACAATGATGGCGGTAATCAGTCGTGAATGCTAGGATAGTGGAATGTTTTCAAGGAATTTTGACATCCAGCTTAACAGTCTATCGATACCTTTACTGGCATCCTGCATCATTTTTAGGAATCCAATGTGAGGTTGGCACTTGTTCTATGACACAGGGGTTTGTAAGAGTGTGAAGTGCATGTGATGGGTTTTAGCAATTTTGGAATCAAGCCCATAATTCATGATAGTCACAAATATGCAAATAGAGAAATAACATGAATATGTTTCTAGATCAGATCAGATTTTATTTCTTACTTACTCCTATTAACCATCTTTTTTTTGTGAATAAAATGAGGGAAGAAAAAAAAAACCCCTAAATGGGAAGCACATCTGAAATCCAAATTAGTAGGGGACTGAGGTCTCCAAAAATGGCTAAAGAGGATCAAGATATGCCATCTTGAAGAAAGAGAAAAAAAGTAGGGGTGAGGGATGTCGGGTCACCTCGATCCACATGATCAGAGTGTGAGGATCATGATGATCTACCACCCTATTCCCAATGGGCTAGAGAAGAAAAAAATAGTAGAAAAAAAATCCACGAGGATGCTAAATCCTCAAAATAGAACAATAGTTTGACTCAGATCGACTTGGCTTTATTCCCCCAACGGAGTTGCCAGTCTGTTGCTCCCTACCCAAAAAAGTACAAAGATATAGATTTGGAGAACAAAGCTCTTCCCTTTTTGGTAGAGAAACATCACATGAAAAAAAGTTTGCTTGGAGTCACTACCAAGTTTTGTACGAAAATTGTAGAAAAATATGTATTATGAGTGCCATGGTGTAAAATGAGTGATTATCCATGTTGGATAAGAAAAAAAAAATAAAAAAAACCAGAGATCAGGTCTGATGATCTACTTACGAGTGGGGAAGGAATAATACCCCATCCCACATGAGAAACCTGTATCAAAACACTATTGAGTTGTGAGGAAATTGAGTGGTTCAGGAGGTTAAGTTAATGAAAACATGCAAACATGGCAAAAAGTGATTTTTATTGTGGGTGAGCTTTCGGGGTAGATGTCTATAACTTTCCTATCATGGCCTCAAAAGTCCTAAATTTTAGTTATGTTGTGGACCTGATCACCTCAAAACCTTCCACGGTGGAGATCCATCATCTGTGATCAAGAACAAATTGTAAGATGTTAAAGGATGACTAGCATAAGCATGCTTAGAAAACGAAATTTGATTTTGTCAAAAATAGTAGAAAGGCAAAAACTATAGGAGCAATGAAACAATTTTAGTAGATTGCAGATCAGATGCAACAATAGACTAAATCAGGTGCAATATGGATCATATAGAAATAAAAAGCAGATTCAATAGTTAGGTGCAACAATTAGAGTAGTTTACCATTCTACAAATCTAGTAGAGTAGGTGGAGTTAGAGGAAGGATCCCCTGATAATAGGCAAAATGAAAATAAAGATATAGGTATTCGTTGCTCTAGCTTCAGGAGAGATGAGAGGCACCTGAAATATGTTGGTATGGGGGTCTTTTTATAGTCTAAGATTAGGATTCAATTTTCTAGATAAAACCTTCAAGAAGAGGTGGAGGATCTACTGATGAACCATGCATGGCATGTGGATCAAGGAGATCCGCCCATGTGGAACTGATGAATGTCTTTGATCCGTCATTATCTTGGGGTGAAAGAAATAAAATTTCTCATTTTCCCAGTAATCTCAAGAATATTCTGGTGAAAATCAGAGAAAACTTGCAACGAAAGATAAGTTGGGGTTATCTCTCAGATTTGCTAAAAAAGGTAGTTGGAAATGGAATATTTAATTTCAAACAATTCAACTGGTATATATATGAAAAGATATCCTATACAAGGAAGAATTGAAGAACAATTCCAATTTAGGTCTGAAAGAAGGTTCCTCTCAAGAAGAGCCCAAATTGGATGAAAGTGGACAAAAAGGATGATTTAAATAGGTAAAGAAAATGAGAAATTGTAAAAAGTGTGGAAATTGGGTAGGATGTGGAACAAATTCCATCATCATCCAGAGAATTGACATTAATTATGAATTTCTACCGAGTGAGAAAATTTTTGGTGTTAACAACTACCTAGAGGGTTCAATCTCTAGGATTTTTGACCATATATCACTCCTTATATTCCATCATAAGAGTTACAACATAATACCACTCTTTTCTAGGTCAAGGCTAAACTAGCATTCCTTTTTCATATCAACGAGCCAATAATTATTCAAAGAACTTACCTACCCATGACCAACAGTATTTTGCCTTACCAATGACTTATCTACTCTTTCAACAAGTCTTTGACCTTCTCCTAGGACTTGCCCACTATTGCAACAAATTTGCGGCCTTCAAGGACTTACCCACTCTTATCTTAGATCTCTACATTTGACTTCACTTTCACCTAGGCAATGCTTTTCACTGAGGAACTCCTTCCCTTCTTCTTCACCTCTCTAAGCTAAGAGAGAGAATCTTCATATTCATGGTAGAAATAAAGATTAGGAGATGGAGGAAGTGAGAGCATCAGGAGATATACATGTAGAACTAGTTCTCTTACAAATCACCTACTCACTCTAATGGATGTAGCGAGTGATTAAGCTCATGCGAGTGGATAGAGGCTCTTTGGAGGCTAATATCTCTTAGCTATAGAATAAGGACCTTCATAATACTTGACTAACCGTGGGATAAAGATCAAGGTGTCCTATTTATAGTTGAGGACACATCCTAACTGTTAGAACCATTTAGGATGATTGGGTGCCCAATGTATATTTTTTCACCCCTTTCCACTAATCCAAAATCTATTTTTCACTATATAAAGTGGTTGTTACAATAGTGTCGGCTAAGTTACCTTTTGGGAAACAAGGCCGACAAACCTTGTTGTCTAGGCCATTTTTTGGTCACCCGAGTTACCAATTTGAGTGACAAAAGGTTATAGAACAATCCTGTGAATAGTGATGTTGGCTGAGTTATACCCTGGGGTAATTCAACTGATTGCACTTTTACAGACCCTCCCAACTACATATTAATTCATCCTAATTGGATCTATTACACATATGATCTTAATTACAAGTCATACAATCATTTCAAGCGATTTACACCAAAGATCTAAGAAGAAAATTGTCTATTCCTCAATCTTGATATTTATGCAGGTATGACTTGATTTTGTCAAGTTGGGATTTGCAAGTTTAGGAATTTGGAGTGTGTCTATCTAATCTGAAATTGCTCAACTAGAAGCATTATACACAAATAAATGGAGTGTTTTAGCCATCATCAAAATAAGGGTTTAGTCAAGTAAGAACTTGGGTAAACACTCCTTACCCTTGTTGAGGGACAAGGGTACTTTTGGTGGGATGGAGAGATGGTCCATCTATGGTGTGGATAGTTTGGACACAAAAACTTGTACCACTACCATGGGATGAGGAGCCCCCGTCTATTAGAATTTCCATGATACTGATGCCTTAGGGACCCAGATTTTCTATACTTTTGGCGCTTGGAGATCTCCTGGTATGCTATCGATTGCACTTTCTACCCCTTTCTAGCTCCTAGTTTGTTGATTGGCCTCCTACTTCTTATTAGGATCAATGTTTTCTTCTCTTGGACTGAAGAGATGCTCAGAGTACTCCAAGACTAGTACTTGATGGCTAGTTTTAGAGGCAAGATGAGCCCATATGCTGGGACTTCTGATGATGAGATGAAAGCCACTGTGTTGAAAGATGAAGACATTTATTCTAATGCGACTATGCTCATCTCTATGGATTCTATCAAGTCCTCCAATGCAATCTTGAGCATGATGCATGAATCCTATCATTGTGCAAATTAATCCAGTGTAAGTCACTAAAGGCATTGGTGTTGTAGATCTTATGAATATCCCTTGTGGTAGGTAACTTTAGTAGCTGCTTGATGTCTGGAAATATTGTGTTGAGAGAAGCTCCCAAGGGAGTGAATTTCCTTTCTGGCTTTGAAGGTTCTTATGATGATGGATCTGTGGTTGCTGAATCTACTTGAGGTGTCAGGTTACCTGATGTTGGAAGAGTGTTTTCTACCACTTACTGAATAGTTTGTTGAAATGGTGGTCGTTTGTACCCATAATAGTTGCTTGGTGGCCAAGAATACCGTGGGGGCATTAACTGAGGTTGATAGTTGGATGGCACTGCATGAGCTTTCTGTGTCTAGTGTTCTAAGGCATGGTCTGCCTAAGCATACAATGCCTGAACCAAAAAACATGTGGACAGTCAGCTATTGTCACTTACCATTTCTAGGAGTGACTATTGGTGCCCCTACCATAGTGTCTATGAATTTTACCTTGGTCTACTCAAACTTGTGATTGGTTTTCTCAGAGGCAGATTCTACCTGGGAAGTGTGACCTATGTTTTGATAAACCCCTCTTTTAATGGATTTTTCATTCAAGACTAGTGCTTGTATGAGTGCATAAACTCCTCTTTAATGGATTTTTCATTCAAGACTCGTGCTTGTATGAGTCATGGGAAGGTATTATACTTTGATAAGGATAGAAGGGCCATCAAAGCTGGCATAGTGGCTCTAATAACCATGTCTAGTGCCTCTTTTTTTGTGGGCTTGAACTCCAGTTGGGCAGCCAACGCCTTCCATCATCCTAAAAAATAATAGAGGCTTTCATCTACGTTTTTCTATAGTGCCTCCAAGTCCTCCTTGGTTGGGACCTGGTCTAGGTTCCAAGCATATTAATCAAAAAAATCCTCGACCATCTTAGCCCAGGTGGTGTTGGCTACCATGTCCAACTTGTTGTACCATGACAATGCATACATGTCAGGGTCCATGCAAATCAGCAAATTAACACTTTTTCATCATCCTAGACCTCCACCATTTCTGAGTAGTACACCTTGATGTGGGCCATAGGGTCCCATTTTCCACAGTACTCATGGAACATGTGCATGGGGGAGTTTTTAGGCATCTTTGAGTCTGGGAAGTGGCAAAAGTCACTAAATGTTTTCCCACTATCATTCTTCCTTTCTAATGTTTGACATTATGTAGAATCTCTAGCAATAGGGGTTTTGTAGTCGAGGGCACCTAAGAGGCATCTTCCTATCATTCGACCACCACTGGTAACATTGGAGGTCTGATCTTCATCGGCAATTCCATATATACAGGTGGTGGGAATGCATACCCTCTCCCTATGTTTGATTTGCACCAAGAATGGGGTGGTGGACAAAGAGAATGTAGGTTGGGGAAGGGTCCTCATCCATGAAGGCATTGTGATTGAATATTCACTAAAGTGTTGATTTTTTAGTTTATTTAGTATATTCTATTGCGGTTGAGACTTCTTCATCCTTCTTTTTTCTCCTTCAGGACTCAAGACAAATGTCGCCACCTCCTGAGTTACTCGATTTGTGCTAGTTTTTACAAATGGTGGACCCTATTAGGGTCCCGACTGGAATTGGTTTTAGTTGAGGTGGGTGGGAACCCAACACTTTGTATGGGAAGAATGGCATTGAGGAACTGACATATGTAGCTCCCTGTCTAGTAAATCCTACATAGTGTCATCCTCATGCTTATCCTGAGGTTGGTGGAGGCATAAAGGGCACATTAGCGAATGCTTCAATGTGTATTCTGGAAGACCCTCCTGAAGGGAGGGCATCTTCAACGTCATAGTGAATTATTTTTTCTTTTGACCTCTTATAGTTTTATATTGCATGTTGTAGATGACATTTCCCTGGTTGTTGCTACCAGATTGATGGTTTGCACTATTGTTTCTGGCTGTCTGACTGATCGTGGTGAGACTGGGTGAAGTGTGAGATCCTTGACCTTTCCATGACATCCTTAAATTCACAGTAGCATGATTTGAAAGTTGGATGTAACATCATATGAGAATATGCTTTGTGTTTGGGGATGGGTCCCGCCACACACATTAGACAAGAAATGTAGAAGATGCCGCCTTTGGGTGGGAAGTTCATAAATATGATGTTCCTTGATTTCTTGCAATCTTCTTATACCAAAAGACACTTGCGACATGTTTTATTTTGTTATTATTGATTTTTGAGGTGATGATACCTGCCCCTATACTAAGAAATATAGAGGAGTTTATTCACTTTTAGTGTGAGATGTACTTGTCAATGCCATGGTAGAAAGAAAAAAGTTAAATCGTGCTCACAATGTTCCTTAGGAAAACATTCAAATAGAAATATTCGAAAGAGGATGGAATGTGGGGATTTGAATGATTGATCAAGATTTAGGTAGATTTTGATAGGTCGGTGTCTATCCTCAATAAATATCTTTTCTCCCCTAGGGCATCCTCATCTAGTGATTTTCCCAAACTAAAACCCTTGGCAACATCCATGACACCTAGTTTCCTCCTAGTTTGAGGAGTTTCTCGTGGGGGTCTTTTCCCTTTGGAAGTAACAAGTGGTCAATAAGGAGGGAGCCTTATCTAGGAATATCCCTACTGATTATAGAATTTCTTATTATTTTTTGGTCTAGTTTTAGGTCATAGTTCATGATCATAAATGTAGGCATGAAGAGAACATGATGGTCTAGTTTAAGGTCATAGTCCAAGACCATAAATGTGAGCATGAAAGGTACTAGGTCGTCCGGTTTTAGGTCTAGTTCAAGAACCTATTTGTTGGTGGACCATACATTGACAAATGATGTCTCACTCAACATTGAAGAACTGCCTAGCTCAACTAGGCTTTGATGGAAGGGCTACTTTTTAGGGAAAAGGTGTTTATTCATTTAAGATATTGTTTAGTGGATTGAAGTCAATTTTCAAAAGATTATCACTTATTTAAAGGATTGTAGACTTGGAAAAACTAATTGATCCTTTTGATAAGGTGATTTCATTTTTGAAATGATTGTTGATCTTTAGAAACATTGTTGGTTTATGAAAGGACTGTCAATCTTTTAAAATATTTTAGACTTTTGAAAATATGTTAATCTTTGAAAAGATTGCTTTATTTTCAAAAGTAGTGTTAGTCTTTGAAAAGATTGCTTGATCTTTGAAAATATTATTTTATTTGAAAAGATTGTTACCTTTTAAAATGTTGTTTGATTTAAAATATTGTTAACCTTCTTAGAAGATTGTTGAACCTACACAGGAAAATAGTTAATAACAACCTCAAACATTCTCAGTATCATAAGTAATATATATTAATGGGAAGTAAACAACCCTCCCCTTCTAGCTCATGAGTTTAGATTAGCATTATGTCCTCACTCAAATATGACCTACATAGGAAGGGTTTGGTCCTTATCTTCTCTAAGGGTAGATGACAATGATTGAATGATAACATGTGTTTAATAGATAGATGTACTTCTCCCAATACACCTTGTGATTACAACTGCCATAGTCAATTGTGAGATCAAGGAGAGTAGGGAGTGTTTAGGGCCTTTGGATGTCCAATTTAACGTGGAGTTGATACCTTCACTAGCACCCTACATCACTTAAATGAATCAAATACTAGGTTGGCACCCATTCCATGACACCTAGGTTTATAGGAGTGTAGAGTGCATGTGATGGGTTTTAGCCTTTTTTAGAAGCGAACCCATAAAGCATGAAAGTCAGTCATACACAAATAGAGGAATAATAACAATATTTCTCAAGAAATATTAGATCTTATTTCCTACATATTCTATTCTTACTTTTTTTATAATAAAAATAAAATAAAATAAAAAATGAGAGAAGCATGCATGAAACCCTAAACTGAAAGCATGCTCAAAATCACAGATGGACATAGGACGAAAAATAAAGAAAAACAAAATGAAACAAAATTGCCAGAACTGACTGGAGACAAAATGGCATGGGTGGGGTTGGCGTATCACCTCGCTCCACACTCTAGAGACTAACAGAATAAAGGGATGCGCCACCCATCCCCTTAAACCAGCCAAAAATAAGAATTATAAGAAAAGTAGAAAATAGGAAGATAAAGTCAAAAAAGAGAAAAACTTAAGTTCCATGAAGATGCTTAATTTTTGCAACAAGATAGAAGGAATCTCGATTCTGATCATCTTGAGATCCCCACTAGATTCGTCAATCTATCACACCCTACCCAAAAAGGATATGAAGACATTTCTATCCCGTTGTTAGTAAAATTTTGTTTGGAAGTCACATGGAAAGTAAAAGTATAGGTGTTTGGAGTCACCACCATGATTTGTATGGAAAATAAGGGAAAATGAGGTAATTTCTTGAGCCATTATGCAAAACTAAGTTTTCATCTGAGTCAATAGATAAAATAATAGAAGTAAAAAAAACATAAAGATACCAAGTTCGACGTCTTGTTATAATAGAGGAAGGATTAGCACCCCCATCTCACCTAATAAACCACTATCATCCCCTTTTATGTTGTTGTGAAGGAAAGGATCGATTCAGAATGGTGAAAATGGAGAATCAAAGGAAAAATGATGAAAATTAGTTTTTTTTATTAGTGGACACAATTTTAAGACTGGAGATGTCCTAATCACAATAGGACCTCCCACAGTAGAGATCCCTCACCAGTGATTGGGGATGATGCATAGGATTAGATGATAATAAGTACATATAAGGTAATAATATGATCTCATGTTTATAGAAATACAATAACAAGGCAATATTACAAAGGAATATATCAAATATTTGTACATGGTAATTATAGAAATTAAAGATCAGATACATCCGTTATGCAGAGTAGGTTACTATTTTAACAATTTACAGATGATATAGAGCAACATGTGTGAGAGGAAGTGTCATATCATCACGAGTAATTTGGAAATAAAGAGGAAGGTAGTTTGATCCTCTGGCTTCAAGAAGTTTGAAAGGGCCCCAAAATACAGATGGTATGGGGGTATTGTAGATGGATATTAGGGTTCAAGGTTTTGGATAGAACCTTTTGGAATAGGCACCATATCATCCTTGTGGACGATATTAATTGGGCTAGCTGATCAAGGTGATCCACCACATGGCACATGACAAATTAATTCATGCATCATATTTTATAGTTCAATTTTACCAAAATGTGAGGAAATTACATTCACCCCTCCTTAAAAGGAATTTTGTCCTCAAAATTCACACACAAAAGAAAAAGGTGAATTATAACTCATCTTAGTTTCAAGTATTAGGGTTAGCACCCTACGTAAACATCCTTAACAACTTTTCCATAGTATAGCAAATTTTGTCTTATTACTAAGATTGGCACCTGAATCTAAATTCAAGTATATCTACATCTTTAGTATACACATCTTATCATCACTTGATGATTTCATTATCATTGATGATTTTGTTATTACTTGGTGATTTCTCTTTTTCACCTAGGTTTCCAACCTATTATCCATTATTTCACTTAAGGGTGAGGTAACACCTCTAACCCTAGATCATGTCGTCACACATTAAATGTAGGATATTCATCCTCATTATCTCAATTTTAAGCATAATGTGTGCCTATCCAATCTCCCTCTCTCATAATGAGATGAAATAAGCATTTGACTATAGCCCAAACACAAAGTTCATTTCATTCCAAGAGTGGAGATGGTACATCCACACATTACCTTTCAATTTCACATATTAAGTTGAGTCATACTCTATATGACTCTAAACTTTCTTTCTGTTAATTTCATAGCATTCTTATATTCCATGAAGTCAAGTGTCCCTTTTCTTACTCTTAAGTTAGATCACAACTCCTCTAAATTTTTTATGACTTCCTTATACCTTTTATATTTACCCCTCATGTTTTAGAAGTCTTAGCCAATTCCTTAAGGTCTCTAGGGGTATAGGTACTTTTGGAGTGATATCATCCTTATGCATCAAGAGAGTGCCTTTCAAATTCACCCATTAGGCTACATGATCCTCATGGAGGTAGCTAATCTCTTGAGTCATGTACCTAGGATAAACCGAGCTGTTACCTCCCGACCACATGGTCATGTGCATTCAGGGCATATCAACTCCCAACCCATTGGTCCTATGTACCTCTAATACACCCTACTTGACCCTAGGATTGCACTAGGACTCTACCCTCCCTAAGGGTTTCTTTTTATATGTCACATCTTTTAAGCACATTATTCTCTTATTTAATTCTTTAACCCGGATTGCCTTCATCTCTCTCTTTTGAGTGCACATAATGTAGTGTCATCCCATCATTGGGATCAGGCCACCTTCCCTCCAGGGCTTGGTGCCATGTCGATCTTCCCTCCTGGGATTGACCTCAGTGATCTTCCCCTCTAGGGGCTTGATCCTAAACAACTGCATTATGGACTTAGCCCACCTTCCCTCCCGGGCTTGGTGCCTGCCTAGTCTTCCCTTCTGGGCTTGACCATTTCATGACCTTCCCTCTTAGGCTTGGTCATCCACTTAGGCCACCTTCCCTCCTGGGCTTGGTGCCTTACTGGTCTTCCCTCCTAGGCTTCACCAGTTGTGTCACTCAGCGTTGGCATCCTTGGGTTCAAAGAATTTAAGTACTTTCATTTTTTTAACTCTTTACTCCTCTAGGTGAGGATTAAGGCTATCTCAATACTTAAATGCATTTATTCAATTACCTTTTAAGGGAAAGTCCTATCCTAGGGTGCCTTCTTGGCTCATAGGAGGGGGTTAGGCTCTCTAGACACAACCTGATCCCAAGATCTAGGTTTTGCCTCCCTCATAGGTCATCTTCCCACTCTTTGGGTTGACCCACCCCAGGTTGGCACACTAACCCTAAAGGTTTCATATATATCTTTCATCATTATGCATAAATTTTATCATTATAACTTATCAACCCATATTTTCTCAATTTCTTAGGATACCCCCTCATGGTCTCTATCTATTCAGTGAACTTGGGTCACCTTCCCTTCTAGGGGATTGGTGCTACATCGGCCTTCCCCTCCAGGAGCTTGGCCACCATCACTAAAATTCTAGAGACAACATGAGGAGTTTGAGCAAGTTATATTCAAACATCCATTTTTCTTATATATGTAACTATTGGGTTCATATATTTCTTAAGACCTCTTACCTAAGAGTCATGCTCCTCATGCACTCATGCATGGGAGATAGGGTCACCTACACCTATCCCTTCATCTTCTTATGCCTGATTTCAAATTTCATATGGGTGGTGTACCATACCACCACACCATATTCATTATGTAAGATTAAGGTTTTAGGGTTAGGGTTAGGGACTATACTCTACCTATCAGAGTTTCCATATCCCTTAACCAACTAGAATTTTTGTACCCTAATCCAAGTCCTTCCTCTAAGAAAGGTCTTACCCATACATGTATCTTTCTCGTGTCTACCCTCTCTAGAGGGACCTACACGAAAGGTTACATCAATTCACATTTTACTTCTCTTATTAATATTTTCTTTTCAAAAAATTTTAAGTAAGAGATGAGAAGTAGACAAAAATGTGAGATGAGAAACCTAAAAGACACATTAGGCTTTACTAATTTTTCTCTTAAATTTTCTAAGGATGATTTGAAATTATAAACTATTAAGTATTAGTTGATGAATTTGTGCTCTGATACCAAATGTAATGACCCACACTTTTGAGTTTATAAAAGACCTTAAAGTCGTGAACCATCACTCATAAATTTTAGGATTAGATTCATGAAATAATACAAAATAGTAAATAGTTTCCATTAATGAACAAATATTTACATGTTTACATAAAAAGCTCCTCCAAGCAATTACATAACTTTTAAACAGAATTAACTTTTACAATTGTGGAGATAAACTATTAAGACTAAACCTTCATGATTAAACTGTAGTGTCTTCAACATCTTTATATGTACCCTCATGTCCACGAATCAAGTATATCTAATACCTAAAACGCCAAAAAATGAATACGCGGTCAGTATATTTCTATACTGGTACGTGGGTTAAAACAATAATCACAAGTACAGATATAAGCAAATATCTTTATCTTGCATATAAGAACGTAAACTTGTTTTCATATTCTAACCCTTATCTGGTCCACTACCTCAGGTATAATCACTGTCCCTCCGTGGCTCTTATGCATTACCCTTAAGATCAGTCTAACCCATGGTTCAGAATATTATTATTTACTTTACATGATACTCATAGGAACTTTATAATTTGCAAGAAAGTAAATAAACAAGCAAGCAGTTTATTTTTCGTTCAATCTCATTGAGAAACATCGGCAATCTCATAATTCGATACATGTATTCATAAGCGTAACCATGTACCTTATGCCATTGCAGAAACCATGCTGAACATCATATACTTTATGAGTGTATCCAAACATCCAAGAAACCAAGCATATAATCAAAAGTATCTGAAACATGCATACTACATATGTGTCACCATGTATTCACATTATACTACATAGATCTAGATGCACTCCTAAACTAGGGTTTGTTGACTCAAGGTCAATTAGGTCAATGTTGACTCATGTCTAAATTGACTAAACCCGTGTTATAATGATGACTAACCATTCCACATATTGGTGTCTAATGTCTCTACTTGAGTGATTTCAGATTAGGTATAGACACACTCCAAATGCCCTAACTTGTGCATCTCAAATTGAAGAAAAGACAAGTCAAAGTCATACAAGTGCACGTTTTTGTAATATGATGTAAATCCTTTAGAATCATTTTGTAAATCACTCGTAATGATTGTATGACTTGTAATTAAGCTTAGAAAACATCAGGAGCACTAAGATCGAATGTTTGATCACTTTAGATGCAACTTTGAAAATTGATTACAAACACTTTGTCGGTCGAGTTTCCCAGCCTGAAAACTCGATCGATCATCCTTGATCAATTTTCTGGAGATTGCATCGGTCAAGTTGTGTTTACACAGAACTCGACCAATCAAGTAACTGACCATTTTGATTCCTAATGGTCGGTCGAGTTTTGTCAGGACAAACTCGATCGATCATTTGAGTATCAGTCTTTTCATTTACTTGATCGGTCGAGTTACCCTTATAGAAATTCGACCGATTGCACTGTACGAAAAGTGCAGAAAAGTGCTTCTAGTCATTGTGGAGTTACAACAAGTGAAAATATATCTGTTGCAAGCCACAAAACGGCTAGTTTTCATTCTCAAGTGTTCCCAAAGGCTAAGAGGCATCCCCAGCTATAAATAGGACCCCTTGGGCTTCATTCCAAGGTTGAGAATTCATTGCAAAACTCTATGTGAGGTTCCTATTCTATAGTTGAGTACTTCCTATAGCCTCCTCTCTCTCTAAGCTTAATCACTTGCTACATCCATTAGAGTGAGTAGGAAATTTGTAAGAGAGCTAGTCCTACATGTATATCTTGTGAGGCTCTCACTTCCACCACCTCCCTATCTCTCATTTCAATCATGAAGATGAAGGTTCTCTCTCTTAGCTAAGAGAGGTGAAGAAGAACAAGGGAAGGCATCCCTTGGTGAAGATAAAGGTTGAAGACTTGGAGCTAGAGTGGGTAATCCCTTGGTGAAGGTAGAAGACTACTTTCTCAAGTGGGTAAGTCCTTGGTGGAAGCTTCTCCGAGTGAAGGTGAAGTCAAAGGTGGAAGATCCAAGAAGAGTGGGTAATTCCTACAAGGCTGAAGACTTGTGCAAGAGTAGGTAAGTCCTTGGAAGAAGGCGGAAGACTCCTTGCAATGTGGGTAAGTCCTTGGTAAGGTTGAAGACTCTTTGTATTGGATAGGTAAGTCCTTTGTTTGGTCATGTATTGTAAGTCTTATGAATGAATATAAGAATGCAATGGTTAGGAAATCCTAGAGGTTGACCTCTCTAGGTAAGTGGACTGACATACTTCTAGTTTGAAGTGTGGAACCACTCTAAATAGCTTGTGTACTTGTGTTTCCTCAATATCTCTCATCCTTGCTATGCATGTTTTAGTTGCTCTCAAATTACCTATTTAGCAACCTTATCTTATCATATATCTTGAAGGTCTAATGATTTCTGTTTAAGTGCATTTAGCTCTATTCACCCCCCCTCTAGAGCATCTAATCACCCATCTAGGATCCAACAGGGTTTAGCACTATCTCATGTTTGGACTAGGGATTAGGGTTACAAACACTAATTCCATCATATTATTGTTTCTAAGCTTACAATTTCAGTTATGCATATTAGATAAAACCCTAATCATCAACTTAAGCATATTAGGTTACCCATGACACCTAAATCATATTACTAACATTATGATTATAGCAAGATGTCCATATTGGTTTCAAAACCCTAAATAGCATGAATAAGATTATAAATCTAGAATCATCCATTATTCATCATTATAACAGATTTCCTTATTATAGGTTGCAAGATCAGGGGTTATCCTATGATGAACGGATCGATTCATTTATGCATCAGATTAAGACAAATCTAGGTTTTCCCTTTATACTTAATCAAACCATGTATACATTTGGAATAGAAAATATAATCATGTTCTAATAATATTTTATTTAGATTCCTCTCATTCTCCTGATCTATTTTCATACAATATATGTTGCAATATGAGTTACTAATTATTTTCTACAATTTTCACAAATAAAACAAAATGGGCTAATAAGATAGTGCCACATAGGAAACTAATCCAAAACACATACCTTTCAGCGGCCCACCTATGTTATAATGAATTGACCAAGATTCCCTTGGTCTGTGGGTTGCATCTACGCAAACTGGAGGGGCAATTCGATCAACTACATGTTCCCTGCGAAATCTGCCGCTGCATCTCCTTCTTCAACCCTACAACCAGATAGCGCTGGAGAAGGGATGAACGTCTCTGTGAAGCCTCGCCGGACTTGGTCGTGCCTTGGATTGAGCCAAGGGTGCCCAGAATAAAGAGGGAAGATTATGTATGTGAGCACGGTCATGGAGAGGGAAGGTTGATCCAGCCAGCGATGGGGTCCGCTTTCTTTGGCATTGGATGGCCGGGGCAAGATCTAGGTGCCTCTGTCGGGTCCTCTCAGACTAAGGGCACACCTTAGCTAAGTCGGGAACCACCATGGCTATGAGGGGAAGCTCTTCCTAGTCATAAAAACCATGCGAACACCTACTGGGGCTCTCCACGTCCACTGTCACCTCCCTCTCAACAACTTTGTCGTCGATCTTCATCTCCACCTGGTGTCTGGGCGTTGGCTCCACCTGAGAGGACACCAGGGCTAAGAGTCATGGTTCCACATCGACGTCCTGGAGCACTCTCGGCTATGATGCAGCATAGCCAAATCAAAGGGGGATCATCGTGCTATCACTAGAGCACAAAGAAGGAAGGCAGCAGGCCTAAAACCTAAGCAAGGTGTGAGTACAACCCGAGCAAAGAAGAAATATCAACCCTGGGTGTATAAGATGAGTAGAGGTTCCCAACTTGGAATCCCAGAGGAGGATTTGGTGTGGGAAAAAAGGGCAGGGAAGCACGATAGAAAATCAGACTGGTGTGACATGGAGCTTGATGATGTACCAACGACTAGAACATGTGAGAAAAAGGCAAGGCAAACTTCAATAGGGGGATCTACCTCAACCAGGGTCTATGAGACCCAAGTAGCGGAGATTGGTAGTGTCCAATCCCATGAAGGACAATGAAACTCTTTAGCTGGAACTGTTAGGGATTGGGCGACCCCGCCACGTGCATGGCTCTCTGATCGTGGGTTTGGAGAGAGCACCCGAATATAGTTTTCATTATGGAAACTATGATTGCTGGAAAGAATCTGGAAGGGGTTTGAAGAAGTTGCAGCTAAAAAGATGTCTTGTGCATCTCTAGCATAGGCTGGGTAGGGGGTATCGGATTTTAGTGGAGAGATGTAGAGGTGGAGGTACTCAATTACTCTAATAGACATGTCGCCAGTCTAGTCAAAGACAAAGATACAGGGGCTACATGGCGTGCCATTGGGATATATGGGTGGGCGGATCAACAGAGAAAATATAAGACATGGGTCTTGATGAGGAGGCTAAAAGTAGAGGCAGAGGAGCCAATTCTCTTCTTTGGTGATTTTAACGAGATAGTATCAAATTCTAAAAAGAAAGGTGAGCCACCCAGAGAGGAAAAGGTCATGAAAAATTTCTAGGACACCATTGATGACTGTGAATTGGTGGACCTTGGCTTTGAAGGAAACATCTACACTTGGAGATGAGGATTTTCCGAGAGAACACTTGTGCAAGAAAGACTTCATAGATACCTCTCAGAGCTCAGGTGGCGGGATCTGTTTAGCTATTGCAAGGTCATTCATCTGCCTATCTATGAGTCAGATCATGCCCCTATTATCTTGACAGCTGAGAATAGAGAAAGGAAAGGGAGAAGAAGAAGAAAGTAATTTTCTTTTGAGACCATGTGGGCATGAGAGGAGGATTGTGAAAATATTATTGGGGAAGCATGGAGAAGGGGTGGAGATCTGAAGTCAAAGATCAATACTTGTAAAGATCATCTAAACATGTGGGATGCAAATAAGTTCGGGGACCGAAAAAAAGATCCTTGATCTTGAAGGCGAGTTAAAGAAAATCCACGCACATCCACCGGACCAAATATTCCTTCAAAGGTCTGAAGAGATATCTAATGACCTCCAATACTGGCTCAGGAAAGATGAGGAGTACAAGGCAGCAAGGGCACAGGTCAAAGAACTCAAGAAAGGGAATCGCAACACAACTTATTTTCATCAAAACGCATCTAGTTGGAAAATAAGAAACTGGATAGAGGGTCTTGAAGATGAACTAGGGAATTACAAAACACATGAAGATGATATTTCAGCCATCATCACCAACTTTTTCTCCAATCTTTTCCAAACTAGCAATCCCACGAGTTTTGAAAAAGCAATAAGAGGTATTAGGAGGATGATCAGTGAGGAACAAAGAAAAGATCTAGAAAGAGAGATCACAAATGAGGAGATATGGGCATCCCTTAGACAAATGCATCCTAATAAAGCACCGGGTTAGGATGGAATGAAAGCGTTGTTCTACAAAAAATACTGGAATATCATGGGTCAAGATGTGGCTAACTACATTAAGGGGTGGTGAAAAGGGGAAAGGAGCCTAGAGGAGGTAAATGAAACATTGGTGGTGACGATCCCAAATATTGACAAACCCAAAATAGTTGGAGAGTTTTGCCCGATTAGTCTTTGTAATGTCCTGTACAAGCTTGCCTCTAAAGTGATGACTAATAGATTAAAGCCGCTCATGAATAGTATTATAACAGAGAATCAAAGAGCTATTATCTCGGAGCACATGATTACAGATAATACTCTCATCACCTATGAACTCTTCCATGCTATGAAAAGGGACAAAGGAAAGAAACAAGGTAGCCTTTCTCTGAAGTTAGACATGTCCAAAGCCTATGATAGGGTTGAATGGAGTTTCCTAAATTTTGTGATGGAGAAAATGGGGTTCAGGGTGGTATGGAGGGAGAAGATCCAAGATTGCACCACATCTGTCCAGCATATGTTTGCCATCAACAGAGACCGGACCAGTAGAACAAAACCGTCGTGGGGACTTCGCCGGGGTGACCCTCTCTCTCCCTATCTTTTCATCATATGTGTGGAAGATTTTTCTACCATGTTAAGTATTGATGTTCATGACAAACTTATACATGGTATCACTCTGTGTAGAGGGGCGCTACGTACATCTCACCTTTTCTTTGCAGATGACAACATCCTTTTTGCTAGAGCAACCTCGTCAGAATGCTTGAAGATAGCTGAAATTATCAGCCAATGTGAACATGCATCCGATCAACAAATAAATCTATCAAAGACGGAGGTAGTTTATAGAAAAGGGGTGATAGGCATGCAAAGTAAAGGAGGTAGACAGGCACACAAAGTACCTAGGTATTCCAAGAGTGATAGGAAGATCAAAGAAACATATATTTAGTTTCATGAAGGAGAGGATTTGGAAAAAACTACAAGGTTGGTCCGACAAGTTGCTGTCCAAGCCCGACAAGGAGGTCCTTATCAAGGCAGTGGCACAGGCTATCCCGACATATGTGATGAGTATTTTCCAGATACCAGCGGGCACGCTTGATGAAATTCAAAGTATCATAGCAAGGTTTTGGTGGGGCGCAAAAGGAAATGAAAGAAAGCTAGCATGGACAAGCTGGGAAAACATGTCTAAACCAAAAAAGGAAGGAGGACTCAGCTTCAGGAATTTCCATATCTTCAACCAAGCACTGCTAGTCAAACAATTATGGCGGTTAGGAGTGAACCCGCATTCACTTATGCATAAGGTTTTGAAGGCTAGATATTTTCCTAGATCATCTATTTGGGATGCAAGGAGAGGTTATAATCCTAGCTATACATGGAGGAGCTTATGGGGAGCAAAGGCACTGCTAAAGGAAGGGGTGGAGTGGAGGGTAGGAAATGGGAAAGACATTGACATTTGGGAAGACTCATGGCTACTGGGAGAGGAGGACACTCTTGCATGCTTTAAGATATCAGATGACATATCGTACGGGAAGGTGTGTGAGCTTATGACACCGGATGTCCTTGATGGGGATACTAAAATACTTGAGGCTTGTTTCCCACTATCGTACGTAGAAAGGATAAAAGCTATCCCACTCAGCCTACGTCAACAGGACGATATATGGTCATGGTGGCCGACAAAGAAAGGTATATTCATGGTGCGATCAGCATACTAGCTAGGCATGCTTGGAAAAGAGGAGGCCTGAAAGCAAGTAAGGTAGTAGGGTGACACATTATGGCAGCACATTTGGAGAGGGGGGTGGGCACCCAAGATGGCACACTTCATTTAGAGAGTGTGCAGTGGGGGGCTAGCAACCAGGGGGGGGGGTTGTTCGACAAACATTGCATTGAGGATGGTACATGTCAGCTGTGCAAGTCAGAAAAGGAATCTATTCCACATATGCTATTATGATGCCTGAATGCTACTGAGGTCTGGGAACAACTGGAAAGAGGGATCTAAGAGTGGGTGGAAGACTACAAGGATGAAGATATTATCATCACCATGTGGGCGGCTTTGGAGAGGGAAGACAAGGAGGCGATCATTGCAGCCATGTGGGCTGTTTGGAGGGGGTGCAACATGGGTGTCTTCCAAGATTGTGAAGTACACAATGGCTACCTATACTGTTTAGCACTGACATGGGCCAAGCATGATGGGGGAGAAAAGCAACTAAGGAGAAATAGCAATGCATAGCGGGGTAGTGAAGGAACACCAAGATGGGTCAAGGCAACACATGGACGAATGAAGATCAATGTCGACGCTTCATGTGGGGAGGATGGAGAGACAACCATAGGGATAGTGATGCGCGACAGTGAAGGGGTGTTGATCGGGGTAGCGAGTGAGAAGATTAGCAGGCGCACAGGGATAGCAATGGAAGAAGCCACAGCCATGAGGGCAGCACTCCAGTGGGCGCACAGCCATGGTGCCAGACAGGTGGAGATGGAAATGGTTGCACTTGAAGTTGTCCAAGCTTGCAGCGACTCCTCTACAAGGAGGGACTATGCGGGGATCCTTGCGGATGATATTAGGAACCTTAAACATCTCTTCTCTTTTTGCAACATTTATTATGTTAGTCGTTCTTGTACCAAACTTGCCCATGAAGTTTCCACCATGTCACGAAGGGGACAAGTAGATAGGTTTACTCTTTTCCAGTCTTTTCCTTCACATTTGTAAACCTTGCTTTTGCTGATTTAGCCTAATTAGTATAGTTGGTGGGGGGCCCAATCATAGGACCATCCGTCCTCTCTCAAAAAAAATCTAATTCTTCTTACTCAACTTATGAATTTTCATAATCAATAAATCATACTTTGGTTTATTGTGTAGTCATCATCAATCATCCTCGTGCCCACTTGGCAATCAGATTTGATAATGATACTACCCAATATATTTTCACAACAACCTCCAAGGCCATAGTTATTCTATCCAACTCCACTTTACTTTCATCTTAAATATCAATTTTCTCCCCATATCTCCTCTCCATGTCCTCTTATCATCTCTAGACACAACAACAATACAAACACCCTTCTTATTTACGGCTGCATCCATATTAAATTTCACACACCTAGGATTGAGCGATTACCAAGAGTTTTCTTCAGGATGATGTTAATGTCTCTCGAGCTTTCTCGACTCAGATCAGAAACTTTGCACTTTCTTCTTAAAAAAAAGGATTTGATGAGAGCATGGTTTTTTATTCTTATAGAATATCTAAATATTGATACTTCTTCAAATATTCCAGTACACACCATAAAGGTTACCACCTTCCACATATCCTAATGAATGTATTTCTTGATCCACTGACCAATATAGACATACTGAAAAGCTTGTTTAGGTCTTCATTTTGTATAAATCTGATCCACACATCCTTGAGATATATACAATCCCTCAATGCATGTAAAGTAGTCTCCTCATGTAGATCACCGCTTTCCTAGAGGCTATCAATAGCAACTTTCCTAACTATTCTCTTTTGGTTAAGTGAAATTAGCTTCATGACTGAGTAACCACATGAACATCTTGACACGATATCCCACTTGTGCCTTCCATATCATATCCCATTCATCATTTTTGACAACATCCTTACTTTCTATTAGTTTCAGGTATGTGATCTTGTTAAAATGTTGTTTCTTTATTAAGTTCCATTGATTTTTATTCATCTATTTTGATTTCAAAGAAAGTATTAACTACTTTATTAACTATTTTAGGGCTAATTGGAATTTTGTTAGTATTGCCTTATTTTTTGTTGTTGGTTGTGTTAAACATTGTTTGTATATTTTACTACTTCATTCATTGTTCTTCATGTATGTTTAAAATATATTATTAATTTTGATTCTTTTTTTTATTTTTAGGATAATTGATAGAAATTAATTTTTTTGATGACAAAATACTTTTGAACATGATGGATTATAGTGGTGAGTCATGTCGGGCTAAGTTTGTGTCAAGTTTTATAAAACTTTGAAAGCTGATAATTTCATTGAATTTTCAACAAAATGAATTTTGGGTCAAGGATGGGCTCGACCAAGTTGAGTCTCGTACAGAAATATTTTCACAATTTAAAATCTTTGGTTGTAAAACATATAACACATATCTTGGTATGCCAATCATAGACTATAGGAAAGCTTAGACTTGCACAATGTCTTACAGGAAATTACTCATATGTTTTTTTTCTCTGTCATTCTCGACACAGATATATTTGGAACATCCATATTATCGAAATATACATACTTAAAGCTAGTTTCTTCTTTCATTACTCTTTTCATACTATCATACTTAGTTTAACTTCAATGTTCTCTATACATACATTATCAAGGTTATGTAGGTTCTTTTAATGATAGTGAGTTGGAAAAACATATTATAAAGATTGTAAATATATGAAACATTTAATTTCACATTTATTTTATTTATTTATAAATAAACTACTGGGAAAATTAATGGATTAAGAAATGTGTGACAACAAATAAAAGATATAATCATGAATGCTACAAGTCTTATTAACTCAGGGAAGATCCATTGAACTTCTTAAAAACTAATGCAACTCATTTGAGTCTTTTATAAGCAAGTGAACATTTATTATACAAATAATGAAGTATAATTGAATAGCACTGATGATAACTATACTGTTCTAGGAAGTCAACAAGTCATGGTTAATTTGTATCACTTTTTGTTCAAAATTAAAGTGTATCTTATTGATCTTATTCCTGCATATGTAATATAGGTTTGGAAACATGTCCATCATTATTCAATAAATTGTGAACTATTACAATAGTACACAATTGATCTATTATACTTGCCTCATTCACTTTGGAATACTAATTCTACCACTAACTATGAAGACTTCAAATGTCACAAGTAAAACTACCTCATATTGTTTATAATATATAATTTATAGTTGATTTCTTTGTGGTTTGAACATTATCATGTTGTTTAATCACATATTATGTGGTATGGACACCTCAATTTTAGTCTGCTATGATCTAGGAGTTCATTCTATTTTGTTTGGTCTAGTGAGCCCTACGTGATAATGTCTAACATCTCCTATACTTATCAACATTAATTATATCACCCAATGGCTCAGATGAGTTTCAACACCATTTGCAAGTTGAAATCAAAGGCCAACGTCATACCTTGTCATTTGCTAATACTTCCACACAATCAGGGGTGGATCCACAAGAGACAACTAAGGCACTATCCGTCTACCAATTCAATATATATATATATATATATATATATATATATATATGTGGGGGGTGTGGGTGGGTGTGTGTGTCGGTGTGTGTGTGTGTATTAATGTCTTCTTTCTAGTCAATTGTCTTGTATTCAAGTCTCACTCACAACATATTTTATGTAAATTCATCTAACTCAACGCCCCTTATCAAAACTAATTCAAATGTCCTAAGTCCATATCTCATATAATTCTTCCCCATTGTAATTTACTAGAACCACCACTGCACAAAATTATTTAATATCTATCCACAAATATCAATAACACTAACATATTGTGCATTTCATGATGATTAGCAAATCACATGGAATTTTATAGAATTAGCTAAACTGGAGGGGCTATAGGGACATTTTATTGGGAATGCATGTATCATCCCAATAGGGCATGACCCATTAGGGTTTTAATTTGTTTCAATGAGGGATTATAAAACCTAGAAGTTGTGAACCTAGGTTCGTAGCCGCTAATTGCAATAGACAAAGGCAAACCTAGAAATCATAAATTGCTAAGAAAAGGCGGACGCTAAGGTAGAAAAGAAAAAGGCAGTGCCTTAGGGATGAGGAACTAAGAAAAGGAAGAAGGAAGAAAAAGAAATGGAAGAAGAAAAGAAACAAGGAAGGAGTGCCAAGGCATCTAGGTGTTCTTCTTTAGGCAATCTATTGCTATGCACTTTGTGGAAGTGCATCTTTCTAAGAAGTTCTGAGGTGGTAGAATTGTAGGAATCTCTCCCTATAGTGGTATCTTCTTATTTCTCCTACTTGATGTATTATCTTGGGTTTGGGTTCAAAACTCCATAGGAAAAATTGTATTATTTCTTCTTATAGTAGATTTTCCCATGGTTGACCTCATGTTTTTTCCCTCACACATTGTGAGGGTATTCCACATAAATATCTAATCTATCTTTCTCCTCTATCTTCTTATGGATATAATCTTTGGTTTGCATGCTCTTTGGTAATGCTTCCACATATATTCTATTTTTCATTGCTTCATGGTTGCATAATACACTTGCACATACTCTCATCAACAAACTTATCAAATGGTATTAGAGTTGTAGGATGTTCTGATCTAGATCTAGATGGAGAAGGATGATGATGCAACAATTATAAATTTGACATGCACAAATTGGAAAATCTAAAAACCCAATATGGAATATATATTTAATTTCAAGAACTCGTATGATCAGATAAAGGGATAAAATCCAAGGAATGTGTTTGATGTTAATTGGAAGAAACCACATAGGAAGATTGATGGAAAAATGCAAAAGTGGCTCAATATTTATGTGTTCCACCATGTCTCGGAAGAGACAGAATCCAAAGATCCATGAGAAAATCTCAAGAAATCATATGAGCAGATGTCTGCCGCAAATAAAGCTTTCTTGATTAGAAAGTAGGTGAACTTGAAGTAATGAGATGGTAAAAGAATTTCCGAGCACATGGTTGAATTCGAAAGGCTTGTAAATCAATCAGGGTCTATGAAGATGGTTGTTCATGATGAAATACAAACATTACTTCTTTTGGGATCATTACCTAATAGTTTGGAGATGTTGGTTGTTATAGTCAACAATTTTGCAAAGGAAGGAAAGTTAACACTTGATCAGGTGCTGAATGAATAGACTTGCAAAGAACCTTAGGCGATAGTGGATCATAGGTGCACTTCACAAAGAGTAGGGGCAATGATAGAATGAGAGACTATGGTAGATCTCAAAGATGGGGTGAGTCCTAGGACGTAACATACTAGAACTTAGACCCTACCCTAGAGCTTTGACCTTTTGGACTTAACCGAATAGGGTTAGAGTAAAAGATGCATAGTATAACCCTTATAAGCTAATGCATGAACCTAACTTTCTCACATTAGTCTTAGGACAATAATGGACACATAAAATATGTCACACGAATTATATAGTCACACATAATCCTTTTGGTGATAATGTTAACATAAATGGATGAGAAATAATGATAATATAATAACCTAAGTAATAATGTGATGTTAATGGCCACAAATATTAATTATGACAAAACTCATAAAAAGGAATCCAAAAAATTGAATCTGTTAAAATTGTATTCCTTGGGACTCAATTACCTCAGGAGTCAAGTTTCACATTATTCACATAATAATAATTAATTTAAATTCACTTTAGAAAGAGAAGATCTAAGTTTTCCCCAAAATATCAAATAATTTAATAAATGACTTTAAAATAGGAAAATAATCTTGGATTCATAATATACATTAAAAATATAGCCTTTGGGTGAATTTTCATCCAATTTGGAGAAAGTTTGCTTAAAAGGTGAAATTAGGAAAGAGAAAGTGTGTAGAACCTTCGAAATATTAAATAAATGTTCAAACAACTCCAATATGTAAAATTGATGGCAAATTCATATCCAACACAATAAATATGATTTGTGGGTGAAGTTTAATCATAATTTGGATAATCTTAATGTCATTAGTAAAGGAGGAAAGAGAAAATAGGTTTTGATTTATTTAACCCATTAAAAGTTTCCAAAAGGAAAAACTAAGTGCATAATCAGAATCTACATGGCTTAATTGGTCTCTGTGCAAAATTCTACCTAATTTGGATAAAGCTAGAACCCTTAATGGAAGAGAGAGAAAAAGGAGCACTAATATGATATCACTTTGGTTTTAATCGGATTATTTCCTAAAGTTGAAGGTGTCACATGGCTTGGGTTCTTTTATTTTGATCAGACGGCCCCAAATGCTTCCTTAGATGTACAAACTCATTGGACGACTCTCCTCCTTTTGCTTCACCTGTCCTACTCCAAATAGGACTATACAGTAGGAACAAATCTCTCTGGACTCTCCCTCATCCCTTGTTGGTTCTCTGTCTTAGATTTTTGCTTCCCCGCATTCCTCAAATCTTCCTGAATCGGGAGATCCCAGGTTTCTTGGGATTTTTTTCCCCAAACTCCCAGTTGGCTAGAGAATTTCTCCACTACTCTATTTTCTGGTTCGGTATGTGTCCCTATCACTATGGGATTGGTTCCCTATATATAATTCCCTCGACTCGTTCCCTGATCTCAGTGTAAGCCATCCCAATGATTCCCTTGATCCCGAACCCACCCCTGCTACCCCTTTTCCCTACTCCAACTTCCTGTTCTAGTAACAGCGACCTCGACAGAGGTGTTCTAGTGATCAGTGGTGTTGGTTCTAGTCATGGTGGCATGAGCGAGCTTTGTGGGTCCTCGGTTTGCGCGATTAGTAGGTAACGCAATTTCCCCCCTCTCTTTTGGGTTTTGTTCATCGCGGAAATTATGGGTCTGTGATCATCTTCTCACCAGTTTTCCTTGGCTTCTCTCTTCAGTTTTGTATGCCTGCCCTTCCTCCGCCTTTGGCTTGGTCCTTCTTCTACTCATTCTCTCTGTCCAAACATCCTAGTTTGTTCAGTGATGGTGAAGGTCTTAACTCGAGCTATAGCCGACCATTTTCATCTAGGTTTTGCTCTT